>JAGIQG010000031.1:866600-1085650 GCA_024679065.1 Sphyrna mokarran
GACAGGATGCAAGACTGGGCGGAGAAGTGGCAGATGGACTTCAATGTGGATAAATGTGTTGTGGTCCATTTTGGCAGATCCAACGGGATGAATGAGTACACTATCAAAGGTAGGAGTCTTAGCTGTGTGGAAGAGCAGAGGGATCTTGGGGTCCGGGTCCATAAGACTCTCAAATCGGCCTCCCAGGTGGAGGATGTGGTTAAGAAAGCTTACAGTGTACTGGCCTTCATTCATCGAGGGATTGAGTTCAGGAGTCAGGAGGTAATGCTGCAGCTTTATAGGACCCTTGTCAGACCACACTTGGAGTACTGTGCGCAGTTCTGGTCGCCTCACTATAGGAAGGACGTGGAAGCTATTGAAAGGGTGCAGAGGAGATTTACAAGGATGTTGCCTGGATTGGGAGGCATGCCTTATGAAGACAGGTTGAGGGAGCTGGGACTGTTCTCCCTGGAGAGACGAAGGTTGAGAGGCGACCTGATAGAGGTTTACAAGATGTTGAGAGGAATAGATAGGGTGGACTCTCAGAGACTATTTCCCAGGGCTGAAATGGTCGCGACGAGAGGGCACAGATTTAAGGTGCAGGGAAGCAAGTACAGAGGGGATGCTAGGGGAAAGTTTTTCACTCAGAGGGTGGTGAGTGAATGGAATCGGCTGCCGTCGGTGGTGGTCGAGGCGAACTCGCTGGGGTCTTTTAAAAGACTTCTGGATGAGTATATGGGATCCAATGGGATTGGGGGTTATAGATAGGTCTATGGCTGGGTAGGTTTTGATGTGTTCGGCACAACTTGTGGGCCGAAGGGCCTGTTTGTGCTGTAGTGTTCTATGTTCTATGTTCTATGTTAAATTGCCCCTTAGTGTTGCAAGCTGTAGGTTAGGTGGATTGGCAATTGCCCTTTTGTCTCCCATGGTGTGTAAATTAAGTGGATTGACCATGCCAACTTGTGGCTTCGTGTTCCAAGATGAGCATGAGATGTGGATTGACCAGGCTAAATTGATTTTAACATCCCAAGGTGTGGATGAGAGGAGAATTGGACAGGTTAAAATCCCCTTAGTGTCCCAAGGTGTTTATGTTAGATGGATTGGCAATGCCAAATGCCCGTAATGTCCAAAGAAGTATAGATTTGGTTAATTGGCCATGCTAAAATGGCCCTTGGTGCTCAAAGATGGTTATTTAGGTGGATTTGTCATGCTAAAATGCCTCTTACTATCCCAAGATGAATAAGTTAGGTGGATTGGCCTTGCTAAATTGCCCCTTAGTGTACCAATATATGTATGAGATGTAGATTGGCCATGCTAAAATCGCCTTTGGTGTCCGAAGATATGTTAATTAGATGAATTGGACTTACTAAATTGCCCTTCAGTGTCCCAAATGTGTAAGTTTGGTGGATTGTCAATGATAAATTTCCACTTAGTGTGCCAATATGCATACAAGCGGTGCATAGGCAAGGCTAAATTGCCCCTTAACTTCCCAATATGTATACGATAGGTAGATTGCCCAAGCCAAATTGCCCCTTAGTGTCCCATTATGTGCACGAGATAGGGATTAGCCAATCTAAATTCCCATTCATGTCCCAAGAGATGTATGAGATATGAGCTGGCCATGCTAAATTGCCCCTTTGTGCCCCAAGATTTGTACGAGATGTGGATTGGCTATGGTAAATTATTGTTTTGTGTTTGAAGATGTGTAGTTTGGATGAAATGCCCCTTAGTATCCCAAGGCCTCTAGGTTTGGGGGATTGGATGTGTGAAATCTCCCCTTAATATCCCAAGATGCAGATAAGAGATGGATTGGCCATGCTAAATTGCTCCTTAGGGTTCCAAAATGTGTTCGAGATGTGAATTGGCCATGCTAAAGATCCCATAGTGTCCCAAGATGTACGAGAAATAGATTGGCCATGCTAAAATTCCCCTTAGTGTCCCAAGATATGTACAAGATATGGACTGGCCATATTGCCCCTCAGTGTTCGCAGAAGTGTAGGTTCGATGGACTGCCCCTTAGTGTCCCAAGACATGTTGATTAGAGGGATTCGATGTGCTATTTCACCCCTTAGTCTTCCATGGTATGTATGAGAGATGGATTGGATATACTACATTGCCCCTTAGTGTTGCAAGATGTGCACAAGTGGTGGTTTGGCCATGCTAACTTTCCTTTGGTGTCCCAAGATATGAGTGAGAGGGGAATTAGACATGTTAAGATCCCCTTAGTGCCCCAAGATGTGTAATTAGGTGAATTGGCCACGCAAAACTGCCCCTTATTATCCCAAGTTGTGTAAGTAATGTGGATTGGCCATACTAAATTGCCCCTTAGTGTCCTATGGTGTGTAGGTGTGGTGGATTGGCTATGCAAAATGCCATTAGTATCCAAAGATGTGTAGATTTGGTTAATTGGCCATGCTAAATTGCTTCTTAGTTTGCCAAGATGTGTAGGTTGGCACACTAAATTGCCCCATAGTGTCCCAACATGAATATGAGAGGTGGATTGGCCATGCTAAATTGTTGCTTCGTGTCCCAAGATGTGTGTGAGATGTGGATGAACATGCTAAATTAACTTTAGTGTCCCAAAATGTGGATAAGAGGAGAATTGGACATGTTAAAATCCCCTTAGTATCCCAAGATGTGTAGGTTAGGTGGATTGGCCATGCTAAATTCCCCTTAGTATCCCAAAATGTGTACGAGTGGTGGATTGGCCATGCTAAATGCCCTTCATGCCCCAAGACGTACTGGTTTGGTTAATTGCCCGTGCTAAATTGTCCCTTAGTGTCCCAAGGTGTGTAGGTTCGGTGAATTAGCCATACTAAATTGCTCTTTAGTATCCCTATATGTGCAGGTTAAGTGGATTGGCCATGATAAATTGCTCTGACTGTCCCAAATGTGTAGATTAGGTAGATTGGAAGTTTTAAATTGCCACTTAATATCACAAGATTAGCAGGTTAGGTGGATTAGCCAGGCTAAATTGCCCCTTAGTGTCCCAAGATGTGTAGATTAGGTTGATTGGCCATGCCAAATTCACAATGCTGTGCTAAGGTATGTAGGTTGAGTGGATTGGCCATTGTAAATTGCCATTTTGTGTCCCAAGATGTGTACAAGATGTGGACTGACCATGCTAGATTGATTTTAGCGTCCTAAGATGTGGATGAGAGGAGAATTGGACATGTTAAAATCTCCTTAGTGTCCCAACATATGTAGGTTAGGTGGATTGGCCATGTTAAATGCCCTTAGTGTCCAAAGATGTGTTGGTTCGGTTAATTGGCCAGGCTAAAATGGGCCTTGGTGTCCCAAGATGTGTAGATTAGCTGGATTGGCCATGTTATGTTGCCCCTTAGTGTCCCAAATGTGTCGGCGGACGGCAATGATAATATGTGTATGGGAAGTGCGTAAACCAGGCTAAATTGCCCCTTAGTGTTCCAATATGTGCAGGAGTGGTGGATTGGCCATGTTAAATTAATTTTAGTGTCCCAAGATATGGGTGAGAGGAGAATTGGACATGTTAAAATTCCCTTAGTGTCCCACGGTGTGTAGGTTAGATGTATTGGTCATTCTAAAGTGCCCCTTATTATCCCAAGATATGTAAATTAAGTGGATTGGCCATGCTAAATGTGCCAATAGGTGTGCTGCCTAGTGTCCCAACATGTGGGACCATATGGGGTGATTTAGCACTTCCAATCAACCTACCTATACCTCTTGGGACACTAAGGGGCAATCCATCTAACCTCCACATCTGTGACCACGAAGTGGCAATCTGCTATGGCCAGTCTGCATCTTGTACATATCTTGGGACACGAAGGGGAATTTTAGCGTGGCTAATCCACCTCTCATACACATCTTAGGACACTAAGGGGCAATTTGGCTTGAGCAATCCACCTATCTTACACACCTTGGGATAATAAGGGCCAATTGAGCATAGCCTAGGCACCTCTTGTCCACATATTGGCACACTAAGCATTGCCTATCCTCCTAACTTACACATTTGAGACACTAAGGGGCAATTTTGCATGGCCAATCCACCTAAGCTACACATGTTGGGATATTAAGGGGCATTTTAGCATGACAAATCCACTTAATCTACATATCTTAGAACACCAAGGGCCATTTTAGCATGGACAATTAACTGAACCTACACATCTTTGCACACTAAGGGCATTTAGCATTGCCAATCCATTTAATCCATACATCTTGGGACACTAAAATTAATTTAGCATGCTCAATCCTCATCTTGTACACATCTTGGGATATGAAATGGCAATTTAGCATGGCCAATCCACCCAACCTACACATCTTAGCACATTACGGGCAATTTTGCATTGCCAATCGATCTAATCTACAAATCTTGGGGCATTAAGGGGCAATTTAGCCTGGCTAATCCACCTAATCTACAAATCTTGTGACATTAGTGGCAATTTAGCATTTCCAATCTATCTAATCTACACATTTGGTACAGTAAGGGACAATTTAGCATGGCCAATCCACTTAACCCTTACATATTGAGATACTAAGGAGCAATTAAGTGTGGCCAATCCACCTAACCTACACATCTTGAGACACTGAGGGACAATTTAGCATGGTCAATCCACCTCTTGTACAGATCTTGTGACACAAAGGGACAATTTAGCCTGATCTACACACCTCTCGTACACATCTTGGACACTAAGATGAATTTAGCACTGCCAATCCTCCTAAGCTACAATCTTGTGATACTAAGTGGCAATTTAGCATTGTCAAATCACCTCTCACACACATCTTGGGACACGAAGGGCAATTCAGCCTGGCCTATGCAATTCTCATACACACTTTGGCACACTACGATGAATTCTTAGACGGAGCCACCAAGATATGCAGGTTAGGTGGATTGGCCATGCTTAACTCCCCTTACTATCCCAAGATATGTAAGTTAGGTGGATTGGCTATGCAAAATGCCCTTAGCATCCCAAGATGTACAGGTTCTGTTTACTGGACATGCTAAATTCCCTCTTTGTGTCCGAAGGTATGTATGTTAGGTGGGTTGGCCATGCTAAATCGTCCCTTCATGTCCCAAGATATGCACGAGTGGTGGATTGGCCATGCTAAATTTCCTTTAGTGTCCCAAGACGTGAATGAGAGGAGAATTGGACATGTTAAGATCCCCTTAGTGTCCCAAGATGTGTAGGTTGGGTGGATTGGCCATCTGAATTGTCCCTTCGTGTCCCAAGGTGTGTAAGTTAGGTGCATTGGTTACACTAAACTTCCCCTTCGAGTCCCAAAATGTGCAAGTTAGTTGGATTGGCCAGGCTAAATTCTTCCGAAGTGTCCCAAGGTATGTATTAAGTTGATTGGTCATGCTAAATTCTTCATTATGGCTAAGATTGGTGATGCTAAATTGCCCATTACTGTCCCAAGATATGCACAATAGGTGGATTGGCCATACTAAATTGCCCTTTAGTGGATTAGCATGCTAAATTGCTCTGTAGTATCCATGGTGTGTAGGTTAAGTGAACTGCACATGCTAAATTGCCCCTTAATGTCCCAAGATGTTTAGATTAGGTCAATTGGCCATGCCAAATTCCCCACAGTGTGCTAAAATGTGTGGGGTTAGTGGATTGGCGATGCTAAATTGCCCCTCAGTGTCCCAAGAAATGTACGACAGGTAGATTGTCTATGCTAAATTCTCCTTAGTATCCAAAAATGTGTACGAGTGGTGGATTGGCCATGCTAAATTGCCCTTTAATGTCCCAAGATGTGTACAAGTGGTGGATTGGTCCTGCTAAATTGCCTATAATGTTCCAAGATGTGTATGAGAGTGGATTGGCCATGCTAAACTGACCTTCTGTCCCAAGAAATGTACTTTAGATGGATTGGTGATGCGAAATTGCACCTTAGTGTCTCAAAATGTGCAAGTTAGACATATTGGCCAGGCTAAATTGCTCCTGACTGTCCAAAGATGTGTAGTCTAGGTGGATTGGCCTTGTTAAATTCATCTTAATGTGCCAAATTTGTATGAAAGTTGTGTAAGCCAAGCTAAATTCCTTTAGTATCCCCAAACCACCTAATCTTTACATTTGGGACACTAAGATGGTTTGGCAATGCTAAATTGCCACTTAATGTTGTAAGATTTGTAGGTTAGGTGGATTAGCCAGGCTAAATTATCCCTTAATGTTCCAACGTGTGTAGATTAGGTTGATTGGTCATGCCAATTTCTTCATTATGGCTAAGATTGGTGATGCTAAATTGCCCGTTAGTGTCCCAAGATGTGCACAATAGGTGGATTGGCCATGCTAAATTCCCCTTAGGATCCTAAAATCTGTACAAGTGGTGAATTTGCTATGTTAAATTGCCCTTTAGTGTCACAAGATGTGTGCGAGTGATGGATTGGCCATTCTAAATTGTGCCTTAATATTCCAAGATGTGTATGAGAAGTTGATTGGCAATGTTAAATTGCCCCTTAGTGTCACAAGATGTATAGGTTGGGTGGATTGACGTTGCTAAATTGTCCATTAATGCCCCAAGCTGTATACGAGTGGTGGATTGGCCATTGTAAATTGCCCCTTAATGTTCCAAGATGTGTATGAGAGTGGATTGGCCATGATAAACTGCCCCTCTGTCTCAAGAAGTGTACTTCCGGTGGATTGGTGATGCTACATTGTGCCTTAGTGCCCCAAAATGTGCAAGTTAGGTGGATTGGCCGGGCTAAATTGCTCCTGACTGTCCCAAGATGTGTAGGTTAGGTGGATTGGGCTTGCTAAATCTATCTTAGTGTGCCAAGACGCATACGAGAGGTGTATAGGCCAGGCTCAATTGCCTTTTGTGTTGCAAGATGTGTGCAAGAGATGGATTGGCCTTGCTAAATTGACCCTTCATGTCCCAAGATGTTCGCGAGAGCTGAATTGGCCATGCTAATTTCCCATTTGTGTCCCAAGATATGTATGAGAACTGGATTGACCATGCTAATTTAATTTTAACATCCCAAGATATGAATGAGAGGAGAATTGGACATGTTAAAATCCCCATAGTGTCACAAAATGTATAGGTCAGGTTGATTGGATATGCTAAAATGCACCTCACTACCCCAAGATATGTAAGTTAGGTGGATTGACCATGCTAAATTCCACCTGGTGTCCCAAGATGTGTAGATTAGGTGGATTGGCCATGCAAAATACCCTCACATCCAAAGGTGTGTAGGTTTGGTGAACTGGCCATGCTAAATTGCTCCGTAGTATCTCACGGTGTATAAATTAGGTGGATTGGCTTGTATAAATTCTCCCTTACTGTCCTAAATGTGTAGACTAGGTGGACTAAAATGCTAAATTGTCATTTAACGTTGCACGATTTGTAAGTTAGGTGCATCAGCCAAGCTAAATTGCTCCTTCCTGTCCCAAGGATGTATGAGAGGTGGTTACACCAAGCTAAATTGCCCCTTAGTGTCCCAAGGTGCGTATAACAGGTGGATTGGTCATCCCAAAATTTGTATGAGAAGTGGATTGGCCATGTTAAATTGCCCTTTTGTGTCGCAAGATGTGTATGAGTGGTTAATTGGCCATGCTAAATTACTCCTTAGTGTCCAAAGTGTTGTTAGGCGGATAGGCAATGCTAAATTGCCACTTAGTGTCACAAGATGTGTGGCTTATGAGGATTGGCCATGCTAAATTCATCTTAGTGGGCATGAGAGATGCATAGGCCAGGCTAAACTGCCCTTTAGTGTCCCAAGAAATGTACGAGATTTGGATTGGCCATGCTAAATTGTCGCTTTGTGTCCCAAGGTCTGTACAAGATGTGGACTGGCCACACCATATTGCCTCTTAGTGTTCAAAGATATGTAGGTTAGATTGAGGCCCCTTAGTGTTACAAAACATGTAGATTAGGGGGGATTGGATGTGCTAAATTGCCATTTAGTGCCCCAGGGTGAGTATGAGATGGGGATTGGCCATGCTAAATTGGCCCTTCGTGTCCCAGGATGTGTACGGGGTGTGGTTTGGCCATGTTAAAATCCCATAAGGTTCCAAGGTGTGTACGAGGGATGGATTGGCCAGGCTAAATTGCCCCGTGATGTCACAAGATGTGTACCAGTGGTGAATGAGAGGCGAATTGGACATGTTTAAATCCCCTTAGTGTCAAAAAAATGTGTAGGTTAGATGGATTGGCCATGCTAAATGCACTGAGCGTCCAAAGATATGTAGTTTCAGTTCACTCTGTCCTTTTTGATTTAGTGTCACAGACGTGGCTGGGTTCACTCTGTCCTTTTTGATTCAGTGTCACAGGCCTGGCTGGGTTCACTCTGTCCTTTTTGATTTAGTGTCACAGACGTGGCTGGGTTCACTCTGTCCTTTTTGATTCAGTGTCACAGGCCTGGCTGGGTTCACTCTCTCCTTTTTGATTCAGTGTCACAGGCCTGGCTGGATTCACTCTGTCCTTTTTGATTCAGTGTCACAGGCCTGGCTGGGTTCACTCTGTCCTTTTTGATTCAGTGTCACAGCCTGGCTGGTTCACTCTCTCCTTTTTGATTCAGTGTCACAGGCCTGGCTGGATTCACTCTGTCCTTTTTGATTCAGTGTCACAGGCCTGGCTGGATTCACTCTGTCCTTTTTGATTCAGTGTCACAGCCTGGCTGGTTCACTCTGTCCTTTTTGATTCAGTGTCACAGGCCTGGCTGGGTTCACTCTGTCCTTTTTGATTCAGTGTCACAGGCCTGGCTGGGTTCACTCTGTCCTTTTTGATTCAGTGTCACAGGCCTGGCTGGGTTCACTCTCTCCTTTTTGATTCAGTGTCACAGACCTGGCTGGGTTCACTCTGTCCTTTTTGATTCAGTGTCACAGACCTGGCTGGGTTCACTCTCTCCTTTTTGATTCAGTGTCACAGACCTGGCTGGGTTCACTCTGTCCTTTTTGATTCAGTGTCACAGGCCTGGCGGGTTCACTCTGTCCTTTTTGATTCAGTGTCACAGACCTGGCTGGGTTCACTCTGTCCTTTTTGATTCAGTGTCACAGGCCTGGCTGGGTTCACTCTCTCCTTTTTGATTCAGTGTCACAGACCTGGCTGGGTTCACTCTGTCCTTTTTGATTCAGTGTCACAGGCCTGGCTGGGTTCCTTGTCTTTTTTGATTCAGTGTCACAGACCTGGCTGGGTTCACTCTCTCCTTTTTGATTCAGTGTCACAGACCTGGCTGGGTTCACTCTGTCCTTTTTGATTCAGTGTCACAGACCTGGCTGGGTTCACTCTCTCCTTTTTGATTCAGTGTCACAGACCTGGCTGGGTTCACTCTGTCCTTTTTGATTCAGTGTCACAGACCTGGCTGGGTTCACTCGTCCTTTTTGATTCAGTGTCACAGACCTGGCTGGTTCACTTGTCCTTTTTGATTCAGGTCACAGCCTGGCTGGGTTCACTCGTCCTTTTTAATTCAGTGTCACAGGCCTGGCTGGATTCACTCTGTCCTTTTTGATTCAGTGTCACAGGCCTGGCTGGGTTCACTCTGTCCTTTTTGATTCAGTGTCACAGGCCTGGCTGGGTTCACTCTCTCCTTTTTGATTCAGTGTCACAGGCCTGGCTGGGTTCACTCTGTCCTTTTTGATTCAGTGTCACAGGCCTGGCTGGGTTCACTCTCTCCTTTTTGATTCAGTGTCACAGGCCTGGCTGGGTTCACTCTGTCCTTTTTGATTCAGTGTCACAGACCTGGCTGGGTTCACTCTGTCCTTTTTGATTCAGTGTCACAGGCCTGGCTGGGTTCACTCTGTCCTTTTTGATTCAGTGTCACAGGCCTGGCTGGGTTCACTCTCTCCTTTTTGATTCAGTGTCACAGGCCTGGCTGGGTTAGCCTACACAACTCTCGTACTCATCTTGTCATACTAAGATGAATTTCGCAAGGCCAATCCACCTAACGTTCACATCTTGGGACACTAAGAGGGCGACTCAGCATGTCCAATTCCCCCTAACCTCCACGTTTTGGGACACTAAGGGGCAATCCATCTAAGCTACCCATCTGTGAACACGAAGGGGCAATTTAGCGTGGCCAATCCATATCTTGCACATATCTTGGGACACTGAGGAGAAATTTATTAGCATGGCCAATCTATCTGCCATACACATCCTGGGACATTAAGATGAATTTAGCAATGCCAATCTACTTAACCTACACATCTTGGACAGACAAGACCAATTTAGCATGCGAATCCACCACTTGTACATATTTTGGGATACTAAGGGGAATTTAGCATGACCAATCCAACTATCATGGGACACTAACAGGCAATTTAGCATGGTGTAACCACCTCTCGTACACACCTTGGAACACCAGGAGCAATTTAGCATGGCCAATCCACCCAACCTACACATCTTGGCACACCATGGCGAGTTTGGCATGGATAATCGACCGAGTCTTGGGATATTAATGGCAATTTAACCTGGCTAATCCATCTAACCAGAAATCTTGACATTAAGTGGCAATTTTGCATTTCCAATCTACCTAATCTACACATTTGAGACAGTAAGGGGCAATTTAACATAGGAACTTAGGGGCAAGTTGGAATGGCCAATTAACCAAATCTGCACATCTTTGCAAGTAAATGCATTCAGCATGGCCAATCCACCTAATCTACACATCTTGGGACACTAAAGGGATTTTAACATGTCTAATTCTCCTCTCACCCATACCTTGGGACACTAAAGGAAATTTAGCCTGGCCAATCCACCTCTGGGACATGAATGGGAATTTAGCATGGCCAATTCAGCTCTCATACACATCTTGGGGAACTATGGGGCAATTTAGTGTGGCCATGCACCTCTCGTACATATCTTGGCACACTAAGATGAATTTAGCAAGGCCAATCCATCTAACCTACACATCTTAGGACATGAAGGGGCAATTTAGCATTTCTAATCTGCTTCTCGTACACATCTTGGGACATTAAGGGCCAATTTCGAATAGCCAATCCAACTCTCTTACATATCTTGGGACACTAAGAGGCAACTTACCATGGCCAATCCACATAACCTTCACACCATGGCAGACTAAGTGGAATTTAACATGGCCAATCCACATCTTGGGATATTAAGGGACAATTTTGTCTGGTTAATCCAACTCTCATACACATCTTGGGACTCTAAGGTACAATTTATTTTGATCAATCCACCTAACCTTCACATTTCAGACACTGAGCATGTCCAATCCATCTCACCTATACATCTTGGGACACTAAGGGGAATTTAGCATGGCCAATCCACCTCTCATAAACATTTTGGGACAGTAAGGGGCAATTTAGCATGGCCATTCCACTCCTGTACACATTTTGTGACATTAAGGAGAATTAAGCATGGCTAATCCAACAAACCTACACTAAGTGGAAAGTTTCAATACCAGTCCACCTCTCATAGATATCTTGGAATACTAATGTGTGATTTAGCATTGCCAATTCGTCTAACCTACACATCTTCGGACACTGAGGAGAACTTAGCGTGACCAATCCACCTAACCTACAAATCTTGGGACACTAAGGGACAATTTATCATGGCCAATCTACATCTTGTATTCATCTTGGGACACTAAGGGACACTTTAATGTGGCCAAACCACATCTAGTACACCTGTTGGTACACTAAGGGGCAATTTAGCATGGCCAATCCACCAAACCTATACATCTTGGGACACTAAAAGACAAGTTTGAATACTAGTCCACCTCTCATGGATACCTTGGAATACTAAGGTGCAACTTAGCTTTGCCAATCCACATAACCTACACATCTTGGGAATGAAGGGGCAATTTCAAATGGCCAGTCCACCTTTGGCCAAGAGGGCAATTTCAAATGGCCAATCTGCCCTTTGTACACATCTTGGGACATTAAGAGGAATTTAGCATGGCCAATTCACTTAACCTACACAATTTCGGACAGTGAAGGGAACTTAGAACAGCAAAACCACATCTTATACACATCCTGGGACAGTAAGGGGCAAATTAGCTTGGTCAATCTGTCTCTGCGATACATCTTGAAACACTAAAGGACAGTTTAATGTTGTCAATCCACCTGACAAACAGAACTTGTGATAGTAAAAGGAATTTAGCGTGGCCAATTTGGCTCTTGCACTTATCTTGGGCCACTAAGGGGATAGCCTGGCCTATCCACGTAACCTAACATCTTGGCTCACTAAGTGGAATTTCATATGGCCATGTTAAATTGCCTCTTACTGTACCAAGGTGTGTGTGAGAGGTGGATTAGCATTGCTAAATTCCTCTTACTGTCCAAGATGTGTACGAGATGTGGATTGGCCGACCTTATTTGCCCCTTACTGTCCCAGGATGTTTATGAGAGGTGGATTGGCCGGGCTAAATTGCCCCTTACTGTCCCAGGATGTTTATGAGGGGTGGATTGGCCAGGCTAAATTGCCCCTTACTGTCCCAGGATGTGTATGAGAGGTGGATTGGCCAGGCTAAATTGCCCTTACTATCCCAGGATGTTTATGACAGGTGGATTGGCCAGGCTAAATTGCCCTTTACTGTCCCAGGATGTTGATGAGGGGTGGATTGGCCAGGCTAAATTGCCCCTTACTGTCCCAGGATGTTTATGACGGGTGGATTGGCCAGGCTAAATTGCCCCTTACTGTCCCAGGATGTGTATGAGGGATGGATTGGCCAAGCTTATTTGCCCCTTACTGTCCCAGGATGTTTATGATGGGTGGATTGGCCAGGCTAAATTACCCTTTACTGTCCCAGGATGTTTATGAGGGGTGGATTGGCCAGGCTAAATTGCCCCTTACTGTCCCAGGATGTTTATGACGGGTGGATTGGCCAGGCTAAATTGCCCCTTACTGTCCCAGGATGTTTATGAGGGGTGGATTGGCCAGGCTAAATTGCCCCTTACTGTCCCAGGATGTTTATGAGAGGTGGATTGGCCAGGCTAAATTGCCCCTTACTATCCCAGGATGTTTATGACAGGTGGATTGGCCAGGCTAAATTGCCCTTTACTGTCCCAGGATGTTGATGAGGGGTGGATTGGCCAGGCTAAATTGCCCCTTACTGTCCCAGGATGTTTATGACGGGTGGATTGGCCAGGCTAAATTGCCCCTTACTGTCCCAGGATGTGTATGAGGGATGGATTGGCCAAGCTTATTTGCCCCTTACTGTCCCAGGATGTTTATGATGGGTGGATTGGCCAGGCTAAATTACCCTTTACTGTCCCAGGATGTTTATGAGGGGTGGATTGGCCAGGCTAAATTGCCCCTTACTGTCCCAGGATGTTTATGACGGGTGGATTGGCCAGGCTAAATTGCCCCTTACTGTCCCAGGATGTTTATGACGGGTGGATTGGCCGGCTAAATTGCCCCTTACTGTCCCAGGATGTTTATGAGAGGTGGATTGGACAGGCTAAATCGCCTGTAGTGACCCAAGGTGTATACGAGTGCTGGACTGATCATACTAAATTCCCCTCTAAACATCTTCTCATACACATTTATTGACTCAATGGGAATATAACATGGCCTATTCACATTTATTGCACATCTTGGGGCACTAAGGGGCAGTTCAGCATGGCCAGTCCACCTGTCGTACAGATCTTGGAGTACTAGGGGGCAGTTTAGTATGGCCAATCCACCTCTACTATACATCTTGGGATCCTGCACATCTTCAGACAGTGAGGGGAGTTTAGCATTGCCAAACCACATTTTGTAAATATCTTGGGATACTAAGGGGCAACTTAGCATGGCCCATCCATCTCTCGTACACATCTTGAAACACTAAGACGAATTAAGCATGGCCAATCCACCACTTGTGCACATCTTGGGAAACTAAGGAGGATTTAGCATGGCCAATCCACATAACCTACACATCTTGTGACACTGAGGGAAAATTTAGCCTGGCCAATGCACCTCTTGTACACATCTTGACACGCTATAGGGGACTTTAGCATGGCCAATACACCCATTGTACACATCTTGGATACTGAGGAACAGTTTAGCACAGCCAATCAACCTCTCACATATTTCTGAGGACACTAAAGGGCAATTTAGCATCCCCCGAACATATATACCTTTGAATACACATCTTAGTATGGCCAATCTACCTCTTGATCATGTTTTGGGACCCTAAGCGGAATTTAGCATGGTAATTTCGCCTCTTGTAAACACCTTGGGACATGGCAGGGAAAATTTAGCATGGCCAATCCACCTCTCTTAAACATCTTGGGACACTAAAGAGCTGTGTGAAAAAATTCCCTCTAGCATCCAAATTATACCTTACCCCCTTCACCCTAAGCCCGTGACCCCTCGTGCTATTTGAGTCCATCCTAGGAAAAAGCTTAAACTTGTTCACTCTATCTATCCCCTTCATAATCTTGTACACCACTCTTAGATCTCCTCTAAGTCTACGTCTTTCTAAGGAAAACAGTCCCAATTTGCCTAATCTCTCCTCATAACTCAGACCTTCCATACCAGGCAGCATCTGGTAAACCTCCTCTGCACTCTCTCCAGAGTCTCCACGTCCTTCCGGTAGTAAGGCAACCAGAACTGGACACAGTATTCCAAATGAGGTCTAACCAGCGTTTTATATAACTGCAACATTAAAGGCCAGCTCTTGTACTCTATACCCCTTCCTATAAAGGCTAGCATACTATATGCTTTCTTCACAACCTTCTCCACTTGCTCTGCCACCTTCAGAGACTTGTTCACCTGCACCCCCAGGTCCCTCTGCATTTCTATACTCTTAATATGTCTACCCTTTATCATATACTTCCCCACTACATTCTTTCTCCCGAAATGCATCACTTCACATTTATCAGGATTGAATTCCATTTGCCATCTATCTGCCCAAGCTACCAGCCTATCTATGTCCTGCTGCATCACCTGACAATGCTCCTCACTATCCGTATTGTCTGCAAACTTGCTGATCACTCCACTTACTCCCTCTTCCAAGTCATTTATATGTATTACAAATAGAAGAGGTCCCAGTACTGAGACCTGCGGCACACCACTAGTGACCGACCTCTAGCTAGAGAAACACCCTTCCACTATTACTCTCTGTCTCCTTTTACTAAGCCAGTTACTTATCCATCTAGCTACCTGTCCTTGTATCCCATTAGCCTTGACCTTTTCAACTAACCTCCCATGAGAGACTTTGTCAAACGCCTTACTAAAATCCATGTAGACAACATCAACAGCTCGCCCTTCGTCGAATGTTTTCGTCACCTCCTGAAAAAGTTCTACCAGGTTCGTAAGGCACGATCTCCCCTTAACAAAGCCATGCTGCGTATTCCTAATCAGATCGCAATGCTCTAAGTGCCTATACATCCTATCTCTAAGAATCCCCTCCAACAGCTGTCTTACCACTGACGTCAAACTCACCGGCCTATAATTTCCAAGGTCATCCCTACTACCCTTTTTAAACAACGGTACAACGTTAGCTATTCTGCAGTCTTCTGGGACCTCACCTGTGTCCAAAGAAGAGACAAAGATTTGCATCAGAGGCCCAGCAATTTCACCTCACACCTCCCTAAGCAGCCTGGGATAAATGCCATCTGGCCTCAGAGATTTGTCAGTTTTAATGCTACCTAGAAGCTCTAACAGTTCCTCCCTCGATATGGAAATCAGTAGCCTTATCCTGTTTTCTCCCCATAACCTTTGATCCCATTTGTCGCAAATGCTATATCCACTTGAAATCATTCTTCTCAGCAATTTCACTAAATATTTGCAATTTGACTTCATTTTGGCTGTCTGGGGTAGATATTATAGTCCCAGACCTGTCAGTGTCCCTTTCTTGTTCTTCAGTCCTAATCATATGACCTAATTTGATGATGTCTTTATGAATGGAAAGATCATACATTGATGTTAATATTCATAGAAGAGCGGTAACCATTTTCACCTCCTACACTGTTTGTCAACTGCTGATGCGATGAGAAATTTGATAACTATATTCAAATTAGAGCTTCAACCAGAGTACTCATCTCATGGAGAGTGTCATTGTCCAGAGCAATAATATCCACTTATAATGTATAAGTGTAGAGATATAATTCATGAATTATCAAAGCTTAATGTCAAAACTCCATCAAATCAAAAACATGAAATATATACTTTAACATAGTATAACCTGCCAGTCTGTTTGAAACCAAGTGAAGAATCATTTAATTCACCATTGATCACCAAGCTCCAAATTGAGAATATTCTCTGCCACGGGAATTAGTCTGGTTACATCATGCATTAGGAGCAAATCTTTCACCAGTGTGGAATCTCAGTTAACAGGATGCTACCTGGAACCAGGTTGTGGAGATCAGTGAGACGCTCTGGATTTTACTGGAAAGCTGTCTGTGTCACACCTGATGTGGAGAGTTAAGATAACTCTTGGGAGATGCCTGATCCCAGAGTGAACAGATGTTATATGATGGAGAGGTGGATTTATTCACTGATTCGGCTAAAGACAACAGTTCAGTCAAATTGATCGCAGTTGATCCAGTAGATCCAGATTCACAACAATATTTGACTATTGTAATATGCCAAGGATTACTGAGATACACAAGACTTCCATTAGACTTCCATGTGACTTGGACAAGTTGCAGAGCTGGGCCGAGAGGTGGCAAATGGAGTTTAATGTGGAAAAGTGTGAGGTAATGCACTTTGGCAGGAACAATAAATGTGTAGAGTATAGGGCTAATGGTAGGGCTCTTAATAGTGTTGAGGAACAGAAGGATCTTGGTGTATGTGTCAATAGATCCCTGAAAGTAGGCAGTCAAGTGGATAAAGTTGTTAAGAAGGCATATGGAGTCTTAGCTTTTATTGGTAGGGGGATTGAATTTAGGAGCCGCAGCATCATGTTGCAGCTGTACAAAACTCTAGTGCGGCCGCACTTGGAGTATTGTGTGCAGTTCTGGTCGCCACATTATAAGAAAGATGTGGAGGCATTGGAGAGGGTACAGAGGAGGTTTACCAGGATGTTGCCTGGTATGGAGGGCAGGTCCTATGAAGAGAGGTTGAAGGATTTGAGGTTGTTTTCGTTAGAAAGGAGGCGGCTAAGAGGGGATCTTATTGAAGCATATAAGATGATTAGAGGTTTAGATAGGGTGGACAGTGATAGCCTTTTTCCTAGGATGGAGAAAGCTAGCACGAGGGGACACAGCTTTAAATTAAGGGGTATGAGTTATAGGACGGATATCAGAGGTAGGTTCTTTACTCAAAGAGTGATTAGGGAGTGGAATGCCCTGCCTGCAGCTGTTGTAGATGCGCCAAGTTTGGTGGCGTTTAAGAGGTTAATTGATAAGTATATGGAAGAGAAGGGAATGGTTTAGTTTGGAGGGGCATTGCTTTTTATTTTGGTCGGCACAACATCGAAGGCCGAAGGGCCTGTTCTGTGCTGTAATGTTCTATGTTCTATGTTCTATGTTCCATTAGGCATCATGTCTGCACCTGTATTGTTTCAATATGCCATGGACTGTCTTCTAAGTGGATTAGAAAGAGTCCGTTGCTTCATAGGTCAGATCTAAGTTACTGGAAAGATTGGGAAGAACATCTCCACAAACTAGATGTCACATTCCAGAGACTGGAAGATCATGGATTAAGAGTGCAGAAAGATAAATACGGAAGATTTCCCATTTCTTATAGATGCAAAATGATGGCACAAATTTTCTTCAAGAGTCAAAGCTATTACTAAGGCACCTACACTTCAACATCAATCGTCTTAGTTCTACTTTGGGTTTATTAAAATATTATTCATGAAAAGCTTGTCACTAACAAAGTAACTATTTGTAAACCTTTACACAATTTTTCTTGAGAGCACTGAGAGTCACCAGTACTAACCACTGAACCAGCCGTTTCCCAACATGAAGGGAACAATCTTGTCTGGTGATTGTTGAGCGATGTTCATTCATCCATTGTCGTAGCTTCACACAGACACTACAACAACGGATGAATGAATATCACTCGAGAATCACCAGGCAACACTGTTGGGGAACACTTCAGTGGTCACAGGCATTCAGCTTCTGATCTTCAGGTACGCGTTCCCCAAGGCAGCCTTCGTGACACATGACAGCGCAGAGTTGCTGAGCAGAGACTAATAGCCAAGTTCCGTACACATGAGGACGGTCTCAATGGGTTCGTGTCACTTGACTTGCCTAAATCTGTAAAATCTTACTTACTGTCCTGTCTGGAGACAATACACATCTCTTTATCCTGCATCTCCACGTCATGAACACTAGTGCGCCTCAGGAATTGGTGCTGGGCCCACTGTTATTTGTCATTTATATTCATGATTTGGATGAGAATTTAGTCAGCATGGTTAGTAATTTTGCAGATGACACCAAGATTTGTGGCATAGTGGACAGTGAAGAAGGTTATCTAGGATTGCAGTGGGACCTTAAGCATTTGATTGAGTGGGCTGATGAATAGTGGAAGGACTTTAATTTTGACAAATGCAAGATGATGTACTTTGGTAGATCAAACCAGCACACTGCTTAGTTAATTGTAGGGTATTGGTAAGAGTTATAGAAGAGAACTAGGGGTAGAGATTCATAGCTTCTTGAAAGTGGAGTCACAGTGGACAGAGTGGTGAAGAAGGCATTTGACACGCTTGGTTACATTGAATAAGATTTGGGACATCATGGTGAATTTGTACAAGACATTGGTAAGACCACACTTGGAATACTGTGTACTGTTCTGGTCACCATATTATACAAAGGATATTATTAGACTAGGAAGTGTGCAGAAACGAACTAATGGGCTAATGCAGGGTCTTGATGGTTTGAGTTATAAGCAGAGGCTGCATATCCCTGGGACATTTTTTTCCCTTGGAGCATATGAGGCTTATGGGTGGTCTTATAGTGGCCTCGCTGGATTCAGTCTGTCCTTCGGGATTCACTGTCACGGGACTGGCTATATTTCAGAGTCCTTTGGGTTTCACCGTCACAGTCCTGGCTCAGATTGCTTCACCACAATCCTGATGTGGAGATGCCGGTGTTGGACTGGGGTGGACACAGTAAGATGTCTCACAAACACCAGGTTCCAGTCCAACAGGTTTATTTGGCAGCACCAGCTTTCCGAGTGTGGCTCCTTCTTCAGGTGAGTGGGAGATGTGTTCACAAACAGGGTATATTATAGGCACAGACTCCATTTACAGGATAATGGTTGGAACGTGGGTCTTTCCAGGTGTTAAAGGTACAGACAGTGTGAGTGGAGAGAGGGTTGAGCAGCAGCTATCTCCAGTAAGAAGTCTGACCACACCATCTACAGTAGTCATGATGTAAAGATGCCGGCGTAGGACTGGGGTAGTAAGAACTCCGTAAGAATTGAGCAACACCAATTTTAAATCCAACCGATTTATTTGATAGTAAAATTGCGAGCTTTCAACACTCTGTGTCTTCGTCAGGCAAATGCAGTGTTCTGGTCTGCAATAGCACACATCAGCACACGGTAAGGAATTAACGGCCGAGAAAAAGTTTCAACTTCGACATTCAGCTTCAGGATTAAAATGGTGATTTACTGTGTAAATACAGCGTGTCTCTGTATAATATTAACAGAGCCGGGTGGGGGACGGTCAGTTAGACTGTGAGGCAGCACGGTGGGGGCTCAGTGGTCAGTGCTGCTCTCTCACAGGGTCAGAGAGGCCCCGGGTTTGGGCTCAGTGTCTGTGCGCCGAGTCTGGCCGCTGCCCCCGGGTCTGTGCGCCGAGTCTGGCCGCTGCCCAAACATCAGCATAGGGACACTGGGTCATGCTCCGTTACTGCTCAGTGTTGGGGGATTATCAGGGGGTAAACACCGGAATAGGGTGTGGCTGGATGGACAGAATGGCCGCTTCCTGCACTGTGGCAATTGGATGATTCTCTCTTTCATAGAAAGATCCCAGTTATTACAATCCAGGCCTGTGTAAACACCATTTAAATTGTATGAGTAAACACAGCAGTGGATAACTCTGTTATATCAGTCTGTGCGCGGTATCAACATTTGCAGAACATGTAATTAAATTCTCTTACAGCCGCACATTCAGCAAATGCATGGAAACTGACAGAGAGTTTGATTGAATATGACGATATTTGTACATTCACAGTATATTGCCATAGCAGCCCCAAATCCCAAACTCTATCTGTAAAGAGAGGTAGAGACTCTCTAAAGACTGACACCCACAATGTTTGTGCCCCATGGAAATCCCCTCCCCGCCCTTTTGCCCTGTCTGGGCTTCAATTGTGCAAATTTTTCCTTGCCTTTGTCCACAGTATGGACACACCCTGGCATGCCTTGTTGCTGTTTGCTGGGTATTTTCCCCAGTGGATGGCCATTTATGCGTAAGTCTTCCCCCTTATTATCAGGACCTAGTGTGGAGGGTTTTGCATGCAGTAACACTGTACAGTCACAGGTTGAGTTGGTTTGTAGACCAAAAATATGCCTGTAATTTTTGCAGCCTTGTGGAGTCCACAGACGACACGCATATAAGTTGTCAAAGACTGCACTTCATTTTTAATTTCCTGAGAAATCTGTAACTTTATCTTTTGATGGCATTTGAGCCCCAAGTGCAAATCTTTGGACATCTGTTCTGGAGGGGGATGGGAATGGAGGAGAAACTCCTCGTGCCTGCTCCAGGGCTTGGCTAAGCTGGCCATCAATAGATCCAAGTTGAGTGGCCATTCATCCCAACTGTTTACCCATCTACTGCCAGGTGAAAGGAAGCATGTGATCTCTGCTGGCAACATGGAAATTTTTCTTATGTGGTGGGCATTGCAGGAACCAGAGTATGTTTTTAATTCCTTTCATCATATTTTTCTTTGTTTCCTCTGAGATTCAGTTCATTTTTATGATGCTGCATTTTAATTGATCTCTCAATTTGTTGATTTGGTTTATTTGGTTAAGATGTTGACTGCAAGATGCAGAATACCACTGGCATCTCAGTCTCTGGACGTTTTGCTCTGATGCCAACAGTCCACAGTTTATGTCACCTTACAAATATGTCCCCCCTTGTTTTAGCAAAGAGTAGAGGGCTTTCCTGTGTCAGCAGGTGCTGCGTGCCTTGGAGGAGTGATGGATGGAGGGAGAAGGGATGGGGTTGGAGAGGAGAAGGAGAAGGGGTGGTGGGTAGAACAAAGCAGAGGTCGAAATGGAGTGAGTGGTGGAGGAGGAATGAATTGTAGGTTGCAGTGGTTATACAAAAAACATAAGAACATAAGAAATAGGAGCCTTCTAAACTCCAAAGAGAACAAACCTAGCCTATTCAGTCTCTCCTCATAATCCATTGTACAACATTTGTACAAATTTATGGTTTCTGAAATTTGTAATAGTTTTGAGCAAACGGAGCAGTGGATATTTGGTGAATTGTCAACCTGGTAGATTGTGTTCAGTAACAGATGAACAATATCTCATTGAATGAAAGTGCAAACACTCAGAAGTATTCACTTAGTCCTGTTCCTGTAAGTTTGTAAATATCTGGTGTGGTTCCTTGATGGGGTGAGGTTCCTCAATTAACTCCTGTTGATGTTGGAACAAAGTCTGATCAATGAAAAGTATCTTGTCCCACACGTTGGTCAGAGAGGTGGAGAACAGAAAAAGTGAATGGGGAAGATTGAAGAGGTAGCGAGAGAGCGAAAGGGTTCTCTCCCTGAACCATTTTCTCTATGGTTTTAATTCTCTCTCCCTCTCTTCCCTGAACCATGCTCTCTGTCTCTTTTGCTTTGCTTTTGTCTCCAGTATTTCCTAGATTTAATTCAGTGTCCATCAATGAGAATTATTAGAACTGAGCCTCATTGGATAAGGGAGGATAATTGACATCTGGATCCAATAATGAGGAGATGGAAAGCATCGAAGCACCAGCCTTAGTGACACACAACATTTGTGCACAGAACGTCACAGCCGGCAATGCACATGCACCAGCCTGCTGACAGTGTTAGAATAGAAACAACATCAACACTGAGGATATCTGGGTCATTCTACACTGAATAGACACAGCATTATAACACTGAGGATATCTGGGTGATTCTAGTCTGAATACACACAGCATTATAACACTGAGGATATCTGGGTGATTCTAGTCTGAATAGACACAGCATTATAACACTGAGGATATCTGGATGATTTTAGTCTGAATAGACACAGCATTATAACACTGAGGATATCTGGATGATTCTAGTCTGAATACACACAGCATTATAACACTGAGGATATCTGGATGATTCTAGTCTGAATAGACACAGCATTATAACACTGAGGTGATTCTGGTTTGAATAGAGAGAATTAATCACTTCATAACCCTGAGTACATTTTTAGTCATTGCTACACTTTTCAAATGCATGCTTTCTGCACATTCATCTTAGCCTGGGAGAAAATGGAGATTTTCTGCTTTTAACTCAGAAACCCTTATGGGTAGGATGGTGGCACAGTGGTTAGCACTGGTGCTTCACAGCACCAGGGATCCAGGTTCAATTCCGGCCTGGGGTCTGTGTGGGTTTGCACGTTCTTCCCATGTCTGTAAAGGAGTTAAGGGTTATGGTGAGCGGGCAGGTAATTGGAATTGAGTCCACGAGAAGATCAGCCATGATCTTATTGGAGGCAGAGCAGCCTCGAGGGGCCAGATGGCCTACTCCTGCTTCCAGTTCTTATGTCTGAGTGGGTTTTCTTTGGGTGCTCCAGTCTCCTCCCACAGTCCAAAGATGTGTGGGTTAGGTTAATTGGCTGTGCTAAATTGACTCGCGTGTCAGTGGATTAGCAGGGTAAATATATGGGGTTATCAGAATAGGACCTGGCTGGGTTTGTTGGTGCAGAGTTGATGGGCCAAATGACCCCCCTTCTTCACTCTTGGGATTCTATGAAACCCCAGAGTGAAAATGAGGATAGTCTGCTGAGATGTTTTGTAACCTTCATTAATGTATCCAATGAAAAGACAGTAATTCAAACATTTCCAACTTTCCTATAGAAATTCCCTGTTAGATTCACTGGATGGACTGTCCCTGGATTGAAGAAATTGTCATTCTAATTAAAACATTTCCAGCAGTCTTCTTGAATCTTTCTTTTGGGTCTGGTTTATGGGCTGAACTGGGAGTGAGAGAATTGTTTTCTTGATCATCTTGCACAATTTGTTACTTTTTTTGCTTCTGCTTTAATCAGATCTCTGGAATGCTGGATTAATTGAGAAAATCCACGGCTGGAAGTAAGCAAGGAGTGTGGACAGTGGGACTGTAAGAGCAGAACCAGTACAGGATTGTGAGAGTGCCAGCCAGAGAGGGACCTTGAGATTGAAAGAATTTCTGTATATTTTCTGGAGAGGAAAGTGAAAGAAAGTTGCATTTACTCTGGTCCTGTAGACAGTACATAAAAGTTAGAAGGTGAGATCAGAAATGCTGAGTGAGAGATATGGAGAGTCCAATTATCTAGGATAAAGTGTTATTTACTGTCAAGCAGATCAGTTTTTGTCTCCTTAAACTTTAATAAAACCACAGTGTTTGTTCTTGTTATATCAGTTGGCACTATTGGGATCGCAGCTTTGGTGTTAACTTACTGTTTGACTGTTTTGGGTTAATCTGTCTCTTAACTGAACTGAAGGCATGTGATGGTCGTTTCATTATTTCCATTTTCAGTTATTTTTGCTGATGGATTTCCTCTGGAGAAAATACACAACTCTCTAACAATGCTCAGGATTCCCTTCACACACATTGTTAGCCACTTTAACACTTGAATAGCAGGTTGGATGTAAGGATTCGCGTTCTAATCAGCAATCTCTGACTGTCTGTGCTGATGTGTGCTATTGCAGACCAGAACACTGCACTTGCCTGATGAAGACACGGGAGTGTTGAAAGCTCGCTATTTTCCTCTGTTGCCAGGGTAACAATCTGACTGATCGCAATATGAGATGATGTAGAGATGCTGGCGTTGGACAGGGGTAAACTCACTAGGAGGTCTGGCAACACCAATTTTAAATCCAACTGATTTATTTGATAGTAAATCTGCTAGCTTTTGGCTTTTGTAGCCTTCGTCAGGTGAATGAAGTGTTCTGGTCTCCAAAAGCACACATATCAGCACAGACAGTTTACAGATTGCTGATTAGAATGTGAATCCTTACACCTAACTTGCTATTCAAGTCTTAAAGTGGCTAACAAAGGATCACTGAGCACAGGTTAGAGAGATGTGTATTGTCTCCAGACAGCACAGTAAGTGAGGTTTTTTGCTAACCCAGGCAAGTCATGGGGGTTACAGATTGTGTGACATGAAGCCAAGATCCCTGTTAAGACTGTCCTCGTGTGTGGAACTTGGCTATCAGTCTCTGCTCAGTGGCTTTGCGCTGTTGTGCGTCATGAGGCACCCTTGAAAAATGTTTACCCGAAGGTCGGAGGCCGAATGCCCATGACTGCTGAAGTGTTCGCCCACAGGAAGGGAACTGTTTTGCCTGGTGATTGCTGAGCGATGCTCATTCATCCGCTGTCGTAGTGTCTGCATGGTCTCCCCAATGTACCATGCTTTGGGATATCCTTTCTTGCAACGTATTAGGTAGACAACGTTGGCCGAGTTGCAAGAGTATGTACCGTGTACCTGGTGAATGGTATCCTCACGTTTGATGATGTCGTCCATGTCAATGATCCGACATGTCTTGCAGAGGTTGCTGTGGCAGGATTGTGTGATATTGTGATCACTGTGACCTATTTTAAACCTTGACCTATTTTATACTTTCTTTTTGACTAAGCTTTCAATTTTCCTTGTCATCCATGGTTCCTGAATTCTGCCATTTCTATCCTTCATTTTCCCAGGTCAGGCATGTCCTGCATTTCAATCAGTTGGCCTTTAAAAGCTTCCCACATGCCAGTCGTGGATTTGCCCTCAAAGAGCTGCTCCCAATCTGCACTCCCCTTTTCCTGTGTAATTTGGATGTAGTTGGCCTTCCTCCAGTTTAACCGAGGGTCACTCTTGTCCTTATCCATTCCGACCCAAAGTCTTATGGAATTATATAGAATCCTTTGCTCCTGTATCTGCTCTGAGCTTTCCAGGTGATGTGTAGCTGACTGATGCTTTTTCAGATTTGAATTCCCTTGCTCTGCCTTCAACTTGCTCACCGCATCCTTACAGTTCTTTGTTAAACATCCCCTTTTTTTTGTGTAGTGGTGACAAACAGCATCAATAAATTCACGATAATTCACATAATGTGCCCCTCAATACCTGAAACATTCCATTGCTTTCACTATTCTGCTTGCTGCCTCTTTCTTTCTTTGATACAGTGCACTTCCTGCACACCACCATTGGTTTTCTGGATATCATTTGCTGCTGTTGTGATGGGGGGATATCGTTATGTTTCAGGCAAGACTCCTTCCAAAGGAAGGCAATGAAACTTGAACTGAATCTTGAGAAATGAGGAATACGTAGTTGGCAGGATTCACATAAATGAGGGAAACCTCGATGGATTTCTAGTGCATTGACCTAACCACTTGGCCACGACTACAGATAAAACTGTGCCTAAAATCACACTGATCTCCAGTCCAAAGGAATTACCAATGTTACAAAAAATGTTATCAAGTGTTTCAGCATCTCCCCAGGTTGACATTAACTTTTCTACCCCAATCCCTCTCTTCCTTTTTCTATATCTCTTTCCACATATTCACTCCTTTGATTCTCCATCTCTTCAAGAGATATGGGAGGAATCAGGATATTAAATTTGATGATCAGCCATGATGAAAATGCATGGCAGATCAGGCTCGAAGGGCAGAATGGCCTGCTCCTCTTTCTAGTTTCTCAAAACAGGAGCAGGCCATTCTCCATCCCTGTCTCTTCCTCTCTATTCCCTGATCATACGCAGAAAATTTGCATTCTAATTCAGTAGAATGATGAAAGGCAATTCAATATAGTATTGATCAGGATAATTTTGGCAACAGTTATTGTCCTATCAACAGAATAAGAAGAGACTGAAAATAAAATGATCAACTCCTTTAAATCAAATAAAAAAACTGCAAGAAGTAAAACTTGTAGTCAGCGAAAATGGATCTGTTGTGGTTATATTGGAACTTATAAATGCCATAAATATCTGTAACCTGATAATGTGCTGTATTCGAACTGGAGGTGGCTCTTCAACAGTCAGGGTATATTCTCTGAATTTAATTCCATGTCTAGTTCAATAATAGAATTGTGTTTCTAGGGAAGAAGGAGAGAGAGTAGTTTTCAAACAGGTTCTGTAAATTAATTCAATAGCTGGCTGAAGATAGGTTTAGACATTTGAATCAGCATAAAGTGATCTGTTTTTGAGTGTTGCTTTGGTCAGTTTTGGTGAGCAGCTTTGCAATTCTTAGATTCACATTTGCTGAGCGAGAGTGTTGGGTGAAGTGACACAAGAGGTTCTCCATTCATTTTGGATTGTTCCTCAGAGATGAGCCACGGCCTGGTTAAGGAGGACTTGGTAGGTATTTGTGCAACCCTTATAATTGAAACCAGATGATGTATAAGTGATGGGGTTGTGTTAAGGATAAGTCGTGATTTGACAGTTTGGCCGTGTGGAATGTTGATGTGTGATGTAGGAAGACAAGGACATTTCCAGTGCCCACAGTGTGTCCACTTTGCTGAAGAGTTTCATGCTGTAACTACCTGGAGCTGGAACTGTGGCTGGATTCACTGTGGAGCATGCAAACGATGATGTTTTCATGGATTACATTACGTTTAGGTGGCCCTACTGCAATTAGAGACTGAGATCCTTGCCCTTGAGATTTATGTATTTATGTTAATAAAACCCAGACAGCAGCGCCATTCCACGGGTCTGGATTAGCAATGTTATACTGCAAGTAGCATCACATTTTGAATCCAATGTCGACCAGATTTCAAATATATGGGAACAACGGCTTTTTTGTTAAGGCTAGTCAGCAGCTGACTGCTGGTGAAGTGCTAATAGAATAGAACATAGAAAAACTACAGCACAAACAGGTCCTTAGGCCCACAAGTTGTGCCAATGATATCCACATCTATTAGGCTTATCTATAATCTTCAATTCTATTAAGTTCCATGTACTCGTTTAGGAGTCTCTTGAAAGACCCTAGCAAATTTGCCTCCACCACCACTGATATCAGTCGATTGCACTCACCCACCACCCTCTGAGTGAAAAACTTACCCTGACATCTCCTCTGTACCGACTCCCCAGCATCTTAAACCTGTGTCCTCTCGTAGCAAGCATTCCAGCCCTTAGAAAACGTCTCTGAGAATTCACTCGATCAATACCTCTCCACATCTTATACACTTCTATCAGGCCACCTTTCATCTTTAGTCTCTCCAAGGAGAAAAGACCGAGCTCCCTCAATATGTCTTCATAAGGCATGCCACCCAATCCAGGCAACATCCTTGTAAATCTCCTCTGCACCCTTTCAATAGTTTTCACATTCTTTCTCTAGAGAGGTGAGCAGAACTGAACACAGCATTCCAATGGAGTTCTGACTAGGGTCTTGCAAAGCTGCAACATTATCTCCGGACTCCTAAACTCAATCCCTCGATTGATGAAGGCCAGTACACCATACGCCATCTTAACCACATCCCCTGCCTGCGAGGCTGATTTAAGAGTCCTTTGGACCCGGACCCCAAGGTCCTTCTGATGCTCTACACTGCTTTGAGGCTTATCCTTGACATTATACTCCTTCATCCCATTGGACCTGCAAAAATGGATCACTACACATTTATCCATGTTGAAGTTCATCTGCCACTTCTCCGCCCAGGCTTGCATCCAATCTCTGTCACACTACAACCTCTGACATCCCTGTCAGGCAGGGAGGAAGTGGTCGAGCGAGAGAACCGTGGTGTACTAAGGAAGTTGAATCTCTTGGTGAAGAGGAAGAAGCTTATGTAAAGATGAGACAAGAAGGCTCAGTTAGGGCACTGGGGAGTTATAAATTAGCCAGGAGGGAGCTAAAGAGAGAGTTAAGAAGAACTACAAGAGGGTATGAAAAGACTTTGGCGGGTAGGATCAAGGAGAACCCTAAAGCTTTCTATAGATATGTCAAGAATAAAAGATTGGTTAGGGCAATATTAGGGTCAGTCAGGGACAGCAGTAGAAAGTTGTGCATGGAGCCTGAAGAGATAGGAGAGGCACTAAATGAATATTTTTCATCAGTATTCACGCAGGAAGGAGTCAATGTAGTCGAGGAGAATACTGAGATTCAGGCTTTTAGACTAGATGGGATTGGGGTTCATGAGGAGGTGTTAGCAATTCTTGAGAGTATGAAAATAGATAAGTCCCCTGTACTGGATGGAATTTACCCTAGGATTCTCTGGAAAGCTAGGGAGGAGATTGCAGAGCCTTTGGCTTTGATCTTCATGTCGTCATTGACTACAGGTATAGTGTCGGAAGACTGGAGGATAGCAAATGTTGTCCCCTTGTTCAAGACAGGGAGTAGAAACCATCCTGGGAATTATAGACCAGTGAGCCTTACTTCTGTTGTGGGCAAAGTTTTGGAAAGAATTATAAAATTTGGAAACAATTATAGGATTTATAATCATCTAGAGAGAAATGAATTGATTAGGGATAGTCAACACGGTTTTGTAAAGGGTAGGTTGTGCCTCACAAAGCTTACCGAGTTTTTTGAAAAGGTGACCAAAGAGGTAGATAAGGATAAGGTAGTTGACGTGGTGTATATGGATTTTAGCAAAGCGTTTTGATAAGGTTCCCCATGGTAGGTTGCTGCAGAAAATGCAGATGCATGGGATTGAAGGTGATTTAATAGTTTGGATCAGGAATTGGCTAGCTGATAGAAGACAGATTGATGGTTGATGGGAAATATTCAACCTGGAGTTCAGTTACAAGTAGCGTACCTCAGCGATCTCTTTTGGGGCCCTCATTTTAACATTGAGTTCCGTCTCAAGTTCCTATGACATTTGGCTACACCCCTATTGGGGAAGAGATTGAGGGAGAATTAATTTAGGGACAATTTGTTACACCAATCAGCCTAAGAGCACGTTCTTGGAGTGTGGAAATAAACCGGAGCACCCAGAGAAAACCTACGCAATCATGGGGAGAATGTACAAACTGCCACAGACACAGGCCCAAATCTGTGTATCTGCACAGCAAACAGTGATAGTCACTGAGCTGTCATGTTCCCGTCAGTTGGTCCAGTTTAAGCGTACACTAATGATGTGAAGCACAGGCAACTCTCAAAGCAACATCCAAGAGCAGCCCTTGCCATGACCCACCACGTGTATGCCCCTTGTTGGACAACAAGGCAGACCGAATCACCTGTGGAGTAAAAGAAAAAACATCAATACACATGTAAAACTTAGACATTTACGGATCCAAGGCATCCACCTTCTCTACAGCCGTGACACTGTCCCTGATCAATAGTGTCACTCGCCCCCTCCCTGTCCTTTTTGAAACCTCTGAAACCAGGCACTTGAAGTATCCAGTCCTGTCCCTGAGACATCCAAGTTTCTGTAATGGCCACCACATCATATTCTCAAGCAGCGATCCACTCCATAAGCTCATCCACTTTATTCACCGCACTCCTCGTGTTAAAATAGATACATCTTAAACCTTCAATCTAAGCATTCCCCTTCTCCATCATCCATCTATCTTCTCTCATACATTGTCTACAGTTCTTCTGTATTTGCAAACTAATTCATCACTCCCAGTCACCTCATTTTGATTCCCTCCCAACCTTTCCAGTTTAAAGCCTCCCCAGTAGTCTTAGCTGACTTTCCTGCCAGGATATTGGTCTCCTTGCGACTCAAGTGCCACCCGTCTTTGTACAGTTCACATCTACCCCAAAAGAAGTCCCAATGATCCAAGAACCTAAATCCCTGGCCCCTGCTCCAATCGCTCAGCCACACAATCATCCTCCAGCTCGCTCTATTCCTGCTCTCACTTTCCCATGGCACAGGCAGCAATCCCGAGATTACTACGTTTGCGTTCCTCCTTCTCAATTGTCTACCTAACTCCCTAAATTCTCTTTTCATGACCCCTTCCCTCTCCCTACTTATGTCAGCGGTATCAATATGTATCACTATCTCAGTCTCCTTTCCATCCCACCTCAGGATTTCTGGGATGCAACCAGAGACATCCCGGATCCCTGCTCCAGGAAGGCAAACCACCATCCCGTCTGCCTCCGCAAAGTTGCCTATCCAAGTCTCCAATTAATACTGCCTTCCTCCACCTTTCCTTAGGCCTTTTGAGTTACAGGGTCTGGACTCTACTTCAGAGACACAGCCACTGCTGGTTCACCCACGTGAGCTGTTCCCCCCAGCAGTACTCAGACAGGAGTACTTATTGTGAAGGGGCACATCCACTGGGGTGCTCTCTATCACCAGAGTTTTTCCTTTCTTGACCAATACCCACTTGTCTGTCTCCTGTGGCCTCGGTGTGACCGCCTGCTGGTAGCTCCTGTCTATCTAAATGCTGATTAAAATATTTGCTAAAAGGGGCAGAATGTCGGAGATCGGGTTATTAAATGATAGAATCGTGCTGCTCTAGAGCATAGAATGTGGCCCTTCATTCACCACTTCTGACCACATATTCACCCCGCCACTTCTCTGACTACTGAAATGCCTAACGTTCCTTAAGGGCTGCACTTTACGCCCCCATCTCCATTCTAACCATGTGATCTGTCTATTCACCTCTCACAGATTCATGCAACAAAATTCTCCTCCTCCACAAGATCATCCCCTCCATAAAGGATAAGGCAACGCAACTGCCCTCCCCAGTTGTTTAATCACTCACTGCCTCGTCTACAGCTCAATGCACCCATCTACAATTCCCCACAAAATGCAGCCCAGCTTCCACAGCTGGACCAACACCACACTGACTATTCTGAGATTGCTTTTCCAATTCTACTGGGTATAGGGGAGGTAGCTGAGGATTGCCGAATTGCAAACTTATTTCAATTGTTTTGAAAAGGATCGAGAGAAATGCCAAACAATTATAGACCAGTTAATCTTACATTGGTGGTGGACAAATTATTAGAATCAATCTTGAGAGATCGGATTACTGTCATGGAAAAAGGCACAGACTTATCAAGGATGGTTAATGTGCATTTGTTAAAAGAAGATCTTGCCTCATGAATTTGATTGAATTCTTTGAGGGTGTAACAAAAAGGTTGCTGACGTTTTGCAGTGGATGTTGTGAACATGGAATTTAGCAAAGTGTTTGAAAAGGTCCAATCGGGCAGAATGGTGAAAAGAGTAAAAACACGTGGGATGTGTTTTTACTCAGTGTAATGTGACAAACTGGATAAAAAGATGGCTTAGTAACAGAAAACAATTGCTAATGTTCGATCAATGCCTCGTAACTGAAAAGTTGTTTCAAATGGTGTTCCACAGTGCTCAGTTTTGTGACCTCTTACTGATTGTGTTACATATTAACGACATGGACGTGAATTGGGAAATTTGAAGACATTAAAAAGATTGACCGAGCTGTGAATAGTGTAGAAGGCAGCTATAATTTTGAAATAATCATAGATTGGTTGATGGAGTGAGCAGTAAATTAGCAGATGGATTTTCTCGGAGGTGAAGTCATGCAGTCAGGCGGTTATAGAGAGTACACAATTGATAGAAATATATTAAGAGGTGTAGATGAAGTGAAAAATCATGGTGCCTAAAGACAGCAGTTTAATGGACAAAATTCTAAAGAAGCCATAGGGAATGTTATCAATCATTGGCAGAATAGAATATAATAAAGATATAATGATGGAATTGGATAAAACAGTAATGAGATGAAAACTGAAGTATGGTGTGAAGTTCTTGTCATCATATAACAGGATGTAATTGTTCTGGAGAGAATGCAGAGAGGTTTACAGGAATGTTGCCAGGGCAAGAAATCTGTTGCTATTAGAAGAAATTAAATAGCTTGTGTTATTTTCCTTGGGGGAAAAAAGTGTACAAAATGATGGGGAAGAGATCGCGTATAGTGGATGAAATTGTTTCCCTTTGTGGATAGAAATATGGAGCATAGACTCAAGGTAATTGTCACATGGTGTAGAGGGGAAATGAGGATAATCTGTTTTATTCTGAGGGTAGCGTGTGTCTGGAATTCTCTACTCGAGTTGGTGTTGAAGGCAGAAACCTTGAACTGTTTTAAAAGGTACCCTGATCTGCACCTTAAGCCTGGGTTTAGAATGCTGGCACGGACAATATGTACTGCAACTTTTATATGGCTCTACCTTGACATACCCATTTTCTCACCTTTCCCTCTGGCTACATCCCCACTGACTCCCTCTGTACAACACCCAAAGGTGATCACTGAAAACCAGTCTTCCACAATCTTCCCTCACTGACTACCACGTGGCTTACCAACTGACCAGCAGATCCTCACTAAGCACCACCACTGCCTCCATTGTTATATCCTCCAATTGACCACTATCCCTGGGAATTGACCTCCCCCAATGACAAGATCACCTGCCCTAGTATTTCATAGAAGCTGTTGACTATAGTATCAGATATAATGGTGGATTGATGGGTTATCCTCGATATTCAGCTGCTTTAAAAAATGTATTACATGAAGATAATTAAGTCTCCTGAAGAATGGCTTATATGATGTGGGAAATCTAAAGATGATATCGGTATAGATTTGGATCATGTGACTCAACATGTTTTTTTCTTCACAATTTTGACACCTCACTTAGATGTCGGCAGGGTGCATCTCCTCACATACCCTCCTAAACACTTTGTTATCCTGGGACTAATTTCCTGGCTCAGGGATAAGATCGGAGTGGGGCCATGAAGGTTACAGCCCATTCGTTGAAACAATTCTGTCAGTGATGATGGACAACAACAAAGATGTCCAATCTTGAGTCTGTTGATCTGTTCAAAACATATCTCACTCACTAAACTAATAGTGCCATAAATGACATTATGGGCTATTATAAACTTTTAGACAATCTCTAATTTCCACAAGGATTGAGTACTAGTCACTACTGCGAATAATATCATGGACAGATACGTTGGAAACTGGTAGATTGGTGAGAAAGTTTTTAAGTAGCCATTTCCCTTTTGTTGATTATAAGATCATAAGAAATAGGGGCAGGGGTTGGCCATCTAGCCCTTCGAGCCTGCCCCGCCATTCAATAAGATCATGGCTGATCTAAGTGGATCAGTTCCACTTTCCTGCTTTCTCCCCTAACTCTTAATTCCCTAGTCTATCAGAAACTTATCTACCTTTGACTTAAATATATTCAGCAAGATAGCCTCCACCACTTCAATGGTTCATCACTCTTTGAGTGAAGAAGTTCCTCCTCAACTCTGATCTAAGCTGCCCTCCCCTGTCTTATTTTGAGGCTGTGCCCTCTGGTCCTGCTATCCTTTGTAAGCAGGAAGAATCTCTCTACCTCTATCCTACTTATCACCTTCATTATCTTGTGTCTCTATAAGATCCCCCCTCATCCTTCTAAACTACAATGAGTACAGACCTGTCTATTCAATCTTTCTTCATAGGCTAACCCCCTCATCTCCAATATCAGCCTAGTGAACCTTCCCTAGTGAATCCTTCCGCAAGTGTGGCGACCAGAACTGCACACAGTACTCCAGTTGCGGCCTCACCAGTACCGTGTGTGGTTGCAGCAAGACCTTCCTGCTCTTATATTCTATCCCCCTCGCTACAAAGGCCAATATTCCATTTGCCTTCTTGATCTCCTGCTGCATTTCGCGATTTGTGCACAAGGACCTCCAGGTCCCTCTGCACCATAGCTTGCTGCAGATTTTCGCCTTTTAAATAATAATCCCTCCTCCTATTATTTCTACCAAAGTGGATAACTTCACATTTTCTAACATTATACTCCATCTGCCAGGTCCTCACTCAGCCTATCCAGATCTCTCTGCAGACTTTCCACATCGTCCACACAATTTGCACATTCCACATCCTCCACACAATTTGCTTTTCCACTCATCTTCGTGTTGTCAGTAAATTTTGTTACTCTGCACTCAGCCCTCTCCTCCAAATCATTTATGTAAATGTAAACAGTTGAGGCCCCAGCACCGATCCCTGCGGCGCTCCACTAGTCACCAACTGCCAACTAGAATAGCACCCATTGATTCCAACTGTCTGCTTTCTATTAGACAACCAATCCTCTATCCACACTAACACCCTACCCCAACTCCGTGCACCCTAATCTTTTGCAGCAACCTTTTGTGAGGCACCTTATCAAATGCCTTCTGGAAATCTAAAAAAAACCACATCCACCAGTTCCCCTCTGTCTACCACACTAGTCACATTCTCATAGAAATCCAGTAAATTTGTCAAACACGACTTCCCCTTAATGAAACCATGCTGCGTCTGCTTTATTAAACTGTTCTTTTCTAGGTGCCTTGCTATTTCTTCTTTGACGGATTCAAGCATTTTTCCAACTACAGACGTCAAAGTAACCAGCCGATAATTCCCTGCCTTTTGTCGACCTTTTTTAAACAGCGGCCTAACATTAGCCGTTTTCCAATCTTCCAGCGCTTTCCCAGAGTCCAGTGAATTTTGATAAATAATTACTAAGGCATCCGCTATCACCTCTGCCATTTCTTTCAGAAACTTGGGATGCATTCCATCTGGTCCCGGGGACTTGTCTACCTTCAGTCCTGTTAGTCTATCAAGTACTACCTCTCCAGTGACAGTAATCGCATTAAGGACCTCATCTCCTACCATCTTTCTATCTTTAATATCCGGCAAACTATTTCTGTCCTCCGCTGTGAAGACCAACACAAAAAACTTATTTAAAGCCTCAGCCATTTCCTCATCGCCCGCCGCTAAATCCCCCCTCTCATCCTCCAAGGTCCAACATTCACTCTAGCCACTCTCTTTATATATTTGTAAAAACTTTTACAGTCATTTTTTATATTTAGAGCTAGTTTAGTTTCATACTCTATCTTTCCTTTCTTTATCACCTTCTTAGTCATTCTTTGTTATTTTTTGAATCTTTCCCAATCTTCTAATTGCCCATTATTTTTAGCTGCTCTGAATGCATCAGCTTTTAATTTAATACTCTCCTTTATTTCCTTCGATAACCACAGCTTTTATCCCTTTTACTATCGCAATATCTTTCTGCTGAGTATTGAAAAAGATCTCCTTAAAAATCCTCCACTGTTCCTCAGCCGTCCTACCAACCAATCTACGCCCCCAATCTACATTTGCCAATTCCATTCTTATCCTATCATACTCCCCTCTGTTCAAACAGAGGACACAGGTTCAGGACGCTACTTTTTCATCCTCCATCTGCATTAGAAATTCAACCATGTTATGATCACTTGTTCCAAGAGGGTCCCTCATAAGAAGATCCCTAATTCTATCTGCCTCGTTACACAATACCACATCTAAGATAGCTCGTTCCCTCATAGGTTCTGTCACATACTGTTCAAGGAAACTATCCCGACAGCATTCCAAGAACTCTTCCTCAAGCTCACCGTGTCCGACTTGGGTCATCCAGTCAACATGCAGATTAAAATTCCCCCACAATTATCGCCATTCTATTTTTTTTGCACGCATCAATTATTAGCTTGTTTATAGCCTGCCCCACCTCAAAATTATTATTTGGGGGCCTACACACCACACTCGCTAGAGACTTTCTCCCCTTACTATTTGTTATCTCCACCATAACGATTCCATGTTTTGCTCTTTGGACCCTATATCTTATTACCGCCCTGATATTATCCTTAATAAATAGAGCTACCCCACTCTCTTTTCCCCCATCTATCCTTCCTAAATGCCTGATACCCTTGGATATGCAGTTCCCAGTTCCTGTCACCCTGCAACTACGTTTCTGCATTTGGCCACTAGATCATATCCATTTGTGCTGATTTGCACCATCAGCTCACTCACTTTGTTTCGAATGTTTGTGCATTCAGTTAAAGTGTCTTTATACCAGCCTTTATCTGGACCTTATTTGTAGAAATGCTACTAACCTCTCTCATGCCCCCTACTCCGTTAATTAGTGGAACATTCTCAACACTTAGTTGCACACTTACTCTCTCCTTTACTTTTGTAATTTCCTCTCTCTCTCTCTCTCTCCACCCCCTCCCCCCCGCTTCCCTCTGCATTAGCTTAAAGCCCTATCTACAGTCCTGCTTATACGATTAGCCAGGACTCTGGTCCCAGCCTGATTCAGACGAAGACCATCCCATCTGCCACAAGCTTCATTCCCAGTCTAAAACTGCTTGTTAAACTCCAAAATCAAATCAGACAGCTTGCAGCCAAGCCATTGTTGGACTTCAATGGCATAAAGCTCCCAAGCAAAGTTAATGATGTGCCCTCAATAGTTTGTACTATTCTCATGTGATATTTAACATGAAGAAGTACTGATTCCACCAGCAGAGGGGTTGGAAGTGTCAAGAATAAAAGCAGCTGCATGTTTGTGATCCAGATTTGACCTAATGTCTTGAGCGTTGATGAAGCTGAGAGTCAATGTTAACTACCACCAGTAACTTCCCCTCAACTGCTGTGCCATCACATCTGATCTATCTGCCCTGTTAGTGGGACAGGAATTTACTAATTCCGTTCCCAAAAGTGAACTGATCACACAAGTATAATCACAAAATATTACTGGTGGGTACCTACAAAATGTCTAATGGCAATTCAAAGACTGCTACTTATTAACTGGAGATTATGTCCAAAGAACATAAGAACACACTACATAGGAGTAGGCCATCTAGTCTTTTGAGCCTGCCCTGCCATTCAGTAAGATCATGGTTGATTTGAAGTGATTCAGTTCCACTGACCCGCTTGCTCCCCAAAACCCTTAATTCCCTTATCGACCAGAAATCTATCTACCCGTGACTTAAACATATGTAACGAGGTAACTCCACCACTTCAACGGGCAGAGAATTCCAGAGATTAACCACCCCCTGAGAGAAGTTGTTCCCCCTCACCCCTTATTTTGACTCTGTGCCCTCTAGTTCTTGATATTACTGTGATTCTGTTGTTAATGAGTAACCCGTCTATTGCAGAAAAAGTACAAATTCAGAATATAAAAATCTGGTTAATTTTATAGATGGCTGGATATCGGCCAATAGATCTGAAACCCACATGTACATTACATTTAACCATTAGAATCGGGACAGAAACAAGCTATTGGTCAAATGCAGATATGATGCAACGTTCAGTGTGCTCTTCCTTCTGATGTCTGAACCCAATAACTGAGCAAAGTTATTTGCACCTTGTTCTCTCTGGTCTTTTCTAGTCAAATAATCCATAAATAAAACAGGTGGGCAATAAAATTAGAACAGCATTGCCCCTAAGTATAGTATATGACTTTTTTTTGCAGTATTCATTCAACCTCACATGAGACAGTCAAGAAAAGGCATCCACTGCCAAGTGGGACAGCATTAAAGACTTAGCCTAAAATGAGCCGTGAAATTAGAACAAATAAATCCAAAGAAGTGTGAGTGTAATTCACATCCTGCTCTATATGAGATAACAGTATAGAGAGGGATTCCACTGATCATCCTGAAGGTTAGGGTTAATGTTTGTCACTAAGGTGTAAAACTGATATTTACCCTGGGTATGTTCAAAAAAAGCTGTTGAACCCATTACACAAATATTCCCGGATACTCTGGAAGCAGAATTGGGAATCGCAGCACACGATCAATCATCCCAGAATATAGTCCTGAGCATTATGTTTTAGTTTAGTAAATGTGATCCATCATTCCTTTGGTGTATCCTTTGGTATAATGTTTGCCAGCATTGAAGAAGGTCAGCGAATTTCCACGAAGCCCAACAAGATCATTCATTCCATTTCCATTATAGTCCTGTTTTCTTCAAATCTCTCTTTTTCTCTTTGGAATTTGTCGGTGGAATTCGATACAAAAGTTCTCAACTGTTTAACAATGGAAACACTTTGTCTCTATTAATTCTGTATAAATTGTTGATGTGCTGCACAGCCTTCAAATCATTTCTGAATCTTGTTTCTCTGAGGATAACAGTTCTAAGCTTCTAAAATATATCCATATCACTAAACATTCGTCTTCCTGCTCCATTCTCATCAACTTTGCAGAATTGTATTTGAAGCCGTTAGATCCTTCATTAAGTGTTGCTTTAGAATTTTCCACTGTATCCCTGCTCGAGACTGCATGTTTAAGAAATAAAATGTCCTTAAGTTTGTTTTATATGTCTCTATCTGCAAAGTCCAGTATCCTCCAAACCCATCTATCATTTTTTTTCAAGCTGCCCCATCAACATTAACTATTGTGTGCATATACCCTCGCTCCTGCTGCCCCTTTGGAATTATATGGTCAATTTTATATTGCCTCCTTTTTTCCTGCCAAAATCTATGACTTTGAAATTTTCTGCAATGAATTTCATCTGCTGTTCCACCAACCTGCCTCTTCAGTTGAAACATTATCACTATCCTCCACATAACGTTTCTGCATGTTGTGTTAGCTTTACATTTAGATGTTATTACTGTACAACTAATTCAAAAGTATTTAGATATTAAGAAAACAGTTGTCCTGTTTCTGAATGAGCGTAATCCAGCTGCCTCATCCCAAAATTCCCTGTTCATCATTGCATTTCATGTTATTCAGTTAACTTTGTATTTATGCGGCCATTGGCCTTTTTTTCAGGGATATCAAATTCATTGACAAGAACTCTATTAAATATTATTTCACAGACGTCATTCAATTGCATTTTCCATCAAATTCTTTCTGTTCCATCCTCAAAAACATGAATCAAATATGATTTTTGTGGAACATATCACATGGGCTTCTCTGAATTATTACACTTCTTTATAATAACTTTGACAGTATCATTTTCTTTAGATCAGCCAAATCTACTCATCCTGTCCTTCAGCCATGGTCTCTGACTTATTGTACATCATTTTGGTCTTTCAGCACACTCTCTCTTTCATCTTGCTCTTTATTTTGCATTTCATATACTTTTCCAGCATGTATGCATTCTATTTAATATTAGTTTCCAACATCTGTTATGGTCAGTTTTAATCTTACATGGCTTGTGGCACAACTGACAAGGTTAATCTTTCTCACCCAAGCCCTAAGAGCTGAAGGGGACGGACATATTGAATGATTATCAAGATTTAATGATGAATATATTGTCTACTTGAAGGAAAATTAAGCACCAGTGATCACACTGAAATTACAAAAAAAAAACTAGCACCAAGGAAGAAATTCACTGTTCATATAATTTAAATTAGTCATGGATAATCCAATGATCCTATGATGCATACATCTCTTGGGATGGTTGCTATCCCGGCTGTAAAAAAAAAACAGATGGCTGTAGGAATCACAGAAGTGGTAATCGTAATCTTTCAAGTCTGACTTGATTCAAAGTTTTGCTTTAAGGCTGGAAATTTCCTCACTCCATTATTTAAGTGTGTGTGAGATAGAGAAGTCAGTTTAAATTACGTAAGAAGTCTCACAACACCAGGTTATAATCCAACTAGTTTATTTGATAGTAATCCCACAAGCTTTCGAGGCTATGTTCCTTCATCAGGTATGTGGAAGGTTCCCCACGCTCCAGAACCTTCCACACACCTGACGAAGGAACGCTGTTTCCGAAAGCTTGTGGAATTACTACCAGATAAACTGGTTGGACTATAACCTGATGTTGTGAAACTTGACTCGGTCCAACGCCAGCATCTCTACGTCAGTTTAAATTATGCTCGGGGAATCTACTGGCACTGGTTCCTCAGGATTGAGTTGCTGTATAAAAGGCCAAATATCAACTGATCAGAGAAATCCAACATGGCTTTATTAAATATAATCCATGTCTGCAAAATGATTATGACTAGGGAATTGCTGAAAAGGTGGACGAATGGTATGTTCCATAAGTTACAAATAATATAAACTGTTTTGCTTTGAATAGATTTCGGCTGATTAATAACTGATCAAGTTATTGTGTAACCATATCAGGGATAAACTTCCATGTGCTTGTGAATGAAGACCATGCTGATTCTATGTTAAATTAGAGCCGAGTTATACCAGACAAAGTTTCTTTGGAAAAAGGTTTGCAGATATCTGTAGTTAGCTGTCAAAAGAGGTCTATGCAAGCTGATAAAACTAGACTGCCAAGGCTAATGTTGATACTTTTGCATTCACGATTTTCTTTAGCATGACTCGTAAATGAGGTGAGACATGGAGCAACCATGATAACACTGATTTCTAGGGTTTGAATGTTCATTTTACCTCTGATTTCCCACCAATGTTATGATTTCCTCGCCTGGAAGATGCGCCCAATAATGACACAGAAGAAATGGGATGTCGATTGGAATGAAAAGAAACAGTCATCAATGACAAAAACAACAAAAAATGCAATTTAGAATGAGGCCCCATTATTTTAAATTGTTGAATAAGGATATAGCGCAGCTTGATTTTATTTTACAATGGTAATGTATAATCAAACAGAGAAACATAGCGGGGAGCATTTGATTGCTTCACCATTGTCAGTTCTATTTGTCGAGTTTACATCGGTGATGATAATATTAGTTGGGTGGTATATGAAGTGTAATAGAGAAACTTATGTAATGAGATATATGATTACTTGCAATAATTTGGGTGTTTCCTTTTTGGTTGGTGGGAAATCAGACTTGCTCCAGTTTGGTAACTGATAGTTTCCAAAACATTTTTAGCTGATTATATGTTAGATTTCAATAGCTATCTATGCAAACAGCATTAAGAGTACTGATCTAACTGAGTGGTACTGCATGTGTGAGGGCTGTCTCCTGTTCTATATGTCTGTGTGTATACCACGAAGAGACTCTATCAGTCTTATCATCTTCCTCGATTTTTAGTGATGTAAACCTTCAGGAAGGTCCCTCCTTAAATGGATACCTGCACCCTCCTTGAAATTGTAACATCGTGGTTCATATTTCTTGCAAAACGGCAGCAATTTGAACTTCTAGCCATTGAATTATGTTTCATGTGACAAGCAACAATCTGTTTCCAGACACCCAACGTTTGCTGTTCTGGCGGCACTTTATAGCTGGATGTTCTGCTGCTATCTACGAGCTTGCTGAAGCTGATGTACAATCCCAGATGTTTAACATATATCAGGAGGAATGGCAGTTCCACGATAAATCCCCCAGGGAAGAAATGGCAGAATTGCAATCTGATTGAATTAAAAACTATTGATCACTATCGATTGCTTCTGTTGGTAACTAGACACTAAGCAAAGCACAAAGCAAGTTTGATTTTGCAGATATGGATGTACATGGTATTTTATCAAACATTTGTTAAAGGTTCACATCTATAGGACACAGTTCTACGATCGGCACTAATTCAGTTTCCAACTATTGTCCCCACAATGATGTATTAAATTAAAACTTTTTGTCTGCCATTACCGAGGAGGCTTTTGCTCTGAAGGCCATTGGAATACAATACACCTCTGCCACAAGAGCATTCAGTGATAAGGAGGAAGTATTAAATAGATTCTTGGTGCTGAAATTTGATAGGACACTGGTGACGGATGAAATGTGATAAAGGATATTTCAGAAATGAGAATGGAAATTGCAGGGAGTGCTGTCTATAATTTTTCGGTTTCACTAGATTCTGATTGGAGAATTGCAAATGTTGCAGCCTTGCTCAAGAAAAAGGGTTTTAAGGATCATCCATTCAACTACAGGCTATTTAGTTTAATATTTCATTTAGTATTTGCACATGTATTGGAATGTAATGAAATACATTGTTTCTTGAGTGCTATACAGCCAAAGCATACCATTCATAGAGCTCTTGGGGGAAGGATAGCGTGCAGAATATCGTGTGACAGAGCTTTTAAAGCACAGAATGAGAGTAAAAGATAGAATTAGAAGGCATGCTGGTGACGGCTCGTATGAAATCACCATACTGGGATTGTCACCATTTGGGACTCACTTCCAGAAATAATTATTTGCAACAGAAATAGCAGTCACCTGGGGGGAAAAAAGTGAGTTGAGTGGGAAAAGCCAGCACGGATTTGTAAAGATAAATCCTGCTTTTAAAAAAAAGTTTCTGGAATTTATTTTGGGAAGAAACAAACTGAAAGTTTGAGAAGAACACTGCTATTGATATGGTGTACATGTACTATAAGAAGACATTGGATATAAAACAATGCAGAGGACGTATGAGGAAAAGTTGTAGTTCATGGAATGAAATGGACATTAGCAACGTAGATAAGAAAGAAATGTCTGAAAAATTGGAAGCAGAGAGTGACATTTGATGGATAAATGGCAGAAAATTAGTGGTGTTCCAAAGCGATAGGGATTGTTACCCATGCTTTCCTTGAATATATTCTGATCTAGATCTTGGTGTGCAGAGGATAAGTCGAATTCTGTGGGACATAGGTGTTGAATATTGTAAACTATGAGGAGGATAGATTGGAAGTCCAAATGGGTATTGTTAAAAGTCAGGTTGGATACTTCACGGTGTTCTATGATGCTCACCTGACTTGTAATATTTTACGTTGAATTTCACTAGGATGAGCTAAGAAGTTTCATTTTAGGTGTGATTCAGTTAACCTGTGAGGAGCTTTTATTAAAACCAATGTTTAATTAAAAATATTCTTGACATGTGCAGTAAGAATCATAACAAGAATCTTTAACAATTACAAACAATTAACACAGCAACCACGATAATATAGAACTCTAAAGGTAATATCTCTAATGTCTTTCAACCAAAGACAACGTCCAACACACAAGACCCTACAAACAAACATGTTACAGCATAAGTTCATGCCCACTCGTTACAGGAATCCAGCCTGCTAGTTTGAATGCTGAAAATCCCTTATGAAAAAACTCAGAAAATCTGTTCCCCGAAACTCAGCTTCTTTAAGGCAGAATCAAACAAAGAAAAAAATAGGGAGAGAAAAAGACTGCTTTTTAACTTCCTACTAAACTGCTTTCCAAAACAAACCTGAAAGCCCCAAGGAAGAACAAACCTATCACCTGAGTGCCACAGCTTAGCTCCACCCCCAGTGACAGCGCTGAATCTGTAAGATCAGGGTTAAAAGAAAAGCTTTCTTAAAAGTATACTCACATGACAGTAGACAAGTTGCTAAAGTGGGCATATAGTTGATAGCTATAATTCTTTGCGTTGAGGTGCAAATGGATGCATTTTGGTTGGAGGAAAATGGAGAGACAATAAAAAATAAGACGTAGAATTCTCATTGAGGACAGGAACGAGGGATGTGTGCTTGCACGTGGATCAGTAAAGTAAATCACCATAGAGCTTTGTGATATTGTAGCCCTAGCAAAGCTGACTATTCCTGTTACATTTAAAGTGAATGGAAAATGTTGGTTTGAGGGTATAAACCTACAGGAGGATGGATTCAGTGAGGTCAGGCTGTGTGTAACCTGGGGAGGATGGAGCCTGTGTGTAACCAAGGAGAGATGGGATAAATGAGATCTGTGAGGTCAGACAGTGTGCAGCCTGGGGAGAATGGGATCAAAGAACAAAACAGCATGGGAAACAGGCCCTTCAGCCCAACGAGCCTGTGCTGCCACCCTGGGTCAGTGTGATCAGAGATTTTGTAACATAGGGGATGGAGTTTTTGAGATCAGATAGTCTGTAACCCAAGAAGGATGGAGTCAATAAAATCAGACTGTGTGTAACGTGGGGAGGATGACGTCAGTGAGCTCAGGGATGGTGTAACCCAGGGAAGATGGAGTCAATAAGAACAGACGGTGTGTAAACTGAGGAAGCTAAAGCAAATGAGATCAGCCAGTGTGTAACCATGGGTGCATGGAGCCTGTGAGATCAAGTAGTGTGTAATGTGGGCAGGACGGAGTCAGTAAGATCAAATAGTGCATTTCTTGGGGAGGATGGAGCCAGTGAGTTGATAGTGTCTAACCCGGAGAGGATGGAGTCATTGAGATCAGACAGTGTGTAACCTGGGGAAGATAAGTCAGTGAAATCAGTATTTAACCCAAGGGGGAAGGAGCCAGTGAGATTAAACATTAAGTGACACAAGGTCGATGGAGCCAGTAAGATCAGAAAATTTGTTAACCAGTCAAGATGTAGTCACTGAGATCAGACAGTGGCTAACTGGAGGCGGATAGAGTCAGTGAGGTCAGTCATTGTGTAACCCGAGAGGATGGAGTTAATACAATCAAAATGTGTGTAAGCTGGCGAGGAGTGGAGTCACTATTCAGATAGTGTGGAACCCAAATAGAATGGAATGAGTGTGATCAGACGGTGTGTGTAACCTGGGGAGACTTGCTATGGCTCTCACTCTCCCCCCTTTCTGCCCTGCAACATTGTCATTCAGTCAGACCCAGGTTGAGCGTTCAAAATGTCACAGTAGATAAAGCAAAGGAGAGGTCTGGTGGAAGTGAAGATGTGCACTAAGAGGAGGGAAGCCCCTCCCATTCCTCCTTGGTCTTGTAGGCTGTGATTGGCTCCAGGAAGACAAGATTCAATGGGGTTCTCCTTCAGACAATTTGCTCATTTTCTGTGGTCAGATTTACTGCTGGTTTCCCTGGAAGGGGAGTATGCCATGTCCACCAGCATGAGTGAGAAATTCCTTACTGGAGGACATTGCAGGGTCTGGGATAGAGATTGACTTTTCAATTTTCCCCTGGTATTCTGCCTACTTGATGCTGTATCCCAAGATACAAAAGAAATACAAGGAAGGACACCCAGAAACCCCTCAAAAATAATAGAAACCCTTTGGTGCAGAACAAGGCCATTTGGCCCATCAAATCTGCACTGACAACAATCGCACATTGGACTTATCCCCACAACCCCACGCGATTACCCCATTAATCACTCTAACACATTCCGCCACACTAAGGGACAATCTTGCATGACCAATCAATCTAAGCCACACATCTTTGGACTGGCAGGAAACTGAACAGCCTTGGGAAACCCATAATGATACATAATGAGAATGTGCAAACTTCACGCAGACAGTGATGAAGCCGGGAATCAAAGGCAGGTCCTTGGAGATGTGAGACAGTAGTACTAATCACTCTACCACCCAATGTTTCCAATGCTAAACCAGTTTGTTCAGATCCATAGCTCTTAATGAGTTCCTAGTTCAAGAAAGGGTTCCACAGGCTGGAAGATGTTTGGGATGAGTATTGCAGAGCGCCCAAGGTGCCCATGTGTCGAAGAATTCAAATAAGGGCTGGTCACCTTTCAGAAGTGCTGAAATGTTGCCAAAATCTAAGACTGGACTGTAATATCTGGCTGGGAAGTGTGGTGATGTAGAGATGCCGGCGTTGGACTGGGGTAAACTCAGTAAAGTTTCACAACACCAATTTTAAATCCAACCAATTTATTTGATAGTAATTTCTCGAGCTTTTGACACTATGGCCTTCATCAGGCAAATGCAGTGTTCTGGTCTGCAATAGCACTCATACCAGCACAGACAGTTTACAGATTGCTGATTAGAATGCGAATCCTTACATCTAACCTGCTTTTCAAGTGTTAAAGTGGCTAACAATATGTGTGAAGGGAATCCTGAGCATTGGTTAGAGAATTGTGTATTTTCTCCAGACAGCACAGTAAGTGGGGTTTTTTGCTAACCCAGGCAAGTTATGGGGGTTACAGATAGTGTGTCATGAAGCCAAGATCCTTATTAAGACCGTCCTCGTGTGCAGAACTTTGCTATCAGTCTCTGCTCAGCGACTCTGCGCTGTCGTGTGTCACGAAGGCCCCTTGGAAGAACATTTACCCGCAGGTCAGAGGCCGAATGCCCATGACTGCTGAAGTGTTCGCCCACAGGAAGGGAACTGTTTTGCCTGGTGATTGTTGAGCGATGCTCATTCGTCCGCTGTCGTAGTGTCTGCATGGTCTCCCCAGTGTACCATGCTTCGGGACATCCTTTCTTGCAACGTATTAGGTAGACAACGTTGGCCGAGTTGCAAGAGTATGTACCGTGTACCTGGTGAATGGTATCCTCACGTTTGATGATGTCGTCCATGTCTATGATCTGGCATGTCTTCCCTTCACACACATTGTTAGCCACTTTAACACTTGAAAAGCAGGTTAGATGTAAGGATTCGCATTCTAATCAGCAATCTGTAAACTGTCTGTGTTGACATGAGTGCTATTGCAGACCAGAACATTGCATATGCTGACGAAGGCCGTAGTGTCGAAAGCTCGCGAATTTACTATCAAATAAATTGGTTGGATTTAAAATTGGTGTTGTGAAACTTTACTGGGAAGTGTGAGTCAGTGGAGATATTTGAGAAGTTTGATTGAGGTTCCAGATAGTGTACAAGGATCTGGGGTTAATGAGACCTGGTGCAAGTAAGGATACAAGAAGCAAGTTTCCCAGGGCAGTTCGTAAGATCATCTTGCATGTGGAACACTATTTTTATTTGCTGCCAAGCAATATATTTATGAGAAACAGCCCACCCAGTGGGACTCCAGAGAATGGGATTGGCAGTGATATGTGTTCTGTGATTTACTGGATAAACAAAAAGACAGGATAACTTCCACCCAGCTGAAAGGTAGTGAAGAGGATGATCATATGATCAACTGTGAACAAAGGCTTCAGAGACAGAGTCCGCTGAAGATACTTCACTGATCATTTTATTTCTGCTAGGATTCTGTTTGATTCTGATAAGAACTGTTTCAGTATTGTGGTGTAGGTAGAAACGCAATTAGATGTATTCAAACAAGTTCCAAGAAAGTTGTGTCTACATTTAGCAACAGTTATCATCATTTTGGAGAAATGGAAGGCTAGACATGGGCCAAGGATTTTCAAGGGCAAATGAGATCTAGATGATTTTTTTTTTGAAGAAGCAGCACAAACAGTATCAAGGCTGTGGAGTCACCTTCAGATCTACTCGTTATATGTATCTACATAGTGTTTGTGAGATTGTAAATACCAAAAGATATTACCCATTTAAATTTTGGAAATCACATTGCTGCTTAAAGATACAATCAAAACATTTTCACTTCACAGTTTCCATTTAACTGCTATGGATTTGTTTATTTCAGAGCACCAGAATTGAAAAGACTTGTCACAACAATGGCTGCAGGTTTCAATAGCGGAGTTTATCCAATATCTTCAAAAATGGACGATGGTAGGTTCATAAAATACTCCATGTTTTCACAGTCCTGTTAACGAATCCAGACTTCAATCATGAACCTGTAGTTCACACAAGGAACAGAGAAGGATATAGTGGCAGCAAATCATAAACCAGTTAAACTGATATAATGAAGTTGTGCTGAAAGTAATGTCTAATGCAAGTTGATAGACATAATTTACGTGGACATCCAGAAGACATTCGGACAGAGTTTCTTAAAATTTCTGTTGTGCAATTGAAGGCAATACTTGACCTCATTTTGAAATTGGTGGAACAACAAGGGACAGAGATGAGGTAAATGGACATTCAGGCTGACTGTCAGGATGCAACTCATTGTGTTTCAGAAGCATCTGTGTTAGGCTCACAATTACTAATCAAATTTATTGACAGCCGAGATGATGAACTAGAAAAGTGCATATATAAAAGTGATTATGAGTCAAAGTTATTGAAACATTATAGTCAGTGTAGCTGGCAACATGCAAAGAGATATCAGTAAATTAAATGAATTGGCACGTTTGTGGCAAATAGATTAAAATACAGGCAAATGTCAGATTTTCCACTTTCAGTAAAGGATAGAACAGGGCCCTTTCCAAATGGGGAAAAACTAGACACTTGGAAACTCTACACAACCTTGGGCATTTCTGAAGATAGATTGTTAAAATATAATGGAAAGGGAGCAAAAAGAAATTATATTACAAGTGAGATAAGTTTCTGAATAGACCAATCCCAGCTATGGCAATTGCAGTTTTTAAAAAAAAGGCAAAGTCTTTCAGGAATGAAATTGGAAAATGTTTCTAAACACAAACATTTCCTGATAAAGGGTAGTTGATATTGACAATTTGAGATGAATTGCTTCTTATTAACTAAGGGTATTAATTGATTTGGAGCTCAGCTGGGTACATGGGTTTTATTGACAAATGAGGTAAATATCATGAATGTTTTCTAGAACATGGTTGATTACATGGCTCACATAATGCTTCAGCGGGTTATAGAACATAGAACATAGAACATTACAGCACAGAACAGGCCCTTCGGCCTTCGATGTTGTGCCGACCAAAATAAAAAGCAATGCTGCTCCAAACTAAACCATTCCCTTCTCTTCCATATACTTATCAATTAACCTCTTAAACACCACCAAACTTGGCGCATCTACAACAGCTGCAGGCAGGGCATTCCACTCCCTAATCACTCTTTGAGTAAAGAACCTACCTCTGATATCCGTCCTATAACTCATACCCCTTAATTTAAAGCTGTGTCCCCTCGTGCTAGCTTTCTCCATCCTAGGAAAAAGGCTATCACTGTCCACCCTATCTAAACCTCTAATCATCTTATATGTTTCGATAAGGTCCCCTCTTAGCCGCCTCCTTTCTAACGAAAACAACCTCAAATCCCTCAGCCTCTCCTCATAAGACCTGCCCTTCATACCAGGCAACATCCTGGTAAACCTCCTCTGTACCCTCTCCAATGCCTCCACATCTTTCTTATAATGTGGGGACCAGAACTGCACACAATACTCCAAGTGCGGCCGCACTAGAGTTTTGTACAGTTGCAACATGACGTTGCGGCTCCTAAATTCAATCCCCCTACCAATAAAAGCTAAGACTCCATATGCCTTCTTAACAACTTTATCCACTTGACTGCCTACTTTCAGGGATCTATTGACACATACACCAAGATCCTTCTGTTCCTCAACACTATTAAGAGCCCTACCATTAGCCCTATACTCTACACATTTATTGTTCCTGCCAAAGTGCATTACCTCACACTTTTCCACATTAAACTCCATTTGCCACCTCTCGGCCCAGCTCTGCAACTTGTCCAAGTCACTCTGCAAACTATAACACCCCTCTTCACTATCTACCACTCCACCGACTTTAGTGTCATCTGCAAATTTACTGATCCATCCTTCAATACCCTCATCCAGATCATTTATAAAAATTACAAACAGCAGGGGCCCCAAAACAGACCGCTGAGGCACACCACTCGTCACCGAACTCCTCGATGAATATCTCCCATCAACCACCACCCTCTGTCTTCTATCTGCCAGCCAATTTCTAATCCAATTAGCTAAATCACCCTCTATTCCACACATCTGCATTTTCTGTAGAAGTCTTCCATGGGCCACCTTATCAAACGCCTTACTAAAGTCCATATATACTACATCAACCGCCTTACCCCCATCCACCTCTTTGGTCACTTTCTCAAAAAACTCAATGAGGTTAGTAAGGCATGACCTACCCTTCACGAAACCATGCTGACTATCCCCAATCAATTCATTTCTCTCTAAATAACTATAAATCCTATCCCTAATAATTCTCTCCAATACCTTGCCCACAACAGAAGTAAGACTCACTGGCCTATAATTCCCTGGAAGGTCTCTCTTCCCCTTCTTAAACAATGGGACCACATTCGCTATCCTCCAGTCCTCCGGAACCACACCCGTAACCAACGAGGACCTGAAGATCAGAGCCAGAGGCTCTGCAATCTCCTCTCTTGCCTCCCAGAGAATCCTAGGGTAAATCCCGTCCGGCTCAGGGGACTTATCCAACTTCAAACCCTTTGTTTTAAGTTTACGGGAAATTGAAACAGCCAATATAGGAACTCATTATACTTCATTTATTCCAATTTCTGTTCACAGATTCAAACTCTAAAATCACTGAGTTCTTGACAAACTGTAAAGATGACCAACTGTTGCAGTTGACCAAATTCTACCGGGACAGAATAGAACAGGCGATTGAGGGAGTGGCGAGACTCTGTCTGATGTTTGCAACATTTGATCGTACTGGTGTAAGTCCAGAATATAGTGGGTTTGGTGATTTTGTCCATTTTAACATTGCAGATCTGATAAAATTAGAGGAAGAAATAATTTGCTGAATAATAAGAAATCAAGGTCTCTCTTGCTGGTGTTTGCTGACCATTGCACTATTTTCAGCACAATTTGTAACTCTACAGATACTGAAGCAATTAGTGCACAAATGCAAGAGAATCTGGACATCAGTCAGGCTCAGGCTGCTCTGTGCCAAGTAACATTTACGCTACAAAATGCCCGGTAATGACATACCATCAAAAGAGATTCCAGCCCTCCCTCCTTGGCAATTGAATTTCATTACAATCATTGAATCCCCCTCTATCACAATGCTGGCAGGTGGTGCAGCTGACCTGAAACTGAATTGTACCAGGCACAAAATACTGGTGGTGAGAGAGAGTAGGTCAGATTCTAGAGATTCTGTGAGGAGTGACTCACTTCCTCACTCCCCAAGGTGTATTCATCATCTAAAAGGACAAGTCAGAGTTTGATGGGATTGTTCCACTTGTCTGGATGTGCGCAGTTCCAACAACTTTCAACACGCTTGACAACATCCTGGACAGAACAGCCCCTGACTGACACCCCATCTCACCAACATAAACACTTACACCCCACACTGTCGACACATAAGGCAGCAGTGTTTGTGTGTTTGCCATTTACATGATTTAAATGACTGCCACAACATAATTAAAAAAAAAGGATCATATAGTGTATCAGGAATCTGATGTCATGCTGGGCATGGAAGTTCAGATGAAATTAATCCCATTGAAATTATTGCTGCTTCTCTGCGATTTCTCACTCTCTCCGAAAAATTATTTTAAAATTAAAAATTTGGTTTATTTGTATGTTGTTTAAATTAAGGGTGGAATCAAAATGCGATCTTTATTCAGTATTCAGAATGGATCGGGACCAGTCCAGAGATTGCCTCCTGTCCTCAAAACAACTGGGAAATCCCTGAACAGATCCTTTCCTTCTCATTCTCAGTGCTTACCTTTTACTCTGTTTTTCAATTCACTTCTTATTATTCTTTACAGAAAATAAATGAAATCATAGACAATGGGAACCCAGCGGAGTGTTCCAAACTTCTCCTGAATCTGGTGATAGAGAAAGGCTCTCGGGCTCTCAGGGTGATGTGGGAATCCTTTGTGGAAATGTACCGTGGGTTACCAAAGTTGGAGAAAATATTGAGAGAATTACCGACACTTGGTACAGTAAAATCGCTCAGTGAATTAAACTGCAGATTTTCTGATATTGCACATTGCTGATTTCATGATTGTAATTCCTTTAATCAGATCCTGATGCATTTGTTTATATGAACATCCCACAAGGTTTATCAAAAATACCCAGTCACCTAAAAGATAAGTGATGACAGTGGAGATTGAAAATTAATTATTTCACTTCTTAGAGTCTGAATAATTAGTTATCAGAATTTGGGAATCGGAAAATCAAAGTCTCTGAATTAGAATTAAATATCGTTCGAACGTGTCGTCCATCCTCATCTGTTTTGCATAGGCTCACCACCATAAAAATTAGGAGGATCTCTCTAAACTGCTCCACTATTGAACAGACCCATGGCTGATTGCATTGGAACATTAAGAACAGAAGAAATAGGAGCAGGAGTCGGCCATCTTGCCCCTCGAGCCTGCCCCGCCATTCAGTAGGATCATGGTGGATCTGATAGTGGTTCAGTTCCACTTATCCACCTGCTCCCCATTAGCTTTAATTCCCTTATTGGTCAGAAATCTATCCATCTGTGACTTAAACACATTTAACGAGGTAGTCTTCAGTGGGCATAGAATTCAAAGTTTCATTACCCTCTGGGAGAAGAAGTTCTAAGTTGACTCCCCCTTATTTTGAGGTTGTGTCCTCCATTTTTGCCATTTGAAATGAAAATAATCTCTCTGCTTCTACTCTATCTAGCCCCTTCATTATCTTATATGTCTCTATAAAATCTCCTGTCAGCCTTCTAAATTCCAGCGAGTACAGGCCCAATCTACTCAATCTTTCCTCATCAGCTAACCCTCTCTGGAATCAACCTGTGAACCTTCTCCGCACTCCTTCCAAAGCTAATATATCCTTTCACAATTAAGCTGATCGAAGTTGCACACAGTACTCCAGGTGCAGCCTCACCAACACCTTATACAATTGCAGCAAGACCTCCCTGTTTTTGTACTACATCCCCCTCGAGATAAAGGCCAACATTGCATTTGCCTTCTTGATCACCAACTGCAACTGAAAACTGAGTTTTTGCGATTCATGCACAAGGACCCCAGGTCTCTCTCTCAGTAGCATGTTGTAATTTTTCACCTTTTAAATAATAGTCTATTGTACTATTATTCCTTCCAAAATGGATAATCTCACAATTGCCAGCATTATACTCCATCTGCCAGATCCTTGCCCACTCACTTAGCCTGTCCAAATCTTTTTGCAGACTTTGTGTCCTCCACACAGTTTGCTTTTCCACTCATCTTTATGTCATCCGCAAGCTTTGTTACGCTACACTTGGTACCCTCTTCCAGATCGTCTGTATATGGTAAACAGTTGAGGCCACAGCACCGATTCCTGTGGCATGCGATTAGCCACCAACTGGCAACTGGAAAAGCGCCCATTTATTCTAACTCTCTGCTTCCTGTCAGATAGCCAATCCTCAATCCACGCTAACACTTTGTCCCCAAATCCTTAATCTTATGCATCAACCTTTTAGATCCATAGAAAATTACAGCTCAGAAAGAGGCCTTTTGGCCCTTCTTCTCTGTGCCGAATAATGTTTTTTGCCTTGTTCCACTGACCTGCACTTCGACCATATCCCTCCACACCCCCCTCGTCATTTTTCTTAAATGTTAAAAGTGACTCCGCATTTATCACTTTATCAGGCAGCTCATTCCACAGTTCCACCACTCTGTGTGAAGAATCCCCCCCAATATTCCCTTTAAACATTTCTCCTTTCACCTTTAACCCATGCCCTCTTTTTTTTTCTCCTCTGGCCTCAGTGGAAAAAGCCTGCTTGCATTCACTCTATCGATACCCACCAAAATCTTATACACTCTATCAAATCTCCCCTCGTTCTTCTACGCTTCAGGGAATAAAGCCCTAACCTATTCAATCTTTCTCTGTAACTCAGCTTCTCAAGTCCTGACAACATCCTTGTGAACCTTCTCTGCATTCTTTCAATCTTATGTACATCCTTCCTGTAACTAGGTGACCAAAGTTGTACGGAGTACTCTAAATTTGGCCTCACCAATGCCTTATCCAACCTTACCATAATACTCCAACTTTTATACTTGAAACTCCGATTTATAAAGGCCAGTGTACCAAAAGCATCTTTATGACCCTATCCATCTATGATGCCACTTTTAGGGAATTCTGTACCTGTATTACCAGGTCGCTCTGTTCAACTGCACTCTTCAGAGTCCTACCATTTACCCTGTAAGTTCTACTTTGGTTTGTCCTTCCAAAGTGCGGTACCTCACACTTGTCTGTGTTAAGTTCCATTTACATTTTTCAGCCCATTTTTCTAATTGGTCCAAATCCCTCTGCAAGTTTAGAAAACTTTCCTCACTGTCCAACTACACCTCCAATCTTTGTATCATCAGCAAATTTGCTGATACAATTTACCACATTATCATCCAGATCATTGATAATAGATGACAAACAACAATGGACCCAACACCGATCCCTGCAGCACACCATCTGTCACAGGCCTACACTCAGGGAAGCAAACCTCCACAACCATTCTCTGGCTTCTTCATTGAGCCAGTATCTAATCCAATTTACAACCCTCCCATCGAGACCTAACGACTGAATCTTCCTAACTAACCTCCCATGAGGGACCTTGTCAAAGGCCTTGCTGAAATCCAGGTAGACAACATCCACTGCCTTTCCTTCATCCATTTTCCTGGTGACCTCCTTGAAAAACTCCATTAGATTGGTCAAACATGACCTACCACACACACAGCCATGTTATCTCTCCCTAATAAGTCCCTGTCTATCCAAATATTTGTAGATCCTATCCCTTATCATACCTTGCAATAACTTGCCCACCACCAATGACAAACTTACTGGCCTATAATTTCCTGGATTTCTTTTGGAACCTTTTTAAACAACGGAACAATGTGAGTGACCCTCCAATCATCCGGCACCTCCCCTGTGGACATTAACATTTTAAATATGTCTGCCAGGGCCCCTGCAAGTTCAACACTAATCTCCCTTAAGGTCTGTGGGAATACCTATCCAGCCCTGGGAATTTATCCACTCTGATTTTCCTCAAGACAATCAGCACCTCCTCCCCTGTTATCTGTAAATGTTCCATGACCTCCCGACCTGTTTGCTCTCTTTCCGTCGACTTCATGTTCATTTCCTCAGTAAATACTGAGGATGCAAAAAAACCCATTTAGTATCTCCCCCATCTCCTTTGGTTTCATACAAGCCTACCACTCTGGTCTTCAAGAGAACCAATTTTATCCCTCACTATCTCTTGCTCCTTCCATACCCTATAGAGGCTCTTTGGATTTTCCTTCTTTTGCTGCCAAAGCAACCTCATGTCGTCTTTTAGCCCTCTTGATTTCCCTCTTAAGTAGCTTCGTGCACTTTTTATACTCCCCAAGTATCTGATCTGTTCCTTCCTATTAATCCCTCGAGAACCCAAGTTTCCTTATTCCTATTTATTTTGCCTTTAATTGTGACAGGAACATACAAACTCTGCACTCTCAAAATTTCTCCTTTGAAGGCCTCCCACTTTTCACTTGCATCCTTACCGGAGAACAGCCCGTGCCAATCTACAATTCCCAAATCCCTTCTCATTTCATCAAATTTGGCCTTCTTCCAGTTCAGAACTTCAACCTGAGGACCAGATCTATCCTTATCCATTGTCAGTTTAAAGCTAATGGTATTATGATCACTGAGTCCAAAGTGTTCCCTCACACTCCCATCCATCACCTACCCTAATTCATTTCCAAATAGATCCAATATCGCATCCTCTCTAGTTGACAGTTCTATATACTGATGTAGGAAATTCTCCTGAACACATTTTACAAACTCTACCCCTTCTAAACCTTTAACAATATGTGAGTCCCAATCTATATGTGGAAAATTAAAATCCCCTACTATCACAGCTTTGTGTTTCTTGTATTTGTCAGCGATCTGTCTGCTGATTTGCTCCTCCAATTCTTGCTGACTATTGGGTGGTCTATAATACAACCCCATTAATTTAGTCATACTTTTCCTGTTTCTCAGCTCTACCCATAGGGCCTCTGTAGATAAGCTCCTTAATCTATCCTGCCTGAGTACCGCTGTAACATTTTCCCTGACCACTGCTCTCCTCTTCTTCCTTCCACCCTTTTGCGCTGCAGAACCAGACTCAGTACCAGAGTTCCAGCTGTCACAGTTTGTCCCATGTAAAGTATCCTCCACAACAGTATCCAATTCGGTATACTTGTTGTGGAGAGGAATGGCCACGGGGAAACCCTGCTCTGCCTGTCCTTTCACATTTCCATTTCCTCTCCTTACAGTAACCCAATTTCCTGTGCTCTGCTGCTTAGGTGTAACTACCTCCCTAAATCTACTCTCTGTAAACATCTCATTCTCCTGAATTAGACAGAGGTCGTCAAGTTCCTTCTCCAGTTCCCTAGCGTACTTTGCTAGTAGCTGCAGCTGGATGTATCTTTTGCTGGTGTTATTGTCTCCTTTATCTCCCACATCCTGCAAGAGGAACATTCCAAATTCTTACCTGGTTGGGGGGGGGGGGGAAACGAAGAATAAATTTTCTGAAAACAAAAACCGACTCTCGCCTCTGCCTGTTCTTGTCGAGGCCCATTATGAGCCAAAGCCCTTCAGCCTTCACTCTGCTCCCTCTCACTACGTTGCTCGCTGTATAGAGTAGCCTGCTCTTTAAACCTCCCGTTCACCAGCTTTGTGAGACACCTAATTCTGGAAATCTAAAAACATCGCATCCACTGTCACATTAACTGTTTTCCAATCAGCTGGCACCTCCCCAGAGTCCAGTGAATTTTGATAAATTACAACTAATGCATCTGTTATTACTTCTGCCATTTCTTTTAGTACCCTGGGATGTATTCCATCCGGGCCTGGGGACTTGTCTACCTTTAGTCCCAGTTGCCTACAAAGCACTATCTCTTTAGTAATAGTAATCGTTTTAAGGACCTCACTCCCTACAGTCCAACAACTGTCAATTTTCTGTAAGCTATTTGTGTCCTCTACTATGAAGACTGACACAAAAAACTTGTTTAAGGCTTCAGCTATTTCGTCATTTTCATTTTCATTAAATGCCCCTTCTCATCTTCTAAGGGTGAAACATTTACCTTAGCCACTCTTTTCCTTTTTATATACTTGTAAAACCTTTTACTATCAGTTTTTATATTTTGTGCTCGTTTAGTTTCATAATCTATCTTTCTTTATCGCTTTTTTAGTAGTTCTTTGTTTTTTAAAGCGCTCCCAATCTTCTAATTCCTCACTAGTTTTGACCACTCTTGTACAAATCGGTTTTTATTTTCTTAGTTATCCACGGCTGGTTATCCCTTTTCTTACATTCCTTCTTCATCTCCGGAATATATTTTTGTTGAGTACTGAGAAAAATCTCCTTAGAAATCCTCTACTGTTCTTCAGATTGTTTATGACTGGGCCACTGGGAAAATATATCCACCAACTAGTCTACGCTCCAGTCTACATTAACCAATTCTGCCCTCATCCAATCGTACTCTTCTCTGTTCAAGCAGAGGACACTGGTTTGGGACCTTATATTGTGATCACTCATTCCAAGAGGATCCCTCAAAAGAAGATCATTAATTTTTCCTGTCTCATTACGCAGGACCAGATCCAAGATAACTTGCTTCCTCGTAGGTTATGTAACATACTGTTCGAGGAAATTATCCTGACAACATTCAAAGAACTCTTCCTCAAGCCCACCGCATCCGACTTGAGTCAACCAATCAATATGCAGATTAAAATCCCCCATGATTATTGCTGTTCAGTGTTTGCATGCAACCGTTATTTGCTTGTTTAGAGCCCGCCCCACCTCAAGGTTATTATTTAGGGGCCTATAGACCATGCCCAACCAGTGACTTTCTCCCCTTACTATCACTTATCTTTACTCTCAACAATTCCACATTTTGCTCCTTAGAACCTATATTGTCTTTGATTACCGCCCTGATGTTATCCTTAATTAACAGAGATATCTCGCCTCCTTCTCCTTCCTGTCTATCCTTCCGAAATGTCTGATACCCCTGGATATTCAGTTCCCAGCCCCAATCACCCTGCAACCACGTTTCTGTAATGGCTGTTAGATCATACCCATTTGTACTGGTTTGTGCCATCAGCTCATTGTCTTTGTTTTGAATGCTACGTGCATTCAGGTAAAGTGTCTTTATGCTAGCCTTTGTCTGAACCTGATTTGTTAGTGCATTCTTTTGATTGAACGCTCGGTCCCTACCTCTCACAAACTGGTTATCCTTTCCCAGACTATCTCCTTGCACTTTGGTCACCACCTCCCTTCTCGTGCTTGTTACCTTTTTTACTCTGCCTGAGGTTAGATTCTGCCACCTCTGTGACCTATTACATGGGCTGGAAATGTTACTAACTCTCCTCATCATTAACCTGCATTCGTACCCTCTCCTTTACCTTTGATTTTGTAATCCCCTGAACCACCCCTCCCCACTATTTGGTTTAAAGCCTCTCACTGCAAAGTAAATCTAACAATTCAGCAAAGATGTTGTTTTGACATTTATGTCTGTTCCAATTGAAGATCTCCAACAGAAACACAAGGAGACACTCCGGGTACAAACTGAAACTCTGAGAGTGAACACTATCCTCATAAAGGAGAAGGTTAAGGTTTTCCAGCTGGTTGATCGATACGCTGAGCTAACGGTTATTTCCAATGTTCGAGATCGGACACTTGTCGAACATGAACTGCTGGCAAGAGGCCGAGACCATGAAGAGTGGAGAGAGAAACATCTCCGGAGAGAACTGGAAAAAATCCGAACTGATCAATTGTTCCAGTGCAGTTTTTCCCTGAAGGGCAGTTTGCTGCAGAAAATGAGATTATTGCATTCTGAATCCAAATCTGGGAATTCAGCAGCAGTGAGCGGAGTTCCGGGAATTGGAAAAACAACAATGGTACAAAAGATTGTTTATGACTGGGCCACTGGGAAAATATATCCAGACTTTCAATTTGTCTTCAGTTTTAAATTCCGGGATTTGAACACTATTAACGGGAGAATAAACCTGAGGAATCTGATATTGGATCAGTATCCTTACTTTGGGAATATTCTGGGAGAGCTCTGGAAGAACCCAGAGGGATTGTTGTTTATATTCGATGGTTTGGATGAATTCAAGGACAGGATTGATTTTGCTGACAATCGGAGAAATACAGAACCTCAGTTCATGTGCACAGATCCTGAATGCTGGTGTGAAGTGTCTGACATTGTGTACAGTTTAATACAGCACAAGCTGCTCCCAGGATGTTCAGTGCTAGTGACCAGCCGTCCCACTGCATTACATTTATTAGAAAAGGCTGAGATCAGTATCTGGGCTGAAATCCTGGGATTTGTCGGTGATGAACGGAAAGAATATTTCAACAAGTTTTTTGAAGATCAGACGGTGGCAGCAGCTGTTTTTAAACATGTGGAGGAGAATGAGATCCTGTACACCATGTGTTACAACCCTTCCTACTGCTGGATCCTCGCTCTGTCACTGGGTCCCTTCTTTACACAAAGAGGCAGGAAACAGCAGCAAGTTCCCAAGACCATCACCCAACTATATTCCTACTATATTTACAACATTCTGAAAAACCATGGCCGAGAGATTGAAAACCCCCGTGATGTGTTACTGAAGCTTGGTGAGATGGCCTACACAGGAGTCTCCGAGAATAAGATTGTGTTTGGAAATGGAGATTTGATTGAGTACAATCTACAACCTTCCCAGTTCCTGTCTGGGTTCCTGATGGAACTTTTAGAGAGAGATGATTCTGCCCGGAGCGTGGTTTACACATTCCCACACCTCACCATCCAAGAGTTTGTAGCTGCACTCACACAATTCCTGACTCCAGATCCCGGGAAGATCGGGAAACTCCTCAGTGAAGCCCACAGTGAGGAAGATGGGCGATTTGAGATATTTCTCCATTTTGTTGCTGGTCTGTCCTCCCCACATTCAGCTCGAACTCTGGAGGAGTTTCTGGGTCCATTTCCTCATCAAACAACCTGTCGAGTGATTGACTGGGTGAAGGAGAAGGTTGAAGGGTAGATTGGAAACACGCAGACTGAAACTGGGAAAAGGAACCTCCTGAACACATTCCACTACCTGTTTGAGTCTCAGAATAAAGCACTGGCTCAGATCACAGTGGGATCTATAGAAACACTTTCATTTCGCGGATTGCAACTGACCCCGATTGACTGTGCAGTCCTGTCTCATGTCATTGGACTCTGTGATACAATAAAACACCTCGATCTATGGCAATGCTACATTCAGTGTGAAGGGCTCCAGCGGCTGGGACCCATTCTGCACAAGTGTCAGGAGTTGAGGTAATTGTTTGTTTGGTCTCATAACGGATTGGATTCTCATTATTCAGAAGCCATTTTCTTGTTCTAATAAAACAGAGGCACATTCATTTGAGGATGTTAAGAGAGAAACAATGTCCAGTGGTCACAGAGAAAGTGCAGGAGAATGGTGTAAAGTAATAATGGTTATTTCAGAGCAGCTGCAGACATGATGGGCCGATTGGCCTCCTCCTGAACCTGTAATAAATCTATGATTCTCTGATAAAATTACATCATTTCAAGAAAGCAGATTCTGGTGGGCAAATAGGCATGGGTAATAAATGTTGACAAAACCAGCAAAGCCCCCGTTTCTTGAATGAATAAAAACGTTATTGGGACGAATTTTAAATAATTAGAGCTTTAAAAAGGATCCAAAATCTGAAAAAGGATCTTTCTCCTGACAGAAACCATCTGATTATGTACGATGCTGTAAAGAAATTAATTTCTCTTGTTCGATACTTTCATCTTACATCCTGAGTTCAGCTCTGTTATCTATGTTTGCATCAGACTGTAATGAGTTAGGGGATTGAGTGACCCTGACTAAGCACAAGCTCAGAATCAGCGAGCAGATCATTGTACAGTGTGTTAGCTTTTATTGGTAGATCGACTGAATTTCGGAGATGTCATGTTGCGGCCGCACTCGGAGTATTGTGTACAGTTTTGGTCGCTGCGTTTTCAGAAAGATGTGGAGGCATTCGAAAGACTGCAGAGGTGGTTTACCTGGATGTTGTCTGGTATGATGAGAAGGTCTTATGAGGAAAGGCTGTGGGACTTGAGGTTATTTTCATTAGAGAGAAGAAGGCTAAGAGGTGACTTAATTGAGGTATACAAGATGATCAGAGGGTTAGATAGGGTGGATAGTGAGAGCCTTTTTCCTCAGATGGAGATGGCTAACACGAGGGGACATAGCTTTAAATTAAGTGGTGGTAGTTATAGAACGGATGTCAGAGGTAGGTTCTTTACTCAGAGGGTGGTAAGGGTATGGAATGTCCTGCCTGCAGCAGTTGTGGACTCGCCAAGTTTAAATGGTCAGTGGATAGGCATGTGGATAACGTTGGAATAGTTTAGGTTAGAGGGTCATTAGGTTGGTTCCATTGTCAGTGCAACATCGAAGGCCATAGGTCCTGTACTGCGCTGTAATGTTCTATGTGAGGATCTACATGGAAGAGAGAACTCCTGGTAATTCCTGGAGATGGAACACCAGCCAATCCAGTAGAAAATGTAGAGCCTGTTTACTGTGGAATGTAGTGAGAGACACTCCTCCCCTATAAACTAATCAAACAGAAATATTTAAGCTTTCTAATGGGAGAATAATCTTTCCTGGTTGTTTGAAATCTAGGGAATAGATCTTAAAGCAACAGTTAGCACAGTTTCACACTTTAACTCACCCTGAGATACTAAACAGGTGCTATGATAGTTAAGAAGCACAGGGAATCCCGAGGGATCCAGTTTTACCATTTAACTCTCAGTAAAATGTACAATTCTCATAAAATCCTGGATTTATGTAACAGCAGAAATGATTTGAATCCCTGCAAACGTAGCAGGGTCAGTGAGATTCAGGAGGGTAATTCTGATGATCAGGAAATGAGACCAGAATGTGGGACATGTTTAAAATTGCCTGTTCACAGGATGTGGGCATCACCTCCTCTAGGGACCATTAGCAGTGGGAAATAAATGCTGATTTAGCCAGTGACACCCATATCCCATGGACAATCAAACAAAATATACATTTTGAATGATGTAAAAGTGGTTTCTCCCAGGAGACAAATCAGTGAGAGTGAATTGTTCATCATTTTTTAATGCCGACTATTGCCTTTTCCATTCAACAGAAAGGGTTTGATATTATTTGATTTATTATTGTCACATTTATTAGTGCCAAAGCTTTCCGTACATAGGGAAGGAAAGGAAAAGGTCCGGAATGTAGTGTTACAGTCACAGCTAGTGTCGAGAAAGATCAACTTGGGTGAGGTATAGTATCGTAACTGGAATCAGTTCATCACTGGTGCTAACTTTCTGACACAAAAATAGATTCAGCTATTTCTCCTGCTGAACATTAACCTGAATTTAATGTGTTTCTCACTTTCTCCATTTAGTCTGGGTTTCAATAAAGTGGGAGATTCAGGAGTGAAACCATTGTCTGTGGCTCTGAGGAATCCAGAATGTAAAATACAGGAACTGGAGTAAGTATCAGACTGTGTGAGATTGTGTTAATAATCATGCCTAACACAATATATTATTATCAGTGTCAGTAATAGTGTCATTAACAACCATTCCACATCATTCCTGTCAGTATTCATGTTAAACACCACAGATTCTCTCTGATTCCTGAAATCTTTCTCTCCAAACTGGAGATCAGAGAGAGAAACAGCCTCAGATATTCTCAGCTCTGTTCTCAGTACAAACCAGTCAGTGATGTGTCTGAACCTGAGATACAATAAAATGAGAGATTCAGGAGGGAAAGAATTAACTAATCATTTATAATTATTCTCAAAACCATTCATGAGAATAAAAAAGATAGACAAAACAATTAAATGTTTGTAGAATTACCACATATGGATGGTAGCATGTTCAATTTAGTTTAATTTGTCATTCAGATTGTAGATGTTTATGTCTGTCAGCTTCTCGGTTTAATTAAACATAGAAAACTGCTTCATTTTGGTACGGCAGATTACAAACTACATTGAATTCTGGGGAGGTTTATCCTGAGGGATCCACTCTCAGAGTTATGTTAAACGGAGCTTAAGGGGCATCTTAAAAGAGAATGCAGAGATGGAGTGGGGAGGGTTATGAAGAGAATTCCAGAGCTTATAGCCCAGCAGTTCGAGGCACAGCTCAGCTGGCAATAATCGCCAGAATAGTCTGAATCATGTTCCTGTTAATAATGTTTTTAAGAACACAAATAATGATACTAAATATACCATTCCTATCAGTATTCATGTTATTAAAAACACAGTCCGCTATTAGTAAACACATAATAAGCTTGGGAACAAAGTTGGAGACTATGAAATAAAAGAGACAAAGGCAGTCTGGGTATGAAGTTATCTGAGTGACAGGAAACAGGCAGGAGAGGTGAACTGTACCTTTTCATTTATAGGAAGCTGACAGCAACTAATTTTCATATGTTACTAAATTAGACTTGGGTTTTATCTAAAAATGAGATGTGAACCTGGTGAAGCTCCAGCACATGGTCACCAGACCAGAGAGTGGAACCAGCATGTGATAGACCGAGCTCTGGATCAGATCAGAGATATGCAGTCTTGCCATATCCACTCATAAATAGTGTTAGACATGCTACAAATGTTGGACATGCAGATTACATTAGGCGATACAGTGGCTCAGTGGTCAGCAGAGCCAGGGACCATGGTTCAATTCCGGCCTTAGATGACTTTGTGACTCTTCCAGGTATTTGCACATTCTCCCTGTGTCTGTGCGGGTTTCCTCTGGGTGCTCCAATTTTCTCCCATAGTCCAAAGATGTGCAAGTTTGGTTGATTGGCTATGCTAAGTTGTCACTAGATGTCTCAGGGTGTGTAGGTTAGGGGGATTAGCGGGCCATATATGCGGAGTTACAGAGATAGGGTCTGGGGTAGGATATTCTTTCAAACAATGCTGAAGACTCGATGGGCCAAAGGGCCTCATTCTACAATGTGGGAATTCTATGATTCTATAAACATGTCACCAGAATTCCATCATTACTGATGAGGGAACGCAGAGCATCAGTACAAACAACGAGGCTGAAACATTAGCAGCCATCTTCAACCAAAAGTGCTGAGTAGAATGATTAATCTTGGCCTCCTCCTGAGGTCCCCAGCATTACAGATGACAATTTGATTCACTGCATGTGAGGTATATGAAAATGACTGAAGGTAGGGCATACTGTAAAATCTGTCAGCCTGGCAGTACCCCAGCAATGGGACTGAAGAATTATGTTCCATAACTAACCATTCCCCTCGCAAAGATACTCCTGTACAGTTAGAATACTGGATCTATCCTAAAAAAGCAGGACAAATCCAATCTGGTGAATTACTCCATTAGTCTGCTCTTGATCATCAGAAAATGTGGAATCCTTCCAGTGCCTTATGATCATCACTGCAGGAGTTCCTCAGGGTGATGTCCAAAGCACAACCACCTTCAATTGTTTTATCAATGATCTTCCTTCCATTATAAGGTCAGAGTGAGGATACTCACTAATGATTGTATAATGCTCAGTAATGTTCACAATTCCTCAGAGACTGAAGCAGTCCATGTCTATAAACCCAAATAAAACAGAAAATGCTGGAAAATCCCAGCATGTCTGACAGCTTCTGTGGAGAGGGAACAGCTAATCCTTCAAAACTGGATGACTTTTCGTCAGAGCAAAAGGCTAAAGAACATTCAGGCTTAACCTGATAAATAGCAAGTTTGGCTTCAGTATGTTATGTGGCAGGCAAGGATCATCTCAAACAGAAGGCAATCTAACCATAATCCCTTTACATAATGACAGCACCATCGCTGAATCCTTGACCATCAATATCCTGAGTGGTGGGGATGCACTGGGGCCATTGAACAGATACTGAACTGTAAAATTGTGGCTCTAAGGATAGATCACAGTCTGGGAATTCGGAGATGAGGAACTCGCCTCCTGTTTCCCAAATGCTTGTTCTCCAGCAACAAGCAGTGTGATGGAATCTGCTCATCTTGCTGGAATAACTGCAGCTTCTGAAACACTCAAGAAGCTCATCAGTGTCAGAGGAGCTCAGTGAATCAGCAGGCCATCCACCAAATTAAACACTGACTCTCTCCATCACTGATACACAGTGCCAGCACTGGATTAGAACATAAAACACTAAAGCACAAAAATGCCCTTTGGCCCACAAGTTGCACCGATCATATCCCTACTACCAGGCCTATCTATAACCCTCAATCCCATTAAATCGTATGTACTCATCCAGAAGTCTCTTAAGAGACCCCAGTGAGTTGACCTCCACCACCGCCGAATCCACTCACCCGTCACCCTCTGAGAGAAAAACTTACCCCAATTATTAATTGAGTTTAGGAGTCGGGAGGTAATGCTGCAACTTTATAAGACCCTTGTGAGGCCCCACTTGGAGTACTGTGCGCAATTCTGGTCGCCTCACTGCAAGAAGGATATGGAACTTATTGCAACGGTACAGAGGAGGTAGAACATAGAACATAGAACATAGAACATTACAGCACAGAACAGGCCCTTCGGCCTTCGATGTTGCGCCGACCAATATAAAAAGCAATGCCCCTCCAAACTAAACCATTCCCTTCTCTTCCATATAGTTATCAACTAACCTCTTAAACGCCACCAAACTTGGCTTATTAGAGGTTTAGATAGGATGGACAGTCATAGCCTTTTTCCTAGGATGGAAAAAGCTAGCACGAGGGGACACAGCTTTAAATTAAGGGGTGATAGTTATAGGACGGATATCAGAGGCAGGTTCTTTACCCAAAGGGTGGTTCGGGAGTGGAATGCCCTGCCTGCAGGGGTTGTAGATGCGCCAAGTTTGGTGGCGTTTAAGAGGTTAGTTGATAAGTATATGGAAGAGAAGGGAATGGTTAGTTTGGAGGGGCATTGCTTTTTATATTGGTCGGCGCAACATCGAAGGCCGAAGGGCCTGTTCTGTGCTGTAATGTTCTATGTTCTATGTTCTTGGCGCATCTACAACTGCTGCAGGCAGGGCATTCCACTCCCGAACCACCTTTTGTGTAAAGAACCTACCTCTGATATCCGTCCTATAACTATCACCCCTTAATTTAAAGCTGTGTCCCCTCGTGCTAGCTTTTTCCATCCTAGGAAAAAGGCTATCACTGTCCACCCTATCTAAGCCTCTAATCATCTTATATGTTTCGATCAGGTCCCCTCTTAGCCTCCTCCTTTCTAACGAAAACAACCTCAAATCCCTCAGCCTCTCCTCATAAGACCTGCCCTCCATACCAGGCAACATCCTGGTAAAACTCCTCTGTACCCTCTCCAATGCCTCCACATCTTTCTTATAATGTGGGGACCAGAACTGCACACAATACTCTAAGTGCGGCCGCACTAGAGTTTTGTACAGTTGCAACATGACGTTGCGGCTCCGAAATTCAATCCCTCTACCAATAAAATCCAAGACTCCATATGCCTTCCTAACAACCTTCTCGACCTGACTGCCTACTTTCAGGGATCTATGCACATACACACCAAGATCCCTCTGTTCATCTAGACTACTAAGAATCCTACCATTTGCCTATACTCTACACATTTATTATTTCTGCCATAGTGCATTACCTCACACTTTTCCACATTAAACTCCATTTCCCACCTCTCGGCCCAGCTCTGCAACTTGTCCAAGTCCCTCTGCAAACTATAACACCTCTCTTCACTATCTACCACTCCACCAACTTTAGTGTCATCTGCAAATTTACTAATCCATCCTTCAATACCCTCATCCAGATCATTTATAAAAATTACAAAACAGCAGGGGCCCCAAAACAGACCCCTGAGGTACACCACTTGTCACCGAACTCCAAGATGAATATCTCCCATCAACCACCACCTCTGTCTTCTATCTGCTAGCCAATTCCTAACCCAATTAGCTAAATCACCCTCTATCCCATACATATGCATTTTCTGCAGAAGCCTTCCATGGGCCACCTTATCAAACGCCTTACTAAAGTCCATATATACCACATCAACCGCCTTACCCCCATCCACCTCTTTGGTCACTTTTTCAAAAAACTCAATGAGGTTAGTAAGGCTCGACCTACCCTTCACAAAACCTTTACAAGGCTTTACAAGATTTACAAGGATATTGCCTGGATTGGATGGCATGCCTTATGAGGATAGATTGAGGGAGCTCGGTCTTTTCTCCCTGGAGAGACGAAGGTTGAGAGGCGATGTATGGAGTTTTATAAGATGTATAGATAGGGTGGCTTCTTGGAGGCTACTCCCAGGACTGAAATGGAACAACTCACCAAATTTCCTGAGACAGCATGTTCCAAATATATACTAATTATCACCTAGATGGGCAAGGATATCAGAGAACTAGAACACCAAGAAGCTTCAGATTCCTTTCCAAGCCATGCCACATTTTGACTTGGAAAATATTGCTTTGCCATCATTACTATGGGATTATAATGCTGAATGTCCCTTCCTAATCGCATTGTACTGGATAGCTGCAGAATTTATGATGGCTCACCACCCCCTTCTCAAGGGCAATTGGGGATTGGCTACAAGTGTTGTCATTGCCCATGACACCATCATCATATGAAAGAATTAATAAAGACCAGCGCTACCCACTGAAGAGATGGGTAATTGTGCCCAAAGACAGTTACAGAGGAGAGATACAACAGCTGCTACAGGGCAACTTAGAAACATAGAACATGACAGCACAGTACAGGCCCTTCAGCTTCGATGTTGTGCTGAGCTATGACCAAACTCAAGATCAAGCTATCCCATTCCCTATCATTCTGGTGTGTTCTCTGTGCCTATCCAATAACCATTTGAAAGTTCCTAATGTATCCGATTCCACTATCATGGCACCTGTATTCCATACCCCAACCACTCTCTGAGTAAAGAATCTACCTCAGTTATCCCTCCTATATCTCCTTCCATGAACATTGTATTTATGCCCCCTCATGACAGCTACATCCACCTGAGGAAATAGTCTCTGAACATCCATTCTATCTATGCCCCTCATCATCTTATAAATGTCTAAGTCGCCACTCATTCTCCTCATTCTAAAGAGAAAAGCCCCAGCTTCCTCAACCTTTTCTCACAAGACCTACCCTCCAAACCAGATAGCATCCTGGTAAATCTCCTCTGTACTCTCTCCAATGCTTCCACATATTTCTTGTTGTGAGGTGACCAGAACTGCACACTATATTCCAAATGTGGTCTCACCAAGATCTGGCATAACTCCACAGCTCTTAAACTCAAACCCCCTGTTAATAAATGCTAACACACTATAAGCCTCCTTCATGGCTCTATCTACTTGAGTGGCAACCTTCTCTGTGGATATGAACCCCAAGATCTCTCTGTTCCTCCACATTCCTCGAATCCCTATAATCCACGTTCAAGTTTGTCCTACCAAAATGAATCACCTCGCACTTATCAGGGTTAAACTCCATTTGCCACTTTTTGGTCCAGCTCTGCTCCGTATCAATGTCTTTGCAGCCTGCAAGAGCCGTCCATCTCATCCACTACTCCACTAATCTTGATGTCATCAGCAAATTTACTAACCCACCTTTCCGTTCCCTCTTCCGAGTCATTGATAAAAATCACAAATAGCAGAGGAGCCAGCATTGATCCGTGTGGTGCATCGCTGGTAACTAGCCTCCAATCTGAAAATTTTCCTTCCACCACCCTCTGTCTTCTATAATCCAGCCAGTTACTTATCCAATTGGCCAAATTTCCTTCTATCCCACACTTCCTTATCTTCTTCATGGGCCTACCATGCGGAACCTTATCAAATGCCTTACTAAAATTCATGGATATGACATCAACTGCTCTACCTTCATCTACACACTTAGTTACTTCCTCAAAGAACTTGTGTGACCATTGAGCAAGCCATAGGGTTTCCAAAGATAGATCTGATGGAACCCTTCAACATACCCAGCAAGGGTCTGAAATATCCTGGTGTTGTGCTGTGCTCTGTACAGCCTGGGTTAGAGTGGAGAAGCTTTGAACAAAATGTGACATTAAACAAGTGTGATGTTGGCCAGGTGCTTCATGATGAGGAACCCCATGGTCCGCAGGCCAGGGACCATGGAAAACGTGTCAGGGAGGATGGAGATTGCTTTGCATGAATCTTACTCTCACAGCCATTCAGTGTAATAAATCTTCCACCTTCTGCTCCCCATTGCTATTTCTGTGAATGTTCTCCTATTTCTCTGGAGCCATCACCACATGAGACAAAGACATTGAAAATATATTCACCTCATTCAATGTAATATTTCTGATCTCTCGTTCCCCGTGAACTGTTGAAAACCCAATAATGTGGTGAAGGATTGTTTTCGTAGTGCTCCATTTCTGAATTTATTAAAAACACTTGCATAACAAGGAAACCGACACAATAAAGAGAAACACAAGGAAGTAACCTTACCATGACAACCACAGCCATCCCTACACTTTCCACTGAGCTACAGGCAACATCTTTACCTCTCTCCTCTGGGAATTTCAATGACCGTGGTCTTTGTCCTTGGATTTTGAGTCCTGGAAGGATCCGGCCGACTGTGGATCCTCTGCACAGGTGCTGGAGTTGTCTCCGTCATTGTAGCTTCATATATCACAGTCGGAGCAGAAGAGGACCCACCGCCCACACCAGGGGCATCCTGAGAGGGGCCCCCAGATGCTGCAGGCAGTTAAGGCTACATTCATTCAGGGCAAACTGGACCCTTCCTGCTCGGCTGAGGAGTGAGAGGTCCCGACAGTGACTCCAGGGGCATTTTCTCCTCTCGTTCAGCCACTGCTTCACAGAGCTTATGGAGGTGGTGATAACGAGCAGGTCTCTGTGTTTCTCCTATGGGTGCTATGCTCCATGTAGGTCATCAATTGCTCTGTGAAGGATCCTATTTATGCTCATAACTGGCCTGGCCTGGTAACACTGCTGGCCACCAGCACTTCAACTTCCGTTAGTATCAGGATGACACAATCCAGACACTGTCACTCTTGGCTCCTTCTCTGACGCTCTGTGCCCTCTTCTACAATCACATAAATTTCCATTGTTACTCACCCATCAAAGACACACACAATCCTATGGTGCTGCCAGACTGCCCGTCATGGGACCACCAGGATGGTCACTCAGTGTGGGCAGTGCAGCAGTCATCTCTGACTGACCGGAACCCTTCACAGAGAGACTGACATGTTCCTGAAGATTGATGCTGCTGTCTGGACATTGCCAGTGTCTGGGTGGAGATATTCTTTCCACAATTTCTCTTTCACCCTTATTCATATATCAGCCTGTAAGTTTAACACTCACCTTGTCAGAACAGATCAGGTTATTGATCCTTTTGCCTCACTGCAGCCACGTGCTGCCTGCTCTGGCCCTTGGCAGTTTCTATCCAGACTGGCTTAGGTTGATGTAACAGGTCTCTTCCTCCACTCCTGAGGGACAGAACCTCCCTCCAAACCGATTATAGCCTTGAGAATTTCTAGGGAAGAGTCAGTGAATTGGGTTTAATCTGCCTTCACCATTTCAGCCCTTTGTTCGTTAACCAGGGCTCCCTCACTGCTCCCTTCAGAGCCTTTAAAAGTGCTGCCGGCTGCCTTTAAATCTGGTGTCAGCATTGCCCAAATGGGGTCTTCCCCTGAAGCGAGTGGTTAAGCTCTAGAATGCACAGGGTTTGGGGGGAAGATGGAAGAATGACATTTAGAGAGTTGCTCATTCAGAGTGTCAGTGCAGACACAATGGGCTGAATGGCCTGTAACATTATGATGGAGTTAGGCTGCATCGAAGCAGTCAAAAAGGAATTCGATGATTATTTGAATAGAAAGAATGAGCGAGGATATGAGAAAAGGACTGGAGAATGACACAAATTCCTAATGCTAATTTGGTGAACTGATGCAGACATGATGGGCCTAATGGCCCCCTTTCTGTTCTGTAACAGTTCTGTGATTCTGCCTGTGTTGCCTGAGTGGACGGATTCCCCTAACCTGTCAGATATTAATGTGTTCGTTCTGGCTCTGTGTGGGGTTGGTTAGTTCATTTGGTTTGGTCTTTACTGTGTGATGTGGAATGATGCGAATGTTGAAGGTTTGTTCCTCGTATCGGCTGTGGGGTTTATGGAGTCCCACCTTTACGAGTTTTACAAATACAAAAACCCAGTCTACAGGTGCAGCAGGTGATTAAGAAGGCGAATGGAATGTTGGCCTTTATAGCGAAAGGGATAGAATATAAAAGCAGGGAGGTCTTGCTGCAACTGTACAGGGCACTGGTGAGGCCATAGCCAGAGTACTGTGTGCAGTTTTGGTTGCCAAATTTGAGAAGGATATATTGGCCTTAGAGGGAGTGTACAGAAGGTTCACTAGGCTGATACCAGAGATAGGGGGTTAGCCTATGAGAGGTTGAGTAGACTAGGTTTAAAGGCTGAGGGGGATCTTATAAAGACATTTAAGGTAATGAAGAGGATGGATAGGGTAGAAGTAGAAAGATTCTTCCCGCTTAGAAAGGATAGCAGGACTGGAGGGCACAGCCTCAAAATAAGGAGGAGCAGTTTAGATCGGAGTTGGGGAGGAACTTCTTCACTCAAAGGGTAGTGAATCTTTGGAATTCTCTGCTTGTTGAAGTGGTGGAGGCTACATAGAACATAGAACATAGAACATAGAACATAGAACATAGAACATAGAACATTACAGCACAGAACAGGCCCTTCGGCCTTCGATGGTGCGCCGACCAATATAAAAAGCAATGCCCCTCCAAACTAAACCATTCCCTTCTCTTCCATATACTTATCAACTAACCTCTTAAACGCCACCAAACTTGGCGCATCTACAACTGCTGCAGGCAGGGCATTCCACTCCCGAACCACCCTTTGGGTAAAGAACCTGCCTCTGATATCCGTACTATAACTATCACCCCTTAATTTAAAGCTGTGTCCCCTCGTGCTAGCTTTTTCCATCCTAGGAAAAAGGCTATCACTATCCATCCTGAGTCCATCCAGTGAGTTCAGTGTGAGCTGGTAAACTTGCTGTGTTAGAGGCAAAGATGATGAGTGCATTACCGCCCCAGTCTGAATGTTCAGATGATTGGTATGCTGTGATTGCTCATTGAGGGGAGACTTGTTTGGGTGGCAGGGTGGGGTGTGGATGTAGTTAGCAGCTAATGCTGTAGTGTTCTAGTGCAGTGACAGTACCTTGGGAGCTGAACTTGTCCCAGCAGCTGTGCTGACTGCTCACAGAGCAGAGAGTGGGGTAGATAAATATACTGTGGTCTGCAGGTCCATGGTTATCTAAGAGTTGCTCACTGCTCTTCTGTATTTCAGTAGTTTGTTATTGGGAATGAGGCTGAGGTTCCAGTGTTAGTCACACAAATTGTAGGATCCCTACAGTGCAGAGAGAGGTCATTCAGTGAAAATTCCAGCTACCTCACTGAATATATTTAAGTCACGGGTAGATAGGTTTCTGATAGACAGGGGAATTAAGGGTTGTGGGGAGAAAGTGGGAAAGTTGAACTGAGTCACTTCAGATCAGCCATGATCTTATTGAATGGCAGGGGCAGGCTCGAGGGGCTTAGATGGCCTACTCCTATTTCTATGTTCATATGTTTACCTCCTCCCAATGCCCCACGTTTACTAAGTTTTGCCCCTGAAGCTACATATAACAAATTGTCTCTCTATTGGAGGGAAATATTAACATTTCATTGTGGACTATGTCTACTAACACTGTCCACACTGCAACATCACCAACTTCCAGTTGAAATATCGATATATTTCCAACCATTAACTTCACAGAATTGTTACGGAGCACAATGACACCATTCGGCCCATTGTGTCTGTACCAGCTCACCAAATTAACATTAGGAAATTGTATCATTCTTCAGCCTTTTGCTCATATCATCGTTCATTGTTTCAATTCAAATAATCACCTAATTCCTTTTTGACTGCTTTGAATCAGCCTCTCTCCCCCACACTTCCCGGCTGTAATTCCAGACCCGAACCACTGGCAGGGTGAAAAAGGTTTCTCTCTCATCATCTTCAATCCCACCACACACTCCATTCCTGAGTCACTGACCATCCCATGTCCCTCCCTGTGACTCAGGGTAAGGACATGGGAATCCTGTGCTCTTCCCTTTCACCATCATCCTTTTTGTCATTTAATCACTCCGGCACTTCCATTTTGTTCTTTCCTTGTCATTCGCCCATCCCCAGCTCCCTGTCACTTCAAACAATTTAATTCACTGCTACTTCCAAGTTCTAATTTTAGCGAATTAAACTGAAATTAAATCTGTTTCTATCTTCACAGATATTGCCTGACCTGCTGAGAGTTTGAAATATTTATTCATATTTTAGATTTACACTATCAATAGAATTTTGCCTTCTGTGTGAACTGAAGTTCTGTTTCTTAAATGTCCTGCACTGTACATTATTATTGTTAATGATCTTATTCTTAAAAACACTGTGGATTTACCCTGATTCCTGTTATTTTTCTCTCTCTGATCTCCAGTCTCTATTATAATGATCTCACACATTCTTGTGCCGAGGACCTGGTCTTTGCTCTCAGTACAAACCGCTCACTGATAGATCTGAATCTGGGTAACAATAAACTGGGAGATTCAGGAGTGAAACGGCTGTCTGTGGCTCTGAGGAATCCGGACTGTAAAATACAGAAACTGGGGTAAGTAGCAGACTGTGTGAGATTGTGTTTATAATAACTGAATATTCAATAATATAATTTCACCGCTGGTATTTGTATAAAAACACTGCCCATTTCTATTGGAGTCAGTTATGAATAAGGAAAACTGTTTTCCCTCTAACTCCTGTTGTTTCTCTCTCTGATCCCTGAGCAATGGGATGTCAGTCCCACAGATCCTTATGTTGAGGGTGTGGGTGAATTATGTTCTGGTTCACCCTCTGAGGTTCTCTCCTCCTCCTCAGATGTTCACAGCTCTCCCCGGACACAACATCCATTGATTTTTGAAAGGGGGAGAGTGAATAGATGACAGTAAATGGAGGACAGGACATGGTGGTGGAGTCTCACTGTTAGTAACAGATAACAGTACAGTAACGAGAGGTGAACTTAGTTCCAATGAACAAGATACAGAATCAGTTTGGGTAGAAAAAAGAATTAACAAAGTTAAAAGATCACTTGTAGAAATCATTTAATCAATCGCCCCAACAATATTCAGACACATTACATAGAATAATAACGGGGTCTCATAAAAACAAACAGCAATAATCACAGGTGATCTTCAATATTCATTTACAAAGAAGAATACAGAGCCATGCAGCACAGTAACAGGTCCTTCAGCCCATCAAGCTGGCTCATCAAGCCTGTGACGGTGTCTCATTCTTATTCAGACCCAGTACTTATTGCTCATACACGGTTTCTATTCCTCTGTTCATATCCCGTTCATGTTTCGATCAAGATAAATCTTGAAAATTGGGAACATGTCTGCTTCCTTCAACTTCACTGACTGTACATTCAAGGCACTCACCCCCTTTGAAAACTTTTCCTGAACATCTCCTCTAAACTTTCCTCCTCTTGTTTTCAAACTGTCCCGCCCTGTAGTTGACCTTTCCACCCTGGGGAAACTATCAACCACATTTATGCCTCTATCAGGTCACCCCTCAGTCTCATCTTTCCAGTGAAAATAATCCGAGTTTATTCAACTTCTCTTCCGACCTTAACCAGACCAGGCAACATTTGTAAACCTTTTTTGCACCTTCTCCAAAGCATCCACATCCTTCTGGTTGTCTGGCAATCAGATTATTGCATACAATATTCCATATTGGGTTGAACTAAAGTTTAATACAGCTGTAACATCACTTGCCAGCTTTTATACTCCGTGCCCCTGACCAATGAAGCAAGCATGCTGCATGCCTTGTTGACCAAATTATCCACCTGTGTTGCAACTTTCAAGGATGGTGTTTTACTCAGACAGGGAAGGCTGGGGGACTACTATGTAGTATCTATCTATCTATCAAATTATATCAAAAAACCTTTCCCTTCATTTTAGGGATCAATAACCAGTTGTATTGATTAGAGGCAATGGGCAGATGTTTCAGAGGAGAATTGAACACACTGTTAGCGTTGCTGCCTCACAACCTCGTGTTTAATTCCTGCCTCGGGTGATTGGCTGTGGAGTTTGAATGTTCTCCCCGTGTGTGCGGGTTCTGTCAGGGACTCTGGTTTCCTCCCACAATCCAAAGATATGTAGGTTAGATGGGTCGACCATGCTAAAGTATCCCTTAGTGCCCCAAGATGTGTAGTTTTGGTGAATTTGCCATGGTAAATGTCCGGTGATAAACAGTTATGTGGGCCTGGTTAAGAATGTTTTTTTGGAGAGTCAGTGTAGAGTCGATGGGGTGATTGGGTGCCTTCTGCACAGTGGGGATTCTCTGCTTCTGTGGAGTTGTTTTTTCACCCAGACAATAGTGGGAATCTGGATCTCACTGACTGAAAGGGTGGTGGAGTCAGGAACACTCATAACATTGAAGAAACATTCAGACAAGCACTTGAAATGTCACAGCACACAAGCCTATGGAGCAAATGCTGGTAATGGATTAGAATAGATTGCTTGATGGCTGACACACAGTGGGCCAAATGGCCTCTTTCTGTGTTGAAAACCTCTGTATAGGCCCAGGGATTGGAAGTTATGAACCAGATCCTGAGTTTTCACTGATTCCTGTTATTCCTCTCTCTGATCTTCCATTGCATTGGGATCAATCAAATTGATCTTTGTGCCGTGGGTGTAGCGGAATAATGTGACAATGACTCAGGGGACCCGGACACGTGCTTACAGGGGGATTGACGTCAGCCAGTCACACAACCCTTGATTTGTAAGGAAAAGAAAAGAGTGAGTGGAGGGAATTATTAAGACGCAGGCCAGAAACTCCAAGATATTTTATGAAATTAGCTTGGACTCTTGGTTTTACATTTGATTTTGACATTGATGAGCATGAGGTGTTTCACTCCAGGTATGAATCAAGTGACCCACTAGGATGCTTTTATTAAACACAGTTTATTTAAGAATGCAGTTAGAATCTAACAACAAGAATTAGCATAACCTTTATCAATTGAAAAACATAAAGATAACACAGTATAACTCTTACCAGCTGGCTGTCTATGTTGTTCCAATGTAAAGCAATACCCACAGATATACACCCTTCTCCAACATTAATTAGCACAAAACAAGTATGCTTAAGTGTTGTCCATTTCCAGCTTTTTAACACTTTCAAAAAGCTAACTGACAATTGTTTACAGACAAGGATGTAGCCTTCGAACAGCCCAGCCACACAGAGATAACCCGAGTTTCTGACAGCTTCCAAACAGCAAAAACTCCAACTTCATAGAGGGAAACAGCATTGCTTTTTGTCTTAACTTCAAACAGCTTCTGAAAGCAGAATAAAAACTAGAATGCTCTGTGAAAAATAGCTGTCTCTCAGTCACATGACATAATCTGTCAATCGCCCACAATTAAGCTGTAATCTGCCATCCCAGGGGAACATTGAAACAACAGAACACTGCATTAGTTCAGATTAAAATCAACATGATGTCAATTATACTGCTTCAGTAACAATAAAGGGAACCGGCTACAGATAGCACGGTGCCGACAACATAACCTGTATAGAAACATGATTAAAATAGAAACTAGAAGCAGGAGTCGGCCATTTGGCCCATCAAGCCTGCTCCACCATTCGTTTTGTTCATGGGTGATCATCAAATTCAATATCCTTCAATGCTCAGGAGATTTCTTAAAGGCATAGATTGTAACAAAATGTACATTCCAATACATCCTTCAGCCTGTTCCATGTGACCAGTGATGGGCAAATAAGCTGTGTTTAGGTGCTAGGGAGTCTCCTGTGCCCATCCATTCAACACCATACTGTCAGCTCATAATAAATATCACAATCAGTGATTTCTCATGCTGTCTGCTGTTTACACAGCTCCAGTGCTACTGCTTCTAGGTGTAAGGATGGCAAGATCTGGAGGCTGCCACCATTTTTAATTCATTTCCTGACCTTGCTCTCATCTACCGGCACATAAAGTTCATTGTTACTCTCCCATCACAGACACAGCCCATGCTGTTTAAGTAATCGAAAGTAGAAAGACTTTTCTATCACCTAGATGGGCAAGAAGATCAGAAGAATGGAACACCAACTACTTTCAGATTCCCTCCCAGACCAGTCACTAACCTGACTTGGAATATATTGCTTTTCCATCACTATTGTGAGATCATAATCCTGAATGTCCCTTCCTAATGCTATTGTACCAGAGGGTCTTCAGAATTTAACAAGATGTTTCACCATCCCCTTCTCAAGGATAATTGTGGATGGGAACAAGTGTTGGTATTGCCAGTGGTACCATCATCCCATGAAAGAACCAGTGCTACCCCCTCAATGGATGGGCAATTGGGCCCAAACATAGTTACAGATAAGAGACACACAGCTGTGACAAGATAACTTGAGTGACCATTGAGCAGGCCAGAGTTTTCTAAAGATCGATCTGATGGAATCTTCAATATAACCTGCAAGGGGTCTCAAATATCCTGGTGTTGAGCTGTGCTCTATACAACCTGGAGTTAGTGTGGAGAAGGTTTGAAGAAAGTATGACTTTGAACAAATGTGATGTTGATCAGATGCTTCATGATGAGGAACCCCATGGACCACAGGCCAGGGACGTGGAATATGTGTCAGGGAGGATGGAGATTCACTAATACAGACATGTTTTCCATGAACCTTAACTCACACAGCCATTCAGTGTAATAAATCTTCCTCCATCTCGAGCACTGTTGCTGTTTGTTTGAATGTTTTATGATTTCCCGGAGCCGTCACTAAATGAAACAAAGACATTGGAATTGTATTGACCTTATTCAGTGCTGTATTTCCCATCTCCCATTCCCAGTGAACTGTTAAAGACCCATAATATGGATTTTTTTTTAAGTTTGCACCATCTCAGAATTTACTGAACAGAAAACAAGGTGACCAGTAACAACAAGGAAGCAACCCCACCATGGCTACCACCCCCATCCCCGTACTTTCCGCTGAGCTGCAGGCAGCATCTTTAACTCTGTCTGAGAATTTCAATGACTGTGGTCTTTGTCCTTGGATTTACTGAGCCCTGGAAGGATCTGGCTGACTGTGGGTTCTCTGCACAGATACTGGAGTTGTCTCTGTCATCATAGCTTCATGAGGTGCTTGTATCACAGTCGGAGCAGAAGTGGACCCATTACCCACACCAGGTCCATCCTGAGAGGAGTCCCCAGATGCTGCAGGCAGCCGCTCCTCTATCCATTCAGGGCGAACTGGACCCTCTCTTTTCAGGTGGGAAGTCCTGACAGTGACTCCAGGCTCATTTTCCCATCCCTCCCACAACCCGTGTTCCTCAGAGCTCATGGAGGTGGTGAGAACGTGCAGCTAGTGTGGGTGATAGGCTGGATGTGACTCTCCATGAAGGCCTCCAATTTCTCTATGGAGGATACTATTTGTGCTCATACCTGAGACATGGTAACACTGCTGACCTGGATTGACTCCTCCATCCTTTGTGTATGGATACGCACAGCCTTTGAAAACTCCACTAGATGTTAAAATACCTTACACTGCAGCTCCAGTATCTGCTGCATTGTTAAAGACTCCAGTCACATTTCACCTTCCACAAGCTGGCTCTGCCCTCTCCCTCAAGAATGTGAGTGAACTCTTATTACTGCCTCCAACAGCTGCTCGGGTTTGTGTGTGGTGTGCTGTCCTGTGCTACCAAATTGTAACCCTTTGCTACTCGTGTGAGACAGTATCTGCTCTGGAGGAAGTTATGGGGAATAATATGACAGTCCATCCTCTGATGACCCCTCCTTATGTTCAGAGGTGCACGCCTGTCTCCTGTTCCCCGCAGCCTGTTGATGTGAGAGAGTGAAGAATGTTAGAGGGTAATGCACATTCCAACATGTCCCGCAGACTGTTCCTAACCCAGAGCTCCATGTGACCAATGATGAACACACAAGCACCAGGTTTTGGACTCAGCAGCAGAGTCTCTCCTGTGCCCATCACTCGCTCACTCTCTCTGGATCCACAACCCATCTTACCATCAGTGATTGCCCACCCAGCCTCCAGATCTCCCAGATCCAGCACTTCATCTTCCATCGGCATAAGGATGACACAATCCAGACACTGTCACCCTTGTCTCCTTCTCTGACGCTCTGTGCCCTCTTCTACAAGCACATAAATTTCCATTGTTACTCACCCATCAAAGACACACACAAGTCTATGGTGCTGCCAGACTGCCCATCATGGGGCCACCAGGATGGTCACTCAGTGTGGACAGTGCAGCAGTCATCTCTGACTGACTGGAACCCTTCACAGAGAGACTGACATGTTCCTGAAGATTGATGCTGCTGTTTGGACATTGCCAGTGTCTGGGTGGAGATGTTCTTTCCACAATTTCTCTTTCACCCTTATTCACATATCAGTCTGTAAGTTTAACGCACACCTTGTCAGAACAGATCAGGTTAATGATCCTTTTGCCTCACTGCAGCCATGTGCTACCTGCTCTGACCCTCGGCAGTTTCCATCCAGGCTTAGGTTGATGTGATAGATCTCCTCCAGTCCTGAGGGAACAGAACCTCCCTCAAACTGATGTAGCCTTGAGAATTTCCAGCGAATTGGGTTTAGACCATAGAATACAGAACAGTATAGCACAGTACAGGCCTTTCGGCCCTCAATGTTGTGCCAAGCTTCGCCTGAACCAAGATCAAGCTGTCCCACTTCCTATCATGTGCTCCAAGTGCCTATACAATAACAGCTTGAAAGTTCCTAACGGACCCAACTCCACAGCAGGCAGTCTATTCCACACCCCAACCACTCTCTGAGTAAAGAACCTACCTCGGACATTCTTCCTATGTCTCCCACCATGAACCTTATAGTTATGTTGCCCCAGTAACAGCTACGTCCACCCGAGGAAATAGTCTCTGCATGTCCACTCTATCAATCCTTCTCATCATCTTATAAACCTCTATTAAGTCACCTCTCATCCTCCTCCGCTCTAAAAAGAAAAGCCCCAGCTCCCTCAACCTTTCCTCATAACATCTACCCCCCAAACCAGGCAGCATCCTGGTAAATCTCCTCTGCACTCTCTCCAATGCTTCCTCATCTTTCTAATAGCGAGATGACAAGAATTGTACACAATATTCCAAATGTAGTCTCACCAAGGTCCTAAACAGTTGCAGCATAACCCCAAGGCTCTTAAACTCAAACCCCCTGTTAATAATTGCCAACACACTATAGGCCTCCTTCATGTTCCTTTCCACTTGAGTGACAACCTTCAGAGATCTATGGATATAAACCCCAAGATCTCTGTGTTCCTCAGAACCCTGTCGTTGACCATGCAATCCACATTCAAATTTGTCCCACCAAAATGAATTGCCTCTCACTTATCAGGGTTAAACTCCATTTGCCATTTTTTAGCCCAGCTCTGCATCCTATCAATTCTCTTTGCAGCCAACAGCCTTCACCTCATTCATTACTCCACCAATCTTAGTGTTATCAGCAAATTTACTAACACTCCCTTCAGCTCCCTCCTCTAAGTCATTGATAAAAATCACAGAGGACCCAGCACTGATTCCTGTGGTGCACCGCTGGTAACTGACCTCCAGGCTGAACATTTTCCATCAATCACTACCCTCTAACTTCTCACACCCCCTCTTACCTCTCCTAATCCTTTTTTTAGCTCATTTAATCTACCTTCTGCCATTTGAGCCCTTTGTTCATTAACCAGGGCTCCCTCACTGCTCCCTTTAGGGCTATTAGCACTGTCCACACTGCAGCATCACCAACTTCCAGTTGAAATATCGATATATTTCCAACCATTATCTTCACAGGATTGATACGGTGCACAGTGAGGCCATTTGGCCCTTTGTGTCTGCACCAGCTCACCAAATTAGCATTAGGAATTTGTGTCTTTCTCTAACCTTCTCCTCGTATCCTCGCTCATTGTTTCTATTCAAATAATCATCTAATTCCTTTTTGACTTCTTCGATGCAGTCTACCTTCACCACACTTCCCGGCCGTACGTTCCAGACCCGAACCACTGGCAGTGTGATAAAGGTTTCTCTCTCATCTTCAACCTCACCACACACTCCATTCCTGAGTCACTGACCATCCCATGTCCCTCCCTGTGACTCAGGAAAAGAACATGGGAATCCTGTGCTCTTCCCTTTCTCCATCATCCTTTTTGTTACTTAATCACTGCAGCACTTCCATTTTGTTCTTTCCTTGTCACCCGCCCATCCCCAGCTCCCTATTACTTAAAACAATTTAATTCACTGCTACTTCCAAGTTCTAATTTTAACTAATTAAACTGAAACTGAATCTGTTTCTCTCTTCACAGATAATGCCTACCTGGTGAGAGTTTCCAACATATTTATTCATATTTCAGATTTACAGCATTAATATAATTTTGCCTTCTGTATGAACTGAAGTTGTGTTTCTTGAATGTCCCGCACTGTACATTATTATTGTTAATGATCTTATTCTTTAAAAACACAGTGGATTTACCCTGATTCCTGTTATTTTTCTCTCTCTGATCTCCAGCCTGAATGGTAATGCTCTCACTGATTGTTGTGCCGAGGACCTGGTCTCTGCTCTCAGTACAAACCGCTCACTGATAGATCTGAATCTGGGTGACAATAAACTGGGAGATTCAGGAGTGAAACGGCTGTCTGTGGCTCTGAGGAATCCGGACTGTAAAATACAGAAACTGGAGTAAGTAACAGACTGTGTGAGATTGTGTTTATTATAACTGAATATTCTACAATATAATTTAACCGCAGGTATTTGTATAAAAAAGCATTGTCCATTACTATTGGGATCAGTTATGAATCAGGAAAACTATTGCCTATTCCTGTTGCTTCTCTCTCTGCTCCCTGAGCAATGGGATGTCAGTCCCACAGATCCTTATGTTGAGGGTATGGGTGAATAATGTTCTGGTTCACCCTCTGAGGTTCTCTCCTCCTCCTCAGATGTTCACAGCTCTCCCCGGACACAGCATCCATTGATTTGTGAAAGGGGGGGAGAGTGAATAGATGACAGTAAATGGAGGACAGGACATGGTGATGGAGTCTCACTGTTAGTAACAGATAACAGTACAGTAACGAGAGGTGAACTTAGTTCCAATGATCAAGATACAGAATCAGTTTGGGTAGAGAAAAGAATTAACAAAGTTAAAAGTTCACTTGTGGGAATCATTTAAAGACCCCTAACAATATTCACAATCTCTGACACAGTAACAGGAAAAGTAATGGGATCTTGTAAAAACACACTGCAATAATCACGGGTGATTTTAATCTTCATATACAAAGAAGAACAAAGAGCCACATAAAACAGTAACAGGCCCTTTGGCCCTTTATTCAGACTCTGAACTTACTGTCCATTTGCCGTTTCTATTCCTCTGTTCATCTCCTGTTCATGTGTCCATTAAGATACACCTTGAACATTGGTAATGTGCCAGATTCTACCACCTCCGTTGGCAGTGCGTTCCAGGCACCCGCCACCCTCTGTGTGAAAACTTATCCTACAATCTTCCAAAATTTGCCTCTCTCACCTTCATCCTGTGCCGTCTTGTAGTTGACCATTCCACACTGGGAAAAAGTCTCTGACCATCCACAAGACAAGCTGTTTTAGATGTGTGATATGTAAATGTTGGTGTTTCCAACAAAAATACATTCCTTTCATTTGAGAAACAGCAGCAGAAGTGTTCCAACTGTTGCTAATTCAAGGAGTGTATTAGATTAAATGAAGATGTGGCACCGGGGTTGACACTGCTGCCTCAGTGTGCCAACGACCCAGCTTCATTCCAGCCTTGGGCACTGTCTGTGGAGTTTTCATGTTCTTCCCATGTCTGTGTGGGTTTCCTCTGGCTGCTCCTCTTCCCTCTCACAGTCCAAAAACTGTGCAGGTTAGGTGGATTGGCTATGCTAAATTGGCTGTTAGTGTCCAAGATGTGTAGCTTAAGGGGATTAGCGCCGTAAATATGTGGGGTTATGGGAAACTGGGCAACTGCATACCTATTAGTCTGATAGTGTGCAAGATCTTATAACAATCTGTAATAAAGGAAGTGATAACACAACACTTCAAAATTAATGGCAGGATTAAATAGGGTCAACATGGATTTATGAAAGGCTGGCATGGTGACACAGTGGTTAACGTTACTGCACCATCGCCAGGGACCCGGGTTCAATTCCAGCCTTGAGTGACTGGGTTTCTTCATTCTCCCAGTGTCTGCATGTGTTTCCTTTGGGTTTCCTCCCACACTCCAAAGATATGCATGTAGATGGATTGGTAAATTTGCCCTTAGCATCCAAGATGTGTAGGTGAGGTGGATCAGCCCCAGTAAATTTGTGATGTGATGGGGAGCGGACCTTGGTAAGATTCTCCGTCAGAATGTCTCAATGGGTCGAAGACGACCTCCTACTCTCGGGATTATATAGTTGGATGATTCACACACAAGAGATTATTAAAGAAAATTGGAGCACATGGGATTGGGTGGAATATCCCAGCATGGATTGAGAACTGGTTAGTGGACAGAAACAAGGAGTTGGAATAAATGGGTTATTTTTGGGTTGACAGCCTCTAACTAGTGGAGTACGGCAGGGATCAGTGTTTGGGTCTCAGCTATTCACAATCTATATCAATGATATGGATTTGAAGATCAAATATAATATTTCCAAATTTGCAAATAATGGAAAACTGTGTGGAAATCTGAATTGTGAGAAGGATGTAATAAATAAACTAACACAAAATATAAAAACTGATAGTAAAGTTTCTACAAATGTATAAAACAGAAATGAGTGGCTAAAGTCAATGTTGGTCCCTTAGAAGATGAGAAGGGGGATTTAATAATGGGAAACAATGAAATGACTGAGGCCTTAAACAAGTTTTTTGTGTCGGTTTTCACAGTGGAGGACACAGTGTACCAATAATTGACGGTCATGGGACTATAGGGGGTGAGGACCTTAAAACGATCACTATTACTAAAGAGGTAGTACTGGGTAGGTTAATGGGACTAAAGGTAGACAAGTCCCTGGGTCCAGATGGAATACATCCCAGGGAACTAAAAGAAACGGCAGAAGTAAAGCAAATGCATTAGGTGTAATTTATCAAAATTCACTGGACTCTGGAGAGGTGCCAGCTGATTGGAAAACAGCTAATGTAACACCACTGTTTAAAAAGGGAGGTAGACTAAAGGCAGATAACTACAGGCCGGTTAGTTTAACATTCATAGTTGGGAAAATGTTGGAATCTGTCATTAAGGAAGAAATAGCAGGACACCTGGAAAAGAATGGTTCAATCAAGCAGACACAGCATGGATTCATGAAGGGAAAGTCATGTTTGACTAATTTACTGGAATTTTATGAGGATGTAATGAGTGTGGTTGACAGAGGGGAACTGGTGGATGTGGTGTTTTTGGATTTCCAGAAGGCATTCGATAAGGTGCCTTACAAAAGGTTGATGGATAAGATTAAGATACATGGAGTTGGGGTGAAGTGTTAGCGTGGATTGAGGATTGGCTATCTGACAGGAAGCAGAGAGTCAGAATGCAGGGTGCTTTTCTGGTTGGCAGTCAATGACTAGTGGAGTGCCGCAGGGATCGGTACTGGGACCTCAACTGTTTACCATTTACATAGACAATCTGGAGGAGGGGGCCGAGTGTAGAGTAACAAAGATTGCAGATGACACAAAGATGGAAAAGCAAATTGCATGGAGGACGCAGAAAGTCTGCAGAGAGATTTAGATAGGCAGTGAGTGGGGAAGGATCTCACAGATGGAGTATCATGTTGGTAACGTGAGGTTATCCACTTTGAAAGAAATAATAATAAAATGGACTATTATTTAAATAGTGAAAAGTTACAGCATGCTATTGTGCAGAGGGATCTGGGGGGCCTTGTGCATGAATCACAAAAACTCAGTTTGCAGGTGCAGCAGGTGATCAAGAAGGCAAATGGGCTGTTGGCCTTTATCGCGGGAGGGATGGAATATAAAAACAGGGAGGTCTTGCTGCAACTATACAGGGCACTGGTGAGGCCGCAACTAGAATATTGTGTACAACTTTAGTCACCTTATTTGTGAAAGGATATATTGGCCTTGGAGGGAGTGCAGAGAAGGTTCACCAGGTTGATTCTGGAGATGAGGGGGTTAGCTTATGAGGAGAGATTGAGTAGATTGGGCCTGTAATCATTGGAGTTTAGAAAGCTGAGGGGAAATCTTATATAAGATAATGAAGGGGCTAGACAGGGTAGAAGCAGGGAGATTCTTTCCGGTTAGAAAGGAAACAAGAACGAGAGGGCACAGCCTCAAAATAAGAGGGATTCAATTTAAAACAGAGATTAGGAGGAATTTTTTCTCCCAGAGGGTAGTGAATCTCTGGAATTCTCTGCCCAATGAAGCAGGGGAGGCTATCTCGTTAAATGTGTTTAAGTCACAAATAGAAAAAATTCTGACCAATAAGGGAATTAAGGGTTATGGGGAACAGGCGGATAAGTGTAACTGAACCACTATCAAATCAGAAATGATCTTATTGAATGGGGGTGGCAGGCTTCAAAGGGCTAGATGGCCTACTCCTGCTCCTATTTCTTATGTTCTTATGTCTCAAGGGGATGTGGAGAGGGTCAGGGAATGGCAAAGGTTTGCCAGCTGGACCACAAGGTGGAAAAATGTGAGGTTATCTAATTGGTAGAAAAAAAACAGACATTAAGACAACTCCAAGATATTTTGATGTCCTTTTTCATGAGGTGCTGAATGCGGACAGAGCAGTTAAGATAACAAATGGTCTGTTAGCCTTTATTCTCAGAGGATTTGAGTTGAGGAAAAAGATGTCTTCCTGCAATTATATGCAGCCTTGCTGAGACCAACCTGGAGAATTGTGGACAGTTTTGGTCTCCTGACATAAGCAAAGATGTATTTGGCATGTAACAAAAGTTCACTAAAATAGGTCCAGGGACAGATGGGTTGTTCCCTGAGAACAAAAACACTTCATTCTCAGGCCTTTAGAAGAATGACAGCTGAACTTATTCAAACCCACACTATTTAACAGGGTTCAATAGGCCAGATGCAGAAAGGATGTTTTCCCTTGCTGGAGGGTCTGAAACCTGGGACATAGTCCGAGAATAAGGGGCAGTTATTTAGGCTGAGATGAGGGGTATTTGGTTCCCATTAGAATGCTGGTGAATCAAGGAATGCAGGGATAATGTTGGAAATGGTGTTGAAGCAGAAGATCAGCCATGGTCACATTGAATGATGGAGTGGATTTGAAGGACAGAATGGATGACTCCTGCTACTGTTTCTTAACGTTCTTATTGCAATAGGAATGGAAGGGAGGAGTAACCTTCATTAGAACACAACTGGAGTACTGTGCATAGTGTTAAACTATTTACTTAAGAAAGGATAGAATGGTATCAGAACCAGTTCAGAGAAAGTTCACTCGGCTGATTCCTGGGATGGAGAAGTTTATTTTATGAGCAAAATTGGAGCAGATTAGAGCAATATCTATAAAAGTTCAGAAGATTAAAAGGTAATCACGTTGAGGGGATGAGACAGGGTGGTTGCTGAGAGGCTGTTTCTTCTTGTAAGAGAGACCAGAACAAGGGGACAGATTTTAAAATGTAATTGTCAGTCCCTTCAGACTGAGATGAAGAAAAATTTATTTTTTAGATGGTCGCTGATCAGTGGAATTCTCTTCCCTGGAGACCAGTAGTGGCAGAGTCATTGACTATATTCAAGGCTGAGTTAAGAATGATTTTGGATTGAGAAGCAAATTAAGGGTTACAGAGGAGCGAGCAGGAAAATAATTGTGACTACAATTTGATCAGCGGTGATGGAGTACACTTGAGAGGCTGAATGGCCTTCTGCGGCTCCTAGTTATTTTATTCTTACCCCAATCCGTCCTTCAGACTGCTCTCTGTGCCCAGTAATGGATACACAAGCTCTATGTTTTATCCTCACCAGACACTCTCCTGTGCCCATTCATTAGGCCACCCACTCAATCCATCTCCCCAGCAGTAATTACCCACTGTGTCCCCAGGCCTTCCTGATCCAGCACATCATAGAACATAGAACATAGAACATAGAACAATACAGCACAGAACAGGCCCTTCGGCCTTCGATGTTGTGCCGACCAAAATAAAAAGCAATGCCCCTCCTAACTAAACCATTCCCTTCTCATCCATATACTTATCAACTAACCTCTTAAACGCCACCAAACTTGGCGCATCTACAACAGCTGCAGGCAGGGCATTCCACTCCCTAATCACTCTTTGAGTAAAGAACCTACCTCTGATATCCGTCCTATAACTCATACCCCTTAATTTAAAGCTGTGTCCCCTCGTGCTAGCTTTCTCCATCCTAGGAAAAAGGCTATCACTGTCCACCCTATCTAAACCTCTAATCATCTTATATGTTTCAATAAGATCCCCTCTTAGCCGCCTCCTTTCTAACGAAAACAACCTCAAATCCTTCAACCTCTCTTCATAGGACCTGCCCTCCATACCAGGCAACATCCTGGTAAACCTCCTCTGTACCCTCTCCAATGCCTCCACATCTTTCTTATAATGTGGCGACCAGAACTGCACACAATACTCCAAGTGCGGCCGCACTAGAGTTTTGTACAGCTGCAACATGATGCTGCGGCTCCTAAATTCAATCCCCCTACCAATAAAAGCTAAGACTCCATATGCCTTCTTAACAACTTTATCCACTTGACTGCCTACTTTCAGGGATCTATTGACACATACACCAAGATCCTTCTGTTCCTCAACACTATTAAGAGCCCTACCATTAGCCCTATACTCTACACATTTATTGTTCCTGCCAAAGTGCATTACCTCACACTTTTCCACATTAAACTCCATTTGCCACCTCTCGGCCCAGCTCTGCAACTTGTCCAAGTCACTCTGTAAACTAAAACACCCCTCTTCACTATCTACCACACCACCAACTTTAGTATCATCTGCAAATTTACTGATCCATCCCTCAATACCCTCATCCAGATCATTTATAAAAATTACAAACAGCAGGGGCCCCAAAACAGACCCCTGAGGCACACCACTCGTCACCGAACTCCACGATGAATATCTCCCATCAACCACCACCCTCTGTCTTCTATCTGCCAGCCAATTCCTAATCCAATTAGCTAAATCACCCTCTATTCCACACATCTGCATTTTCTGTAGAAGTCTTCCATGGGCCACCTTATCAAACGCCTTACTAAAGTCCATATATACTACATCAACCGCCTTACCCCCATCCACCTCTCTGGTCACTTTCTCAAAAAACTCAATGAGGTTAGTAAGGCATGACCTACCCTTCACGAAACCATGCTGACTATCCCCAATCAATTCATTTCTCTCTAAATAACTATAAATCCTATCCCTAATAATTCTCTCCAATACTTTGCCCACCACAGAAGTAAGACTCACTGGCCTATAATTCCCTGGAAGGTCTCTCTTCCCCTTCTTAAACAATGGGACCACATTCGCCATCCTCCAGTCCTCCGGAACCACACCCGTAACCAACGAGGACCTGAAGATCAGAGCCAGAGGCTCTGCAATCTCCTCTCTTGCCTCCCAGAGAATCCTAGGGTAAATCCCGTCCGGCCCAGGGGACTTATCCAACTTCAAACCCTCGAGAATTTCTAACACATCCTCCCTATCTACTACAATACTCCCCAATTTGCAACCCTGTACCTCAGTGCTCTCCACAGCTACATTTCCAGCACTCTGCGTGAATACCGAAGAGAAATATTTATTCAGTGCCTCACCAATCTCTTCAGGCTCCACGCACAACTTCCCACTGCTGTCTATGACTGGCCCTAATCTTGCCCTAACCAATCTTCTATTCTTAACATATCGAAAGAAAGCTTTAGGATTCTCCTTAATCCTATCAGCCAACATCTTCTCGTGTCCCCTCTTAGCTCTCCTCAATTCACTTTTTACCTCCTTCCTAGCTAATCTATAGCTATCCATTGCACTACCTGAGCCTTCAAGCCTCATCCTGACATAAGCCTCCTTTTTCTTCTTAACCAGCAAATCAACTCTTTTCGTACACCAAGGCTCTCTTACTCGTCCATTTCCTCCCTGCCTGACAGGGACATACTTATCAAGGACTCTCAGCAGCTGCTCCTTGAATAAGCACCACATTCCAGATGTTCCCAGTCCCTGTAGTTCCCTAGTCCAATCTACGCACCCTAATTCTCTCCTGATGGCCTCATAATTACCCTTCCCCCAGCTATAACTACTGCCCCCAGCTTCATGCCTATCCCTGTCCATCACTAAGGTGAACGTAACCGAATTGTGGTCACTATCACCAAAATGTTCACTAACTTCCAAGCCTAACACCTGGTCTGGCTCATTGCCCAGCACCAAATCCAATGTAGCCTCACCTCTAGTTGGCCTATCTACATACTGAGTCAAAAAACCTTCCTGCACACTCTGTACGAAAACTGACCCCTCTAACGAGCTAGAGCTATAGCTATTCCAATCAATATTAGCAAAGTTAAAGTCCCCCATCACAATTACCCTACTACTTTCACTCCTAATCAGAATTGACTTCGCAATCCTTTCCTCAACCTCTCTAGAACTATTAGGAGGTCTGTAAAAGACTCCCAACAGGGTGACCTCTCCTCTCCTGTTTCTAATCTCAGCCCATACTACCTCAACAGACAAGTCCTCATCAAACTTCTTTTCGATCACCGTGATACAGTCTTTGACCAGTAACGCCACTCCTCCCCCCCTTCTACCCCCTTCTCTACTCCGACTAAAGCATTTGTACCCCGGAACCTGCAACATCCATTCCTGTCCCTGCTCTACCCAAGTCTCTGAAATGGCCACAACATCGAAGTTCCAGGTACTGGTCCAAGCTGCAAGTTCCTCCCCCTTATTGCGAATACTCCTTGCATTAAAGTATACGCATCTCAAACCATGCTCCACCCCACCCGTACGCCGCTGTGTTTTACAACTCTCCTCTATAACCCCCTTACTCTCATCCCTCTCAGCACCCCAACTACTTAGGATCCCACCCCCCCCCCGAATCAGTTTAACGCCCCCATCATAGCCTTAGCAAATTTTCCCCCCAAGATATTAGTCCCCCTCTGGTTCAGGTGTAGACCATCTCTCTTGAAGAGGTCCCACCTATCCCAGAATGAGTCCCAATTGTTAAGGAACCTGAACCCCTCCCTCCTGCACCATCCACGCAGCCATGAGTTCAAACTATCCCTTTCTCTGTTCATCTCTAAACTATCCCTTGGCACAGGCAAGAGTCCAGAGATAACCACTCTGCCTGTTATGGACCTAAGCTTCCACCCTAACTCCATAAATTTCTGTTTAATATCCCCTTCCCTTGTCCTACCTACATCATGTGTCCCCACATGAACAATGACTTGGGGCTGACTCCCCTCACCCTTAAGAATCCTAAAAACCCGATCTGCGACATCCTGGACCCCAGCCCCTGGGAGGCAACACACCAGCCCTGAGTCCTGTTTATTACTATTTACCCTCCTATCTGTCCCTCTAACTATGGAGTCTCCTATAACTAGGCCTAATCTCTTATTCCCCCCACCCACCTGAGCATTCTCAGCAGTCTCACCCCCAGAGACCTGCTCCCTTTGGTCAGCTCCAGTTGATTCTTCCTCAACTGTAGCCTCCAAGACAGAAAATTTATTTTGGAGGGGAACAGCCCCAGGGGATTGTCTCCCCGATTGCTTCTTACCCCTCCTCCTAATAGTTACCCAATTATCACTTATAGGAGTTACAATCTCTTTGTTACTCCTGCCTATATCCTCCTCAACCTCTCGAATTACTCTGAGCTCCTCTAATTCCAGCTCCAGCTCCTTAACACGATCCTCAAGGAGCTGCAAATGTGCACACTTCCTGCAGGTATAATCAGCAGGAACACTACTGGTGTCCCTCACCTCATACATACCGCAGGAGGTGCAATGTACTACCTGCACTGCCATCACTGTTACTTTAATTTGCAGGAGAGAAAAAAAAAACTACACACACACTATTATTATTAGGTTAGAGGAGGGGGGAGGGTGGGATACTCTACCTGTGTAGAGTATCGGGTTTCCTCTCTGGACCAATTTATAGAGTCAGAGAGAAAAACTACAACTACCGGCAGCCTCCTAGTGACGACTTCCGGTTACAAGTTAGTTTAAATAAAAACGGCAAAAACTACTCCCGCTCGCTGTTTTAAACAAAGAGAAAAGTTAAAAAGCTACTTATCAATCGAACTTCTCGCTCTCCCAAATCGCTGCCTCTCCGTGCTGCTCCAATGGAACAATGAGGCCGATACCCAGAGGTTATCTTCCATTGGTGTAAGGATGGCAAGACCTGGATGTCTCCACTCTTCTTCACTCATTCCCTGATGATGTTTGCTCTCTTTCCAAACACATAAGAACTAAGAGGGGACACGAGAAGACTTTGGCTGATAGGATTAAGGAGAATCCTAAAGCTTTCTTTAGATATGTTAAGAATAGAAGATTGGTTAGGACAAGTTTAGGGCCAGTCATAGACAGCAGTGGGAAGTTGTGCGTGGAGCCTGAAGAGATTGGAGAGGCACTGAATAAATATTTCTCTTCGGTATTCACGCAGGGTGATGTAAATGTAGTTATGGAGAACACTGAGGTACAGGGTAGCAAACTGGAAAGTATTGAAGTAGATAGGGAGGATGTGCTAGATATTCTCGAGGGTTTGAAGTTGGATAAGTCCCCTGGGCCGGACGGGATTTACCCTAGGATTCTCTGGGAGGCAAGAGAGGCGATTGCAGAGCCTCTGGCTCTGATCTTCAGGTCGTCGTTGGTTACGGGTGTGGTTCCGGAGGACTGGAGGATAGCGAATGTGGTCCCATTGTTCAAGAAGGGGAAGAGAGACCTTCCAGGGAATTATAGGCCAGTGAGTCTTACTTCTGTTGTGGGCAAAGTATTGGAGAGAATTATTAGGGATAGGATTTATAGTTATTTAGAGAGAAATGAATTGATTGGGGATAGTCAGCATGGTTTTGTGAAGGGTAGGTCGTGCCTTACTAACCTTATTGAGTTTTTTGAAAAAGTGACAAAAGAGGTGGATGGGGGTAAGGCAGTTGATGTGGTATATATGGACTTTAGTAAGGCGTTTGATAAGGTGACCCATGGAAGACTTCTGCAGAAAATGCAGATGTATGGGATAGAGGGTGATTTAGCTAATTGGGTTAGGAATTGGCTAGCAGATAGAAGACAGAGGTGGTGGTTGATGGGAGATATTCATCTTGGAGTTCGGTGACAAGTGGTGTACCTCAGGGGTCTGTTTTGGGGCCCCTGCTGTTTGTAATTTTTATAAATGATCTGGATGAGGGTATTGAAGGATGGATTAGTAAATTTGCAGATGACACTAAAGTCGGTGGAGTGGTAGATAGTGAAGAGGGGTGTTATAGTTTGCAGAGGGACTTGGACAAGTTGCAGAGCTGGGCCGAGAGGTGGCAAATGGAGTTTAATGTGGAAAAGTGTGAGGTAATGCACTATGGCAGGAATAATAAATGTGTAGAGTATAGGGCTAATGGTAGGATTCTTAATAGTGTTGATGAACAGAGGGATCTTGGTGTATATGTGCATAGATCCCTGAAAGTAGGCAGTCAAGTCGATAAGGTTGTTAAGAAGGCATATGGAGTCTTAGCTTTTATTGGTAGGGGGATTGAATTTCGGAGCCGCAACGTCATGTTGCAACTGTACAAAACTCTAGTGCGGCCGCACTTGGAGTATTGTGTGCAGTTCTGGTCCCCACATTATAAGAAAGATGTGGAGGCATTGGAGAGGGTACAGAGGAGGTTTACCAGGATGTTGCCTGGTATGGAGGGCAGGTCTTATGAGGAGAGGCTGAGGGATTTGAGGTTGTTTTCGTTAGAAAGGAGGCGGCTAAGAGGGGACCTGATCGAAACATATAAGATGATTAGAGGTTTAGATAGGGTGGACAGTGATAGCCTTTTTCCTAGGATGGAGAAAGCTAGCACGAGGGGACACAGCTTTAAATTAAGGGGTGATAGTTATAGGACGGATATCAGAGGCAGGTTCTTTACCCAAAGGGTGGTTCGGGAGTGGAATGCCCTGCCTGCAGCAGTTGTAGATGCGCCAAGTTTGGTGGCTTTTAAGAGGTTAGTTGATAAGTATATGGAAGAGAAGGGAATGGTTTAGTTTGGAGGGGCATTGCTTTTTATTTTGGTCGCTGCAACATCGAAGGCCAAAGGGCCTGTTCCGTGCTGTAATGTTCTATGTTCTATAAATTGTTCCTCACTCATTAGACACATGGTCTAGCCCAGGGTTGTCCAACATGTGGACCAAGGGGGGGGGGGAATGTGACCCTGGAAGCCCCTCAATGCGGCCCCCGGAGCGAGTTTCCAAAATCTCAGTCACACAGTTCAGTTTGAATGGAAGGATCTGTATGGAGCTGCTCCTCCAATCACACACCGTTTCTTTCCCATGTTTGCTGCTGATAGGTTTTTGAGCCAATCTGCAGCAAATGTAGGAGAGAAACAATTTGTGATTGATGAGGATTAAACTCTAATCATCATCTTTATTTATTCCTCATTATTCTGCTCAGCAAGTTGTTCCTTTTCATATCTCAGTTTAGTTTTTAATTGAAATTTCTGCTGTGCCAAACTTGATCATTCTGAAATTTACTCATCGGCCCCTTGAGTGAGAAAAACATTGCCATGTGTTTGCCCAGTGAATATGTTGGTGAACCTGCTCTAGTCTATGCTGGTGCCAGCCTAACGGACATGTCTCTGACAGTCAATGCTGCTGCCTTTGCATTGCCAGTGTCTGGCTGGAGACGTTCTTTCTACAATTTCACTCTCATCCTTGTTCACACATCAGGCTGTGCTGCACTCACCTTGTCAGAACACCGTGTCAGGACTGGAGGATAGCAAATGTAGTACCTTTGTTTAAAAAGGGTCAGAGGGATAACCCAGGGAACTATAGGCTGGTGAGCTTGACTTCAGTTATAGGTAAGCTAATGGAGAGGATCCTCAGGGACAGGATGTATGAGCATCTGGAGCGCTGCGATCTGATCAGGGATACGCAGCATGGCTTTGTCAAGGGGAAGTCTTGTCTTACAAATCTAGTGGAATTTTTTGAAGAAGTGACAAAAACAGTTGATGAAGGACATGCTGTTGATGTCGTCTACATGGATTTCAGTAAGGCTTTTGACAAGGTTCCTCATGGTAGACTGATAGAGAAGGTGAAGGCGCGTGGGATACAGGGTCGGGTATGTAGATGGGTCGAAAACTGGCTCGGAAGGAGGAGACAGAGGGTAGTAGTGGAAGGCTCTTTTTCCAGCTGGAAGCCTGTCACTAGTGGAGTGCCACAAGGCTCAGTACTAGGTCCTCTTCTATTTGTGGTCTACATAAACGACTTGGAAGTTGGGAAAGGTGGTGAAATCAGCAAATTTGCTGATGACACTATGATGCTTGGATTGGCGGGTACAGAGGAGCAGTGCCAGGCAATACAACAGGACATAGATAGGTTGGTAGACTGGGCAGATAGATGGCAAATGGAATTTAATCTGGATAAATGCGAGGTGATGCATTTTGGCCAGAAAAATGTAGAAGAGAATTATAGGATAAAAGGTAAAACTATACGGAGCATAGAGACGCAGAGAGACTTGGGGGTGCAGGTTCACAAGTCTCTGAAAGTGTCCTCACAGGTGGAGAAGGTGATAAAGAAGGCGTATAGTATGTTAGCTTTCATAGAAAAGGGTATAGAATACAAGAGTAGGAGTTTGATGTTGCAGTTGTATAGAACGTTGGTTAGGCCTCACTTGGAATACTGCGTCCAGTTCTGGTCGCCGTACTATCGGAAGGATGTGGAGTCCTTGGAGAGAGTGCAGAGGAGGTTTACCAGGATGCTGCCTGGTATGGAAGGACTGTCTTATGAGGAACGATTAAATAGACTGGGGTTGTTTTCCCTTGAAAGATGTCGGCTTAGAGGGGATCTCATAGAGGTGTATAAGATTATAAGGGGTATAGATAGAGTAAATGGAGGTAAACTTTTTCCACCTTTAGAAATGGATAGGACGAGAGGTCATGGCCATAGGGTGAGGGGGGCTATGTATAGGACGAATATTAGAGGGCAGTTTTTCACACAAAGGGTAGTGGGGGTGTGGAATGCACTGCCGAGTAAGGTGGTGGGAGCAGGCACGCTGGGGCTGTTTAAGGGTCTCTTGGACAGCCACATGAGCGGTATGCAGATAGAGGGATATAGTAGGACTGTTTAACTATGGCTTTTTTTTTTCCACAGGTAATTCAGTCCATACTTGACCAACAAGGAGCATGCATTCGGCAGGTGGCGCGAGGACAGCTCTTGGATGTTGATTCATGGGTTGCCTGGGGCTTCATGTCATAAATGAGTGCTTTATCTGGACCACCTGAAGGGCACCATGACAGCTCAGAGACTTTCGCTGTAGCTGTGCAGACACTTGGAATTAGGCCGGTGTCTGCGGGAGTTTGCGCGTTCTCCCCGAGGTTGCGTGGGTTTTCTCCGGGCACTCCGGTTTCCTCCCACAACCCAAAAATTCGCTCTTAGGCTGATTGGGAAACAAATTGTCCCTATAGTGAGAGTCTTCCATATTAGGAATAACCTAAATTTAGAATAGGATAATGGAATTGCTACTATATAGTTATGACGGCAGCGCGGGCTCGTTGGGCCGAAGGGCCTGTTTCCCGTGCTGTGTTGCTCTTTAAAATATCAGGACAATGATCCTTTTCCACACTGTAACCACGTGTCTGAAACCTTCTCACCTCCCAGCAATCTCCATCCAGACTGGCTTGTAATGATGGGATAACCTCCTCCCATCCTGAGGGAACAGGACCTCCCTCTGAGCCCGAACAGCTGGGAGGAAGCCCCTCCAGGGAGGAATTAGTGACTGGGGAGCAACCCTTGCTCTGCTTTCTGACATTTCAGCCCCTCATTCAGTAAGCGGAGCTCCCTCGCTGCTCCCTCCAGAGCTGCTATGTTTGAAAGTCCTGCTGGCTGCCTTTGGAGATGGTGCCAGCATTGCCTGAACCGGGACTGTCCCCTGCCCAGGCTGCCTCAGTGGGCAGCTCCCTCTGCCTGCCAGCCATTAATTGTCCGCCTCTGACAATATCACCTTCATAACTCTGCCTATCCTGCCCACACGGACACACCACCCATTTCCAATCCCCATGTTGGGAATTCAGAGCTTCTGGTAAAATCACAGCCATTATCTTCACCCTCACCACAAACTGCATTCCCAAACCACTGACCATCCCGTGTCCCTCCCGAGCCACTCCGAGTAAGGACATGGGGATCCTGTGATTATGGTCCTGTCCCATCATCACTTTTACCATTTAATCCCTCCTGTAATTCCAGTTTGTCCTTTCTTTGTTTCATCCCCAGCCACCCACGGCTGTCCCTTCAAACCTGTCAATTCACTGCCGGTTCCCAGTTCCAATGGAAGCTCAAACTTTACCCCTGTTTTCCTCTTCACAAACATTTCCCTAACCTGCTGAACATTTCCAGTTTATTTATATTTCATTTTCAGCATTGAGAATTTCCTCATTTTACAGAAATGTAAGTTGTGTTTTTGGAATGTCTCCTACAATACATTATTATTGTTATTAACAGTATTATATAAAACACTGGGGATTGAGCCTAATTCCTGTTATTTCTCTCTCTGATCTCCAGTGTGGATCGGAACACTCTCACAGATTCTTGTGCTGAGGATCTCGTCTCCGCTCTCTGTACAAACCAGTCATTGAGGATTCTGAACCTGGGATTTAACTCCTTCACAGATCAATCTGTCCCTGCTCTCCGCCGCATCATACTGACCTGCAGGGGTCTGAAGGGGATAGAGTGAGTGTTTGTGTTAATTTTTAGTGTAACAATTAAAATATAAATGGATTTAAAATATAAATGGGCCTGAATCTTCCAAGCAGCAGCAATGGTGAGCAGATTGCCAGAGTGTGTGAAAATTCCCCCAACCTGAAACTGCTGCATATTTCTCCCAGAACCTTCAGCACAGTGACCCCGGGGAGCTCCATCAGAGCAGAGTCAGGGAAGAGAGAGAGAGAGCACACACCCTATTTACAGCACAGTGACCCCGGGGAGCTCCATCAGAGCAGAGTCGGGGAAGAGAGAGAGCACACATACTATTTACAGCACAGTGACCCCGGGGAGCTGCATAAGTGTTAGGTGATTGGGGAGTGAATGGGTTGGTGTGTCGCTGGATGAATGGTTAGTCATGGAGCTGGAGAGAGGTTGGAGCATTAGTTCTGGGTGTCGGAGGAGTGGAGGAGTTGTGTTGTGTTGGGTTGGAGTGTTAATGGGGAATGTATTCAAGAAGCAGCTCTATATAGCACTTGGGGTGAACGGGATCACAGGGGGAAAGCAGGATGAGGCTATTAAGTTGGATGATCAGCCATGATTATGATGGATGGTGGAGCAGGTTCGAAGGGCCAAATGGCCTCCTCCTGCTCCGATCTTCTCTGTTTCTGTGTCAGGTGAGGAGAGGTTGGCTCAGGATGAGGCCAAGTTGGGAGGGTCAGTCCGATTAGTTTAAGGGTTCATGGGAGGTCACCAGGCTGGAGTGGGGGGTGGGGATGAGTGGGTCTAGTCATTGTGGGAGGTGTAGTATGGGGGGGAATCAGTGAGAAGTGATTGGGGGACTCGGTTTGTGCTATTCAGTATTAGCCCAGGTGGTGAGCTGTCTAACATTACCTGAGTAACTATCCAGGGAAATTTTGTGGATCTGTCCCAAGTCTCTGACTCTAACTGCAGCAGGGGAATTCCCCAATAGTAGTTCCTACCTCAGGGACAATTCCCAGGTAGATCAGTGTGTCAGAACATCCACAGGGTCCCAATGCTCATCTTCAGCTGTGTGACTGATCTCTGGTGATTCAGAGACCAGAAGATTTGTCCCATTAACTCCAGTCTCCTGTTATTTACCCTGTTGTTCAATCTGTTTATTTCCTGTTTCATCTTTAATCTGTTTCAGGCTGGAGAGAAATCAGTTCAGTCCAAATGGAAAGAGACAGCTGGAGTCACTGCGGGGATCCAGATCAGGACTGACAGTGTCAGTGTGAACATTTCAATCTCTGAACATTGCTGCTCCACCGGTTACAGTGAAATCCTGAATTGTGAAGATCTTGGACAGCTCCTTCCAAACCCTTCATTCCTGCCCCTCTCCCTCCCTATTCCATCAGCCCCTCCGGCCTGGCAGTGATTCCCCTGCTTACCCGGTTTCCCAGCTGGAAAACTGTTGTAGTTTTAATCTCCACATTGAAGGAAAGATTGCTGTAAACCATTGTTTAAACAGCAATGTGTTGTCAGTGTTCTCAGTAACAGAGTCTTCACTCTCCTTTCAAAATGGAGCAGCAGAGATCATTCTCCAGAGAGAGGGAAGAGTGTGTGTGATTCTGACAGTATCCAGCAGAGGACAGATTGGTCAATCTTGTCAGAGTTTCCTCTCTGTCTCTGTGAATGAATTAAAGGCTCCACCAGCCTCTCCTCCAAACCTCTCTCACTATCTGGGGATTAAAGTCACACAATGCCACCATCTGCTGGCGGCTCACACCTACTGCAGGCGCTGCTCTTTGTGAGCCTCAGACAAGTTCAGTAAGTCCCATGTCTGCATCTGGGAACCGGTTACTGCAGTGTGAATATTGATCAATATTGACAGGGATTGGAGTTTGCAGCAGGAAGTTCGGCTGGTGAATTAACCCTTTTATCACCAGACACTGTACGTGAACTCTGTTCCCTCATTCCGTGTGGGCGATATTGTCTGGAGATTGTAGTTGGGGATGATCTCAGACTGTAATGTGTACATTTGGTGCAGTTATTAGACACCAATCCCATTCAGAATGGGAGTGGGTAAACTGTGCTGCTCTCTATAATTCTTGTGTCAGACATTCAGTGTTTAATATTACCCAGTGCAGCTTGTTAATGAACTTGATCATTCTTTTAATGTTTCCAAGATAATTGTCCCAATCTCACTGATTGATTCTTTGAAAATTAGAAACACAAACATTTTAAGACACAATTGTTACCTTTAATCACATGTTGTCCGTATTTGAACAGAAAAGTTCTAAACAAACTATTCTCCTTTTGCAGTTCTTTACAATTGCACAGGTTTCGGTGAACAGAGAACAGGTCAGCTCCACTGTCGCCCCCTCCTATTTATCCTACAACAAAAGTTCCCACATATTTATTCGGGAAAGTTTCATTGTTGAAGCAGGTTGACCATTCCCTAAGCCTCAACACACATTCACACGGTAAATGTTACTTCAATTATTTCTGGAACTGTTAATATCTCAAATGCACATGTTCATTCAAGTGATTCCATTCCAAAGATGGAGTGTGTTTCTGTTTTATAATCTCAATCTCACACAGGCACTGACATCCCCACGTTAAAAATACATAATCTCACACAGAGACACACTCAGGGAAACTGTCTCACACAGACATACACACACACACACAAACACACACATACACATATACACATGTGCATATACTATATACATCCCTCAGACACACACAGACACAAACTGACACCCACACACTCATTCACACACTGATAAACTTATATACATGCTCACAGGAATAGAAAAACACACCTTCTCAAACACACACATACAAAGCCACATATTGACACAGAGAGAGAGAGACTTAGAGAGAAACACACAGAAACTCTCTTAAATATACATGACATGCAGCCATCCACAGAAACACACATCACAAATCACAACAAACCCATGAACTACAGCGGGTAATGAATTCTCAGCACTCTGTAACCAAACTAAAGTTGGACAAAAGTGATAACATTTCCTCTGAAACTGATATCCCTGGAACGAAAACAATAAAGAAACACTGGGCAGCATTGCGCAGGATCGGAGCCTCGGAAATACAGCTTCCTCTTTCCTTGCTCCTTATATCTCACTGAGCAGATGTGAAGCTATAGCAGAGAAAGCTAGAATTCACAATTTCACTCTGTCCCTGCACACCCACCTCAGCTTTATTTAATTTCGGAATGTATGATTTATTTTGGATTATCCCAAAGATCTCAGGACAGATGAATGATGTCAGATATTCCCATTATTTATCAAACTGTTTATTTGACCATGACAGATATTACCTGGGCTTTGTCAGATTGTTGCTTTTCATCCATCTGCAGTTACAGCTGTCAGCGCTGAAAAGTGGAGAGATATTCTATACCATTAAGAACTTCACATTGGATCAGGGAAATTCTTCAAAGCCTATGAATTAATCACTTTCAAATTACTATCATTTCTTCAGAACAAACTATTTATATCATCTATTATTGCAATTTAACTTTATTGTGTTGTCTGGTCTGTGCTAGTTTTAACTGAATACTGCTCAGTGTGTGACATGATCTGTGTTATTGAGTTTTGAAACAGAAATTGTTAATCCTGCTGCTCTGTAATTATAATGGATATTCCTCATTTTATCATCTGTATCACTGTAATTATTTGCAATTAAATGTTAATTTGTCAAATTCTAATTGGAACCATTGGAATGCTGAAACTAATAGGTCCACAAGCGAATAAAGAGCAGGGGATTAGTATGAATCCTGTAGCTAACAGTGAGTGTGAAACTAATAAGACCATAAGATACAGGAGCAGAATTCAGCTGTTCTGCTCATTGAATCTACTCCACCATTTAATCACGGCTGATAAGTTTCCAACCTCATTCTCCCATCTTTGCCCCATAATATTTGATCTCCTTACCAATCAGGAACCTATCTATCTCTGTCTTAAATACACTCAGTGAACTGGCCATGCACAGCCTTCTCTGGCCATGAATTCCACAGATTCACCACCCTCTGGCTGAAGAAAGTCCTCCTCATTTCGATGTAAAACGTTGTCCCTTTATCCTGAGGCTGTGCCCTCAGATCATGGTCTCTCCTACAAATTGAAGTATCTCCCTCATGTCCACTCTATCCAGGTCTTTCAGTATTCTGGAAGGTTCAATGAGGGTCCCCTCATCTTCCTAAACTCCGAGTACAGACCCAGAGTCCTCAAACACTCCTCCAATATCCAGCTTTTCATTCCCGGGATCATTCTTGTGAATCTCTTCTGGACCTTCTCCAGGACCAGCACACCCTGTCTTTGATCCAGGCACAAATTTGCTCACAATATTCCAAAGTAGTCTGACCAGAGTGTTATAAACCTTCAGCAGTACATCCCTGGTTTTGGTGGCACAAATTATTTTGATTTCTAAATGTGGCAAAGCCCTTGAGGTTAACAATAAAACTCAGCTGATAAAATCATTTATTACATGTCAGTGTCCCAGATTGGTCTGTCATGGTTGATCTAATAACAGACTTCCAGTCACTTTCTCATCTGCTGAGATTTTAATTGGAGATTTATCTTTTGATGTATTATTGTGACTTGTATTAACATACAGTGTATTGCTTCTTGCACACTAAACAAGCAGAGCAAGACGTTCATAGAGAAGGAAAGGAGATAGTGTAAGATGTTACAGCTCGGGTGTAGCAATGCACTGCAGTGTATAAATGCAAGATCAATTCATTCAAAAGTCTGACCGCAGCAGGGAAGAACCTGTTCTTCTTATAAAAAAATGACAGCTCAGGGATTATCGCTGTTGCTGTGCAGACACATGGATTTGGGCCTGTGTCTGCGGGAGTTTGCGCGTTCTCCCCGTGGTTGCGTGGGTTTTCTCCGGGTGCTCCGGTTTCCTCCCACATCCCAAAAATGTGCTCTTAGGCTGATTGGGCAACAAATTTTCCCTATATTGGTCCCTATATGTCATTAAGACGTTAGGACGGCGGCGCGGGCTCGTTGGGCCGAAGGGCCTGTTTCCCGTGCTGTGTTGCTCTTTGTTCTTTGTTCTTGAATCGATTGGAACACGGCCTCAGACGTAATGCAGGAGCCAGACCAAACTGTGAGATAACTAGAAAGAATGCTTTCCATGGCGCACTTGTCAAAGTTACTGAGAGTTGTAGTGGGCGTGCGGAATTTCCTTAGTCTGTGATGGCCTTGGACAAATATTAAATTGGAGAGCTGATAATGTTTGAATTGATATATCTAGTGGTGTAAAGTATCCGGGAGCTGAGTGGATTTGATAAATGCTGGAATACAGACTGGGAGAATGAGCAAGAAGATGTTGTGCTCAATGAATGAATCTTGTTGTGGGAGTGGAATGGATGGACAGAGGGAAGGAGAGAGGGAGGGTGAGGGAGACTGAGGGAAGGTGAGATGGACAGAGACAGAGACACAAACCTGAGGCAGGGACACAAACCAGGGGCAGAGATGATGTAAATGTCATAATATTTATTTATAAAAGTGGGACATTTACTGACATGTTCAGGTCAATCTCAGTGATGGTCAGTGACCAGGTCTACATTAAAACAACGGGTTCAGTTCAAGGTTAAACATCATTGGAACAAAGTTGGAGTTTCTCCTGAAATTGGACATTGTCGGTGATTCCCAAGGTGATGGAGAGATCCAAACTCAGGCCCACAGCCTGATGTGGGAAAAGGGGACGCCAGGCCCAGCTACAGAGTTGGATGTAAAGAACAGCGAGGTGTGTTTGATTCTGGTGATGTACACACTCCGAGCCGATAATTGGATAATTCTGAGGCAGAGAGACATCAGATTGAGACCATGTGGCACATTGGGATCTTTTCATCTCCCATAACAATCCCTCTAATATCATAGAAACCCTACAGCACAGAAAGAGGCCATTCAGCCCATCGACTCTGCACTGACCACACTCCCACCGTGGCCTTATCCCCATATCCCTACATATTTACCCACTAATCCCTCTAACCTACACATCTCAGGACACTAAGGGGGAATTTTAACACGGCTAGACTTGGGTTATTTCCGTTGGAGCAGGGAAGAGTGAGGGGTGACCTGATCGAAGTGTACACAATTATTCAAAAACGCAAAAAAGAAAACAAGCAGAAACCCAACAAAATATCCAGAAAATGTCAAAACAACAGCTGAGCAGACACAACAAACATATTTTTAAACATTTACAAGAAGTGACATTAAAACTGAACACTGGACATATCGTTAACATTGTCACAGCAGTTATTGTTTTAAATGACCATAAAAAACAAATTGAGTCAGAGATTATCTCTACAACTGGACTTTGCAAATATCAGTGGCACTGAGATTGAATATATTATTACACCTAATATATTATTTAAAATGGTGAAAGAGAAAACATGCAGAAATCCATCAAAATATCCATTAACATGGACACAGAAAATATGATTAATGATCACAACTTACGACATCAATAGGACAAATAAAAATTACATTTTCATTTCAAATAAACACAGCAAATATTATCTAAAATGACCATAGAACACATTGCTTTAAATGTCCATAGTAACTCTCACAGATAATCTTAATTCAAACACAACAAATTGCAAATAAAACATCCCACAAAATGTTCAATTAGAATGACTTATTAAATGGACACACACAGATATGCACAAACACACACACAAACACACAGATAAGCACACAGAGACAGAGACACACACACACACAGACACGTAACTCCTAACCAGCATCTTCATTCTGGACACTGCTGTGATTTAGTTCAGCCAGTATGGAGCAGTGACCCCGACACAGAACAATGTGTCACCCAGAGCAGTATTGTACCTTTTACAGTGAGCTGCTCTCTTCTCCAATAAGGGTGGAATTGGGACTGTACTGGTCTTTCCATTTCTCCCCATCAGCACTAATTGTTTCCCTTTGGAGAGGACCCGGGTCTTTTACATCCAAAGTTCTGTGTCGTCTGTGGGCACAGGTCGGATATCCAGAACATTCATGGTCATTACCGTCTCTTCTACTTGTGGTCCCATCGCTGGTGTGTCTGCTAAAGGAGGCTACTCGTGGCCTCTGCGTTTGCTACATGACCTCCCGGCTGGTGTTCCAGCTGATGGTTGGAGTGGGTCAATAATAAATCTCTCGGCTGAACAAGGGACCGATGTTATCGGGGGCACCGTTCTGTCCTCTCTGAATAGTTACAATATTGGCTGGTGATCGATGAGAATTACAAAGATCCACAATAAATGTATTGATGGATTTTAGTTTGTTCCCAATATTCCCACCAACCCTTCTTTATCAAGATGAAGGTGTGTTCTTTCTGTTCTATCGAAGGTCCGGGGGGCAGTTTGAATTGAATATTCCTTTCCCTTTGGCCATCCATGTGCTAATACCATCCCAATGCCATGTGGAGATGGATTGCAGGTTTAGCTCAAACTCTTTTCCAGGACTGGAGTGTGCTGGCCCCCTCGACCATGACCGCTGTGGCTTTATTCTTTTAAAAGCTGGGTCTTGGCGGGTGGACCGTTCCCAAGCTTCACCCGTTTTTACAGCTGGAACTCAGATCGAACTGAAGCATCGGCTGTGTGAATAATATCCCCCAATACTATTTCCTTCTTTTACAAATCACAGCTCATTGAGCTGATGTAACACAAACCAGAAAAATCTCCAACAAATTGTAGTTCTGACAGAAGGTGGGTGAACACTCTCTGTGAACTCCTTAAATGCTGCTTGATGTTAACAGTGTGTGACACCCACATGTGAAGCGGTCTGAGTTTCTCAGTCCCATCCCTTCCCTCATCATTCACTTCAAACATGTTGGAGTTGCTGTTTCCAGACAGAAAGTTATCCAGGCAGACAGATCCCCTGGAACTGGAGATCTCGCTCTTTGGAAATGACACAAGCTAATATTTGTTCCTATGTTTCATTCATTAATGTTTTCCATCATTGTAAAACCTCCAATTTATTTTGGAGATGTGTGAGGGTTAAACCGCCCCCCTTCGCAACCCACCGAGGTCAGAGTTTGTTAAGAAATGACCATTGTCCTGGCAATGATGAAAGGAGTTTTCTGTGTGATACCCCAATCCCTTTCTCTTCCCTTCCGCGCTGATGAACGGTGATAGGCAGACTTACACCTATGTCCAGCTAGTTATTTTTGGAAGCGATCAGTAATCTGCTTCCTGAGAAATATAGATTGAGGAACATCACTTCACGTCAAACCTGTCTGTCCAGGAGATTCTCCCAATCTTACCTCTGTACACTGGCCCATTGGAAAGATTTCCAGGTGGACACTCGACCTATTTGGTGGCATCGTGTTCTCAGCCCTGGGATGTGACTCGAACCCAGAGCTTCTGATTGCATCGAGGATAACAAAGTTCACTTTTCACCCGTCCGCGACAGTGCGTATAAAACAAATGAAATCGAATTGTCAGAAAGGAGATGCCGGGGAACCCTAAACAAAGCTGTGCAGGATGGATTAAAACAAATCATTGGTGGGGCATTTAGGATAATGAATGAAAAAGATGAATGTGATTCTGGGGGACCGATCCTGCTCTGTGGAACGGTGATAGAAGGTGTTCCAGGATGACGGGATCATCAATTGTGTTAACGACTCAGACAGACAGGAAAAAGCTGGGATAATATAACTCGATTGCACAGAAATATAGTAAAATAAATTCAAACGTTAAGACATTGTGCTGGGGGATTTTTAACATTTTGATTTGATTTGTTATTGCCACATGCATTACTCTACACTGAAAAAAAACTCTCATACTGTACAGGTCTGGCCAGGTTTGGTGAGTGTCAAATCAAATGTATTGGTCTAGAGGATCCAATCCTGGCTCTACCAGGCCACAAAGCCTGAATATTAGGCCCTGGGGACATAATACAGCCTGCAGGAAGTCCCCATCCTGAATAGTAGGTGCCAGGGGACATAATCCTGTTTTCAACAGGCCTGAAACCTGAATATTAGGGCCCAGAAATACAATCCTAACTCTAGCAGGCCTGAATCCTGAACACAAGGCCCTGGGGGACACAATCCTGGCTTGACTAGGCCTGAAGGCTAAAGTTCCCACTATACTGTTCCCATCAAACACTCCCAGCTCTCCCTGTCTCTCTCTCTTGCTCTCTATCGGGCTGAGCAGAGGGTTCAATAATTCTCAAGGATGTGCAGCTTCGGTGGATTGGCCGTGTGAAATTGTCCCTTAGTGTCCGTCACCGTCCCTCATCTGAAACCTCACGCCCGGGGGAGACACCTCCAGCCCAGCCACCGGGTTAATTTAACCCCGAGCCGAATCCCATCATTGACCCTAATCTGACTGTTCAAACTGGTGGAAGTTACTTGCTAACCGGTCACCGTCTGCAGATTTACCCCCTTCCTCCCCCACCCCCAGACAAACCACATCACCGAGGCCTGGGGGGGGGGGGGGGGGTGGTAAATGCAAAGGGAACTGTCATTGCCCAAACAGCAGCAGCGAGGTGTGAAGTGGGAGCTCCCCCCCCCTTCCCCCAGCCTGTTCCACACTGAGCTTTCCATCACCCTCAACATCTTTACAAAACCCTCCCTGTCATTGATTCCAAACTTCCCATCAAACTGTCCGCACCTTCCCCAACACTGACCCCTCTCTCTCAATCTAACACTGATCTCGGGGCTGAATTGAGAGATTTTTTAAAGTCAGTTTTTAAAGTTTATTTAGTGTCAGAGGTGAGGCTGACATTAACGCTACAATGAAGTTACTGACAGAGAGAGAGGCAAAGGCCGAGAGACAGAGGCAAAGAAAGAGAGAGAGAGAGACAGAGACACAGTGAGGGGATGGAGAGAGAGAGACTGAATTCAAAATTTTGCACATGTGGATTTTTAAAATTTCAATTCAAACCTGGGGAACAGACAGAGGGACAGAGGGAGAGAGAGAGAGAGAGAGAGAGACAGAGAGAGAGAGAGAGAGAAAGAAGGAGAGAGAAAGAGAGAGAAAGAGACAGAAGCAAAGAGGGAAAGATTACTTAAAATATGAAGTTTTAATGTATATTTATTAGTGTAACAACTAGGGCTCACATTAACACTGTAATGAAGTTACTGAGACAGAGAAAGTCAGAGGCAAAGAGATTATTTAAATGATAAAGTTTTAATGTAAATTTACTAATGTAACAAATAGGCTTATATTAACACTGCAATGAAATTATTGAGAGAGAGAGAGAGACAAAGTGGGTGGGGGGAGAGAGAAAGAGACTGAATTCAAAATCCTGCAGCTTTTTAATTTTAGTTCAAACCTGGACCATAGACAGAGAGAGAGTGAGAGAGGGTATTTAAAGTTTTAAACTTTATTCGTGTAACATTAACACTGAATGAAGGTGTCTGTGATAGTGAGGGGTGAGGATGGTGAGGGGTCAGAGATGGGGAGGGGTCAGAGATGAGGAGGGGTGAGGTGTCTGTGATAGTGAGGGGTGAGGATGGTGAGGGGTGAGGGATGGTGAGCGGTGAGGGGGGTAAGGGTTGATGAGGGCTGACGGGTCATGGTTGGTGAGGGGTGAGTGGTCAGGAATAGTGAGGAGTAAGCGATGGTGAGGGGTGAGGGATCAGGAGGGGTGAGGGGTGAGGGACAGTGAAAGGTCAGGGATTGTGAGAGATGAGGGGTCAGAGATAGTGGGGTTAGGGGTCATGAATGGTGAGGGGTCAGGCTTGATGAGGGGTGAGGGGTTGGGGATGGTGAGTTGAGGAGTCAGGCTGGGTGAGGAGTCAGGGTGGGTGAGAGGTGAGGGGTTAGTGTTGGTGATGGGTCGCTGTAAAGACTCCCATTCCAATCATTATTCTGTAAATTGAGTTTGTGTTTTTGTGTTATTTTTACGATCTGAATTCCCAGTTCCCTGACGAAGGGACAGGCTCTCCTCAAAACTCACGGCTTTTGCTCCAAATAAACCTGTTTGGACTTTAAACTGGTGGTGTGGAAACTCTGAGCCCACAGCCTCCACATTTCTGTACAATAACAGCCTGTCACCAGTTATAATGTTTCTCTCTCAGAGTTTAAAACCAGCTCTCGATTTTCTGTCTGCTGCTCCATTTTAAACATCAGTTTGCAGTCTGTGTGTGTGTGTCTGTGTGTGTGTGTGTGCCTGTGTGTGTGTGTGTGTGTGGGGGGGGGTGGTTTGTGGGGGGTGGGGTGATGGTGAACTGCCCATAATCAAGTGGGGAGATGATTATAATCACCTTGCTGTGATATTTTCACAGAGATGCCAGCGTTGAACTGGGGTAAACTAAAGAGTGTGAATTGTCTCTAACCGGCACAGTTAGTGAGGGTTTATAAACCCAGGCAAGTCACGGGGGTTACAGATAGTGTGACATGAAGCCAAGATCCCTGTTGAGACCGTCCGCATGTGTGTGGAACTTGTCTATCAGTCTGTGCTCAGCGACTCTGCGCTGTCGTGTATCGTGAAGGCCCCCTTGGATGTGACCGTTCCACATATGGAATGGTTTAGTTTGGAGGGGCATTGCTTTTTATTTTGGTCGGCACAACATCGAAGGCCGAAGGGCCTGTTCTGTGCTGTAATGTTCTATGTTCTATGTTCTATATCCAAATGATTGAGGAAATGGGAGTGAGGAGTGAAGGGGGCAGCTTTATCTTCATTGTATTACACAGTGTCTCTCCCCCTTTGCAAATTCCCAGCAGTGGGGAAACACTTAGCACACGACAACTGTGAGACTGGTGGAGACAGGGAGGGAGACTTTAGTAAGACTTTATGGACTTTAGTAAGGCGTTTGATAAGGTGGCCCATGAAAGACTTCTACAGAAAATGCAGATGTGTGGAATAGAGGGTGATTTAGCTAATTGGATTAGGAATTGGCTAGCAGATAGAAGACAGAGGGTGGTAGTTGATGGGAGATATTCATCGTGGAGTTCGGTGACAAGTGGTGTACCTCAGGGGTCTGTTTTGGGGCCCCTGCTGTTTGTAATTTTTATAAATGATCTGGATGAGGGTATTGAAGGATGGATTAGTAAATTTGCAGATGACACTAAAGTCGGTGGAGTGGTAGATAGTGAAGAGGGGTGTTATAGTTTACAGAGTGACTTGGACAAGTTGCAGAGCTGGGCCGAGAGGTGGCAAATGGAGTTTAATGTGGAAAAGTGTGAGGTAATGCACTTTGGCAGGAACAATAAATGTGTAGAGTATAGGGCTAATGGTAGGGCTCTTAATAGTGTTGAGGAACAGAAGGATCTTGGTGTATGTGTCAATAGATCCCTGAAAGTAGGCAGTCAAGTGGATAAAGTTGTTAAGAAGGCATATGGAGTCTTAGCTTTTATTGGTAGGGGGATTGAATTTAGGAGCCGCAGCATCATTTTGCAGCTGTACAAAACTCTAGTGCGGCCGCACTTGGAGTATTGTGTGCAGTTCTGGTCCCCACATTATAAGAAAGATGTGGAGGCATTGGAGAGGGTACAGAGGAGGTTTACCAGGATGTTGCCTGGTATGGAGGGCAGGTCCTATGAGGAGAGGTTGAAGGATTTGAGGTTGTTTTCGTTAGAAAGGAGGCGGCTAAGAGGGGATCTTATTGAAGCATATAAGATGATTAGAGGTTTAGATAGGGTGGACAGTGATAGCCTTTTTCCTAGGATGGAGAAAGCTAGCACGAGGGGACACAGCTTTAAATTAAGGGGTATGAGTTATAGGACGGATATCAGAGGTAGGTTCTTTACTCAAAGAGTGATTAGGGAGTGGAATGCCCTGCCTGCAGCTGTTGTAGATGCGCCAAGTTTGGTGGCGTTTAAGAGGTTAATTGATAAGTATATGGAAGAGAAGGAATGGTTTAGTTTGGAGGGGCATTGCTTTTTATTTTGGTCGGCACAACATCGAAGGCCGAAGGGCCTGTTCTGTGCTGTAATGTTCTATGTTCTATGTTCTATGAGAGTGGCAGGAGAGAGGGAGAGAACGAGAAGGAGAGCGAGGGAGACGGGGAGAGAGAGAAAGACAGAGCAAGAGATGTCTGTCACCATCTGATTTTTTCTCTGTCTCTCTGCTTCTCTCTCAGTTAAGACACAAGTTCAGTGCCAGATTGACAGGGGGTTGGGGTGGGGGGTATCAATGGTCTCCTCCTGCATTGTAGGGATTCTATGATTCTATTCCATGTAACAGTAATAAATTAAATCAAATTAATCGGGTGACGTTTAGACAGTTGCATGATTACAGATTGGATCTTATTGTAACATTACGGTCCCACCTGAGCTGAGCTCAGCAGTGTTCTGTCTGTATTGTGTAAATTTAGTCTCGAAAGATCCACTAATGTTGCTAATTCTGCCAAGACAGAAACAGAAAGAGTGTTTGTATTCCCCGTGATACGACCCCTTAATGATGAACCACACGGTGGGAGAGGGATAGAGAGAGAGAGGGAGAGAGAGAGATGGAGGGATGCAGAGTAACAGAGAGATAGGGAGAGGGAGCAATGCAGAGAGTGAGAGTTAGACACTGAGATTCACTCAGATGGATAGTGAGTGTCAGGGGAGTCCGAGACACTACAGAAGCAGGGTAAAGATTTGAAAATGAAGGAGTGTTTCTCTCCTTTTTTAAAAAAAACTATCCAGACTCAGACCAGTTCCATTTCACAGTCTCTGCTCAGTCCTGTGTTGGGGGGTGTTTAGTGTGGGATCAATGTTTGCTTTTCTCAGTGAGATTCCCAACAAGGGGAACAGATGTTTAAACACGTAAACTTTACAAAACCAAACTAGACAGAGAGTAAATCAGTCTCATGCCTTCAATATAGCGATCTTCCCTCCAGAGATTGTGGATTCAGCTCAGAGCTGAAAATACTAGGCCCTCAGCATCAAAACACGCAGACACACAGAGAGAGAAAAACACAGAGAGACAGAGACACGCAGAAACACAGAGACACGCAGAGAGAAACACAGAGAGACAGAGACACAGAGACGCACAGAGAGAAAAACACAGAGACAGAGACACAGAGAAACACAGAGACACACAGAGACACACAGAGAGAAAAACACAGAGAGTCAGAGACACAGAGACACAGAGGCACACAGAGAGAAAAACACAGAGACACAGAGAAACACAGAGACACACAGAGACACACAGAGGGAAAAACACAGAGAGAAAAACACAGAGAGACAGAGACACAGAGAAACACAGAGACACACAGAGAGAAAAACACACAGAGACAGAGACACAGAGAAACACAGAGACACACAGAGAGAAAAACACAGAGAGAAAAACACAGAGAGACAGAGACACAGAGAAACACAGAGACACACAGAGAGAAAAACACACAGAGACAGAGACACAGAGACACACAGAGAACACAGAGGGAAAAACACAGAGAGACAGAGACACAGAGAGAAAAACACAGAGACACAGAGAAACACAGAGAGAAAAACACACAGAGACAGAGACACAGAGACACACAGAGAGAAAAACACAGAGAGACAGAGACACAGAGAAACACAGAGACACACAGGGAGAAAACACAGAGAGAAAAACACAGAGAGACAGAGACACAGAGAAACACAGAGACACACAGGGAGAAAAACACAGAGAGAAAAACACAGAGAGACAGAGACACAGAGAAACACAGAGACACACAGAGAGAAAAACACAGAGAGACAGAGACACAGAGAAACACAGAGACACAGAGAGAGAAAAACACAGAGACAGAGACACAGAGAAACACAGAGACACACAGAGAGAAAAACACACAGAGACAGAGACACAGAGAAACACAGAGACACACAGAGAGAAAAACACAGAGAGACAGAGACACAGAGAAACACTTTTTTTCTGACTTTTTTTTCTGACTTTTTTTCCCCCTTATCGATTCCTATGAGGTCAAACCGCTCTCTTGATCCTGTTCCCGATCCTAAACCCCCAAATTCCTCTCTTCTGCCTGCAGTTTCATCTTTAATGTCTCCCCTCAGGCCCTCTCTTTAATCCGTTCCCCCCTCACTTGAACCTAAGTCCCTCCATTTAAACCCCTCTGACCCTCCCCACTGCCACATCTCTCTCTGCCCCCATCCCCAATCCTCTCTGCCCAATCTACACCCCACCCTGCTCAAAGGCATCCACTGCCAAACCTCCCAGACTCCCCGGTATTCCCCCGATCCCACTTCCAATCCTTCTAAACCCCCAATCCTTCTAATCCCTCAATTTCCCCTAATTCCCTCCTCTTTCTCCTTCCTGATTCCCTATCCCTCTGCCTCATCTCCTTCAATCTGACACTATCACCCCGCTCTTCTCAATCTCTCTCCCGCATTTCCCTCTTCCCCTCAATCTCTCTCCCGCATTCCCTTCTTCCCCTCAATCTCTCTCCCCCACCCCCCTCTTCCCCTCAATCTCTCTCCCGCACCCCCCTCTTCCCCTCAATCTCTCTCCCCCACAAGGGGCGGCCTTGTGCCCTGTAGGGATGATATTGTGTGAGTTGATTGTAATTTCTAATCCTGAGTGTGAGCAGCCCATAGAAACCCAGCAGTGAATCCCAGGAGGAAATACAGGCACAATGTTACAGGTTTCACTCAAATGAGAGGGGCAATGGTTTGATTATCCCATCAGTAGAAAGGAATAGGGTAACAGATATCTGCGGTGTGAATTTACCCTGTGAAAGTGAACACAGGCAGCTTCTTGTCCAGCTCTGTTGCTGCTTTGAATGGTTTCTCAACACTCGCTGCTTTATTTTCCACAAAGAGCAGCGCCTGCAGTAGGTGTGAGCCGCCAGCAGATGGTGGCATTGAGTGACTTTAATGCCCAGATAGTGAGAGAGGTTTGGAGGAGAGGCTGGTGGAGCCTCTCTGCCTGGTTATAGGATTAAAATCTCCATCATCTCTTACCTTCCATCCAATTCTCCATTCTCTCATCCCTTGTGCAGCAATATGTGTGAGAGAATATTGTAGTGTAAGCAGTAAAATGTGAAATGACTCAATATGATTATAACTAAAAGAAAAGAATGAAGTAAATATGCTCCTTTTTATTATTTGACTTAAGTCAGCTAAACTAAGCCACAATTATTGTAGAAACAGAATGATTTGGTCAAGGACAAAGATTGTAACTACAATGGTTTCATAGAGTAAGAGATGCATCAATTAGTGACCAATCACAGAAAAGGTAGATAAAGGACGGGCTCAACAACACAGTGGTGGCTAAGAAAGCCAACCTTGAGGGTGAGATAAGGGAAGTCGGGGTATGGAGCTGTAGTGAGCAGAAAAAAACTGTAAGCGCGTCGTTCGTCGGATTGTTCCGGATATCCCGGCTTTATTCTCGTGTGCTGGAGAATAAAGTCTTACTACCTGGAAAATCAAGGCTCAGACTCTCATTTAATAAGCTAACAGTGCATTGTCGTCCTGGGGAACCACGACAAAATTGGCACTGCGAGCAGGGTATGGTGAGAGATCGCCCGGAAAATTGAAGTCCGGAAGGAGCGGAGGAGGCAGTGGTCTGACCGGGGCTGAGAATCCCAAAGCCGGCATTCAGACTTGCATGCACGTAAATCCTTGTTGTCGGAAAAGGGATCTCGAGGTCCGGCAAACCCGGTTCTCTGCCAATCCCAGATCTCCCCAACTCAAAAGATACCCTGCGTGGATAAAATTGAATTGTGTAAAATTTTTGGGAGACTGAGTACGATTTGAAGGGTAGAGTTTTGCATGCAAAGCGCACTGCGAATGCTGTATTGTCTGTGAACGGGTAAAAAGCGAGACGATGAAAAAGCCGAACGCTAATGGAAGCAATTAGGTTAGTCGAGCGGTTTGGAGCAGGATACAACTTGCCCAAGAAGAGTAAGCGTAGGAAGGCCTGCCAGTCCGAACCTACCCAGGACCTCGGATAAAGGACGTCAACCGAGAGAAGGAGAGATCTGTGAGAGATTGATCTCCTACCTAATACAGTTGTACAGTTGTCAGGGTTACTAAAGCACAAATCAGTAGAGATGGAGACGATTAGTTGGACGTGTGACAAAGGGGCTGTAAGGAACCAGTCTGTGATGAATGGTCCAGAATAACGGTGCAGGGATTGATGGTGAATGTGGGACTCAGGACGCGCTCAGAATAGTGACAAACAGCTTAGAATAACTGCAGTAACAGATTCTTCTGAGCAGTAGTGTTAGCACACATTAGTTGAAAAAAAACCTAAAAAAAAAGAGAACTAATGAAAGCAGTTGGAGGGGAAGTTAGGGAGTGGCATAAGGGCGAAAAAGACGCTCTGTCGAGAAAGATTACACATATAATTAATTTGGATGAGTAAGAAACGAGTGGCCATACGTGAACTGGGAAGGAATAATAAGCAGACATTGGATAAGTGATACAATAGCAGAGACGTTAATAGAATTAATAAAGGAACCCAGATCGCGTAGGGCTTTAATGCACATAGACCAACAAGTAAAAGCATATTATTCTTTAGCAAGTGAAAGAAGAATATTGCCAGGGAGAGGGAAAGCAGGGAAGAGGATATCGGAACCCCGGTTAGAAGTACAGGTGATAGTAAGAGAAGCGCAGTGGGAGAGTGAACAGGGGATTGGTCAAGAAAACACAGTGTATTGTGTAATAATAACTATAATACCAAATTCAGACAAATTAAACAACAGAATTCATAACAATAGTTCAAGAGTACAGACAATGATAAGCAAGGCTAAAACACTGGTAGAGATGTTGCCTGGTATGGAGGGCATGTCTTATGAGGAGAGGCTGAGGGATTTGAGGTTGTTTTCGTTAGAAAGGAGGAGGCTAAGAGGGGACCTGATCGAAACATATAAGATGATTAGAGGTTTAGATAGGGTGGACAGTGATAGCCTTTTTCCTAGGATGGAGAAAGCTAGCACGAGGGGACACAGCTTTAAATTAAGGGGTGATAGTTATAGGACGGATATCAGAGGTAGGTTCTTTACCCAAAGGGTGGTTCGGGAGTGGAATGCCCTGCCTGCAGCTGTTGTAGATGCGCCAAGTTTGGTGGCGTTTAAGAGGTTAGTTGATAAGTATATGGAAGAGAAGGGAATGGTTTAGTTTGGAGGGGCATTGCTTTTTATATTGGTCGGCGCAACATCGAAGGCCGAAGGGCCTGTTCTGTGCTGTAATGTTCTATGTTCTATGTTCTATAAGTTTCCAGCCCTTAGAGGAGATATAGCATACATCTCCAAAAAATGGACTAAAAGAACAAACAAATTAAATACACGATGGGATCAGAAAGGATTATTGAAGAATTATAAAATAAAAGATAAATCTAAAAAAAAGAGAAGAAAAGCGAGAAAAAGAACTGGAGATACTGACATTGTTTGAAAAAGAAGGGAAAGAAAGGAGAAGGGTATGGGAGGGAGGTAGGATGCAAATACCGGTGCAAGTTCAGGAAAAGGAGGGATTGAAAGACCCAAATGCAGCTTCACCTCCATATCCGGAGGAACAGAGATCCACTGGGTTATATCCAATCATAACAGGTACAATGAATTTTGAAGGAGAGTATGAGGTAAAACAAATAACAAAAGAAGAATGGGTAGCACAAGATACAGAAAGGAGACAAAACATTGAGGAAGAAAGTAAGAAAGTAGAAGAGGATTTGGACAAAGTCATCCAGATGAGACAACGGTTGGAAGAGGAAGTGAAGATGGTAGACGTCCTAGAGTGGGCAAAGAAAGTAATGGGAAGGAAGGAAGATGAGGAGCAGGCAAGTGAAGGCGGATGTGATAAAAGGGAAAATAGAAGGAAACAGGAAAGCGAGAGAAGAGACAGAAATGTAGGCGTAAAGGACAACTGGAAGCAAAAAGGGGACTGGGACTGGAAACTTCCAGAAAAAGGGAGAAAGGAGGAAATAGAAAGAGAGACAGAGGGTAGTAGTGAAGAAGAAGGGGATTTATTGGCAGCGTTAGCGTCACAGAGAAGGTCACTACGGGTAAGAAGACCACCAATAAAATACCCAAACGAAGAACAAAGAGAGGAATATATATTCCCTGTGGTTCTGAAGGGTGGCAGACTACAATATATTCCCTGGTCAGGTCAGGACTTGCCTAATTTGATTAGTGAATTACCAAATATTTTGGATGGGGCCGGAAGGTGGGTTGGACAGTCGGAAGCTGGAATGGTGGGAAAGAGGATGGCGCTGGGTGACATCAAAGCCCTCCTGGCAAAGGTGTTGGGAATGAATCAAATGACTGAAGTAATGAAACTTGCAGGCATCCCTGCGGCAGCACTTGACCCAGATGTGGATGAAGTGCCAATAGACTTATATCGCCATGACATTTGGCAGGCACTAAGAGGCATGTACCCCAATCGAGTGGACATGAAAACACTGAAGGGGGAGACATTGGGTGGGAAGAAAATGCGGCCACATATGTAGAAAACCAGCTGAAAAGATGGAGAAGGGACACTGAGAGGGACATTCTGACAGATCCACTGATCAATCCCATGTTACGAGCAGCAATTTTAGAGGGTCTACTGACTTCAGCTAAGTCTAGATTGGAGGAAGTGGTAGGCCTGGAGTCAAAAAGCTATAGAGAATTCTTAGACCATGTCATCCACGCGGTAGAAAGACACCACAAGGAGGAAAAGAATGCAGACAAGCAGCTGAAAGACGTACAGGACAAACTTCTCCAAGCTCAGTTGGAGGAAATTAAAAACAAAGAAAAGCAGAAATTAAAAGAGGATTCCACACCCAAGAAAATGGCACTGATGGTGGCTGACCTAACGATCGGAGAGATACCCACACTACCACAAGGGAGAAGTGGAGGTGGAAGTCAGCCCATCATAACCTATAACATTTCTGGTTTCCCACTGTCCATGACTCCAGGAGGTTACAATCCAAATTACCACAATAATTGGAAGCCCCAGAACCAAAATAACTGGAATGGGAAAGGACAGGGGCAGGGAAGTGGTGGACTACCCTATCAGAACCAGAAGGGACAAAGTCAGGGAAATAATCAAGGTCAGAGACAGGGACCGCCACCTGGTCCTCCAGGTGTATGTTGGGGGTGTGGGCAAGCAGGGCATATAAAAAGAAACTGTCCTCAGAACCTTCAAAGACAAGGAGGGAACCAACAGTATGTAAACTGCCAGATAATGCAAACACCGCTAAACGACCCCCAGATGTCCCAAGGACCAGTGAATCATCAGGGTTTCCTACAGGGAGGCCCAGAGAACCCCGACATGGTAGGGCAATATATACAAATAACGGAAACAGCAAACCAGGAACCCATAATTAGTGTTAGAGTAGGAGGGGTCGAGGTCCCCATGATGATAGATACCGGTGCTACTTATACATACATACAGGCAAAGTATGCAGATCACCTACCATTGTCAGGTCAGTTTGTAAAAACTGTGGGGTTCTCGGGGAAAGCGACATTGACCCAAATAACGACGCCGATACCTGTCACCGTCGGAGACAAAACTACCCATGTACCCGTGTTAGTATGTAGTAAAACGCCATTAAATTTGTTAGGAAGAGATGCAATCCTAGGTTTAGGATTAAAACTAGAATGTACAAATCAGGGAATTAACTTAACAGGAATGTACCCACTTAGGATGCAAGGGGAAGAATGGGCTGATGTATATTGGTTAGGAGATATAGAAGAACAAGTTAAAGAACAAGTGTGGGAAACTTGGGGGAAGTTTGTAGAAGCACAAATTCCAAAAGCTGAATGGCCAAAGACAGAATTACACTGCACAATGATATTTGATGAGAAACAAAAACCGGAAGTGCAGGAGAAATGGGAAAAAGAGGCAGGACAGGAACAGGAGGTAAAGTCAGGAAGTATTCTAATTGGACCAGAGGGAGCAGCCCTCACAATCATGAAAGATGCATGGGTTAGCAAATGGTTCTCCGTTCTTGGAGCAGAACCACACATTACATTAAAAATAAATCCCGGATATAGACCAAAAGACCTAGGGCCAATGGTGCTTAGAGCAAGGGAACTAGAATTTGTTGAAACAGACAATGCGAATATTTGGATGTCCACTGACGGACAAATGATGAAAATACTCTCAGACACTGAGATGGTGGGAAAACCCAAACAGGTGAGAATAGAGGTAAAGAATAAAGAACAGGAACAAGAGTGGAGGGACAAACTGGAAAAACTTAACTCTCTCCCGCAGGTTTGATATGAAGGACAGTACACAAATACAGTCCCTACCCAAAACAGAAATCAACTCATGTACCAGTGCCATAACAGACATGACCATCAGAACATAGAGACAACAATCGAGTGGTTAAAAGAATTATGTTGGTGGTGATATTGACTGCGGTAGCATTCCATAAAGGGATCTGTAGATGGTTTAAATAAATGTAGACAGAGAAATGGGACCATCTAACTGAATTTGCCGGGTGTTTATGGATCCACTTCACAGGAGCAGCAAAACAAAACATAATTTCCAGAAATGCCCTTTACCTTCATGATGGTATGCAACACCGTTTCTGTTATACAGGAAAACAACAACTCCCCCCTCCCCCCACCAACACCCACATGCAACCACAGACATACGCATTAATGACTGGCCGATGTATGAGGGCGAGCTGAATATGTATCGGTGTTTGTGTTAACTGAGCCTGCTCTTACAGCGCTCACCTACGAGAAAGCAGATAACATTAAAGAAGAAGAGACCGGCTAGAGTGAATGTTGGACCCTTGGAGGATGAGAGAGGGGATTTAATGTTGGGAAATGAGGAAATGGCTGAGACTTTAAATAAGTTTTTTTTGTGTCGGTCTTCACAGAGGAGGACACAAATAGCTTACTGAATATTCAAGATAGAGGGTTGGTAAGAGATGAGATCCTCAATACAATTACTGTTCCGAAAGAAGTAATGCTTGTTCGACTAACAGGACTGATGCATTCCAAAGTTCTGAAAGAAATGGCAGAAGTAATAGCAGATGAGTTACTAGGTATTTTAGTTGATAAGTATATGGAAGAGAAGGGAATGGTTTAGTTTGGAGGGGCATTGCTTTTTGTATTGGTTGGCGCAACATCGAAGGCCGAAGGGCCTGTTCTGTGCTGTAATGTTCTATGTTCTATTTATCAAAATTCGTGGAATCTGGGGAGGTGCCGGCGGATTGGAAAACAGCTACTGTTAAGCTGCTATTTGAAAAGGGTGGCAGGCAAAAGGCAGGTAATTACAGACCAGTTAGCTTAACGTCCGTAGTTGGAAAAATGCTGAAATCCATCATTAAAGAAGAAATAGCTGGACACCTGGAAAAAAATTGTTCGATCAAGCAGACGCAGCCCAGATTCGTGAAGGGAAAATTGTGTTTGATGATTTTACTGGACAAATGACGAATGGCGGGAAGGCTGGAAGTGCTGGTGACCTTCTCCTGCTCCTATTTCTTATGTTCTTATGTATGTGTTACATACCCCTGGGGGCACTTCAGGTGTGGACGAGGGTCTGGGCTGTGAAATGGTCAAGGGCTTGGTGTAAACCTGAAAGTGGGTGAGAAGGTTTCCAGCGATGAGCATTTCCTGGGTGAAGCCATTCTGTTCGCGTAGTGTCCTCCCGTTCAGAACTAAAAGCAAAACAAGAACACGACATATTTTGATAAAAAGGGTCCAGCCAGTAGAATATACAGTTGGCCAACAGGTAATGATTTTCCTGGATAACCTCAGGTTTTTTTTGTCCCCGAGATATTCAGGCCCACACACCATCACCGACAAAATAAGGCCCTCAGTCCACAAGACCCTGATCGCCAACTGGAAAACTGGTTAGTTCGACGTCAATCAATTGAACTCTTGTGGGGCTCAGAATAAACACTTCCACCATCTCACATTAGAGAGAGGGGAGGTGCCTATAAACCACAACCACCATGACTTTCTCCATTTACTGTTCCTTTTGTCCACCCACAACGATTCCACGTTTTGCTCTTTGCATCCTATGTCGTTTCTTACTACTGCCCTGATATTATCAATTATTAACAGAGATACTCCACCTCCTTTTTCCTCCTGTCGATCCTTCCTAAACGTCTGTTAGCCCTGGATATTCAATCTCCAGTCCCGGTCACCCTGCAACCACGTTTCCGTATTGGCCAATAAATCATACCTTTTTCTGTTGATTTGTGCTATCAACTCATTCACTTTTTTTGAATATTTCGTGCATTCAGGTAAAGTGTCTTTATACCAGCTTTTATCTGGATCCGATTTGTAGAAACGCTACTAAGCTCTCCCGTGTCCTCTACTCCTCTAATTAGTAGAATATCCACAACATTAAACTGCACTTGTACCTTCTCATTTACTTTAGGTTTTGTAATTTCCCCAACCCCTGCCTTCACCCCTCACCCACGTCTAATTACTTTAAAGTCCTGTCTACAGTCCAAGTTATGTGATTCACCAGGACTCTGGTCCCAGCACGATTCAGACGAAGACCATCCTATCTGAACAGATCCCTTCTGCCCCAATACTGGTGCCATGCCCCGTAAATTTGATTCCATTCCTCCCACACCAATCCTTGAGCCACGCATTCACCTCCTTAATCCTATTGACCCTGCACCAATTCAGTTGTGGCTCAGGTAGTAATCCAAAGATTATCACCTTGTTGCTTCTGCTTTTTAATTTAGCTCCTAGCTGTTCATACTCCTGCTGCAAAACCTTGGTTCCTGTTTTGCTTATGTCATTGGACCTAAATGAACCACAACAACTGGATTCTCACCCTCCCACTTCAAGTTATTCTATAAGCCAGATGAAACATCCAGGACCCGACAACCAGGTAGGCTACACAACCTTCGGGATTCTTTATCGATGTCACAAAGAACAGTGTCTACGCCCCTCACTACACTATCCCCAATTACCGCTAACTTTTTTCTCTTTACTTCTTCCGCGTCAACGGCTCTCTGCACCACTGTACTGTGGGCAGTTTGCTCATCCAGCTTGCAGTCCTCGTTCTTGTCCACACTGAGAGCCAGAATTTCAAACCTGTTGTGCAGTTTCAGAGGCTGAGGCTCTTGGAACGCGCCACCTTCCCTCCACCCCCCCACTCCCCCCACCTCCCTCTCACCACTTCATCCACCTCCACGCAACTTCCTTTCCCCAAACAACTTCCATCCCCCACTCCCCGGACCCACCTCCCTCCCATCACCTTCCCCCACCCACCTCCTTCCCTCCACCTCCCCCCACCCATCTCCCTCCTTCCACATCGTCCTGCCCACTTCGCACTCCCCCCCACCGACCGCACCCACCTCTTTCCCCCACCCACCTCCCACCACTTCCTCTCCCCAAACCTCGCTCCCCCACACCTCCCCTCCTCCCTCCTCTCACTCCCCACTTCATCCGCAGCTACCCCTCTTGTTCCTGACACCCATCTAAGTTAGTCAATTTTGGGGGTGTGACTTTCCTTGAAACACATTACTGAGGTAACACTCCCGCTCCCTAATGTGTCATGGTGCCTGTAGATCAGAGTTCAGCTCATCTATTTTGAGCTGGAGCTCTTCAAGCAACCACACTTACTGCAGACATGTTCACTTGGAATCACAGTGGGGTCCTCCAGATCCCACATCGTGCAGAAACAGCACATCACGTGTCCCTCCATCCCAATTACCGAGTTAATGCTAGACCCAATAAAGAGTTAAATTGACCCTGCCTTACTCTTTTCGCCGAAGCCCGATGAGCCAAAGCCCTTACAACTCACACTCTGCTCCCTGCTCACTGCGCTGCACGGTGTATACTGCGGCCTTCCTTTTATTCTTCGTGTGCTATATAAACCCTTCTCCCCAGACCCCGTGGCCCACTTTCCTTTGAAATTTAAAGCAAGTTTTTTTTTTACAATCAGAAAGCCGGCGAAAGCAAAACTTTAGAAAGTCACTCGCTTATTTTCTCTTTCGATCCTCCTCTCCGCTTGCTCCACGAACAATGAGCACGAACAATGATGCTGGAATCGGAAACAAAAGAACAGAAAATGCGAGAATATCTGAACATTTCAGACAGCACCTGTGAAGAAAGAATGGTGGTAACATTACGAGTCTACATGACCCTTCGTCAGAGCTTTGAAACTTCCAGCATTTCCTGTTTTTCTGTCTAATAGTTTCGTTGATTTTGCAAATTGCAAATCTCCATGGCTTCTCCACACTGGGGACATACACACAGACACAAACTCACACCACACACACACACACACACACACACACACACACACACAGACACAGATACACACAGATACACACACACAGACCCACACAACCTGGAGCCAGGACGAAGCTGTCACAGAAAGTCAAACCTAATGCAGAATGAGTTGCACTAAAGGGAGCCTGCCTATAAGAATTGCAATATCTAGTGCACCACTAACAAAGTGCCAACGAGTAACTCACGGCACATGTTCAGCGATGCCAACATTCTCTCTTGTGCGATGTTAGAACAAAGAACAAAGAACAAAACAGCAGGGGAAACAGGCCCTTCGGCCCAACGACCCCGCGCCACCCCAATGTCCCCACCTCTACCCGTGATTCCCGTCTATGTTTATAGATCCATGGATTAAAAACCAAATTTGAGACAATTTAGGGAGAATTTATTTTGCCAATTAGATGTTGCTGCTGAAGAGTGATACATTTCAAATCGATGTTTGAAACTCTCGTATGATTGATCTGACATCTTTAACATTTTGATCCAATGAATCACGTTTACTATCGGCCAAACTGATCCTTTTACACTGCTTTCCTTGAAATTCCTCAGCATTGACATCAGCTATACTATCATCAACAACAATGTTCATTAATTCCATCAATATTATCAGATATCCTTTCCTATTCACAATTCTGTTCTGGTGTCAGATATTACTGAATTGCTTTAAAGTGAAGCTGTTCTCTGACATTCATTGAGGCGCCTCGACATTTATCCTAGAGGTATATCACACTGGCTGTAGCTTATAATTTCACATCTTACTGTATTTGGGCAATTCCATTGCAATGTTGCACTTTGCATGTAGAACAGCGATGGATTCTCATAAAATATAAAACTTGTCTGACTGGAACGGGTTAAGTGATTTTGTTTGTTAAATGAGCGGAATTAATATGATCCTCATAGATTCCAATCTTTGCAGTCGAGGGAATTTCGCGTTCTTTTTAAAGGGTGACTCCTGCCAATGACTCACCCAGTGGCATCAGGGATTATGTGAACAGCACTGATATTGGGACCGCATTTCAAAGAGAGGGCAGATTCCTCAGCATCTGAGTAATTGATAGGAGTGCTGGAGAGATTGGACCCTATCCGCGAGCAATAATCTGGAGCGTTGGAACAATGGAAAATAATCTCAGCTCAGTCGACTGGAATGCTGCATCAACGAGAGAGAATAGAATAGCAGCAACGGGAAATGTTGGAACAGCAGGTCAAACTCTTCCTGCATGGGATCACACAATGGACAAGAGTTTATCTGTGGCAATTTACCAACTTTCTACTTATTATAATTGGATGGCTTTAAAACATCGGATCCTTTGGACACTGCATGTTATTCAGGCTGGTTACTATCCCCTACTCGCTATAATTGGAGTACCTGGTAAGTCACTTCCGCTCTCTCTTACACTCTCTCCCTTTCTCAACAACATCTGCCCCTTCTTTGGAATCTCAATTGACCCACACTCACTCTCTATTTCTAGCTCTCCAACTCCATTTCTCTCTCTCTCTCCAATAATGATGTTTGCGAGGAAAGCAGTGTTTATTCTCCTAAAGAACCTCAGTATCCATAACATTCTTCATGAATGAAAAGCTGACATCGTTAAATGAACTTGCTTATTTGTGAGTACAATCAACAGCAATGTGATAGACATCTAATTTCCCTCGACAACTCAGAAACCCACTCAATTTCGATGACACATTGGAATAGACAATACTTTTTCTTTGATCTCAGCTCCATATCCAAAACAAACACATAAATCAAATATTGTATTGAACAGGTTTGGATCATGTTATCCTTCATTTTGGAAGTTAATCTCGAAAATGGCAAGAGCAGCGCAATGACTTCAAAACTGATTTTTCCAATTCTATAACCGGCTCAAGAAATTTATGTACACAACTCAGGTCTCTGTGTTCCTGCACTTTCTCTAACATAAACAAGTTGATATTTCAGCCAAGTATTGCCTTTTAAAATTAATGTTTCTTTTATTGTTTTATTTGTGCTAAATTGGATCGACAATATTTTTTAATTGCAATAGCCCACAGCATCAACTCGGACTGAGCTTCCCAGCCCTTCCTCTTCACGATGATTCAGCTCCTTGTGGTCCGAACCCCCAGCTTATTCTCCCATGTTTTCCTTACGCATCTTTTGCCATTAATGAATGAAGCACTCATGCCTCGATCCTGGCACCAATAGATATTCCATATCACCAGCGTTGGCTATTCCATTCAACCCACCAACTTGCAAGTCCTGTTCCTCAAACACTCGATTCATCCTCCCACCTTCTCCCACCAACCCCCGCCCCCCACCACTCGTCTCCTCTTACACTCTCTAATGATCTGACGCAATGAAGAAAACAAGACCCCAAAATCTACCAGTGTTGTTTTAATTCCCACTGCACGTCTTTTTTTTGCAAGCTTGGAGGACTAAAAGGCCTGTTCCTCTGCTGTAATTTTCTTTGTTGTTTGTTCCGCCGCAGTACTCAAGGTTGCTCTCCTCGCCATATCTTTTCACTGCCAATTGTACTCAGATGGGATTGCTTCTCAGATTCCCAGAATCTCTTAGACAGACCTCCTTCCCCTCCCTGGATTCCTCCAATTCCTCCAGTCTTCAAGCAGAAATGCTGGCTGATTATCACCAGCACTTCAGCATCCCTCCACCAATATCCTGGGCTATCCCATTCCACTGCTAAATCCCGATATCCCTTGGACTCCAGGCCTGGCTACGTCCCCTCCTCCATCTGTGGAATGTAATCTCGCTTCCTCCAAAATCCTGCACTTAATACTCCTTCATACCTTCGCACAAATTGCTGCATGATATCACTGCTGGACCTGTTGCTATATTTTTTTAGACAGCTCTGCCATAAAGAACAGGGATCCATTAGTTTTGCGCAGGTTCGTGGTGAACCATAAATGTAAAGAAATGGAGGATGACCTGTGTTTGTTTTCAGAGAAACATAGAGCTCTTACAGTGCGGAAGGAGGCCATTCAACTCATCAGGTCTGCGCCGGCTACAGGTCAACCTAGGCCATATCCGCATAACCCCACATATTTACCTGTAAATCTCCCGGAACAATATGAACCCATTAATTCCTGAGGGGAAAAAAACCCTCCACTATTTGAACAATACCTACCTCAAAGGAAAATGATTACTTTGGTTGAAGACCAAATCAAAATTTCAGGGAACCACTCCTGCTGCTGGTCAGGTTAACTTGCTCAGTTCAACCAAATTCAGCTGTTTCATCATTCGTGTGCGTCCATCGAAAGGCCCATGATAGTGGTTTAGTACTGATTTCACAACTGTTATTTCGTTTGAGACTCGTCATATATTGAAGAAATGCACGGCTAATCTTGCAATTTCTGAAAAAAAATGCAGGCCTGGACTGACAAGAGACAAGGCACAATCCACGCCAGATATTTGGCCAACATTAGGCATCTCCAATTAGCACAATCATTTAAATTGTCATTTTACACCCTACAGTCTTGCAATCACTGCCATTAGTGTTTGATCGTGAGATGTGAAAGTCCTTGACGACACTAGAATTTATAGACTTCCACACAATATACAAGAAGAGAAACAGGAATAGGCCACCAACACCCCACGCTAGACCTGCCATTCAGTTCAAACATGATTTATCCCGCTTTGAATACCTCTTCTGTGAAATTTAAGCCGAGCCCTCTATTCCCCAATCTATGAAGTAAATGACCATCTCCATTTTAAATATTACTAATCATCCAGCCCTCACTATCCTTTGGGGCAGGAAACTTTGGAGATTCTCCTCTCTCTGCGACAATACATTTCTATGCATCTCAGTTTCAATTGAGATTGTAGCCATATTATATTGTAGCTATGTCCCCTTGAACAAAACATTCCACCACTGAAACTGTCCTGCCATCTATCTTATCATTCTAACTTAAGATGTTATGCTTGAACAAAATAGCCTCTCACTCCTTATAACTCCAAGAATTCAAGACCAGACGTTTTAGTCTCTTTTGGGGAAATTTACAGCAACAATATTGCTGTGAATCTGGAATCGCATAAAGGTCTGACCCGGTAAGGATTTTCTTCCTTGAAAGACATTAACAAAGCAATTACAGCAACAGGTTCACTGCACTTCTAACACACACGCACCTCTTCCAAGCTTGTGCATCAACATGCATTGGGGTTACAGTGATCAGAAACCAAACTACAATATCTATACTCACACTAAGGTTGCAAATGGGCTCATTGGCCTTCAATCCAACGGGAAATAAAACTTTTTTTTTTCTGACTCCCATATCCCGTTCACCAGTTACAGGGTCAGGGCCACAGTGTGACAGAACCGTCCCGATATGACTACATAGAGCAGCTCTCACAACACGCAGGAAGCACCACACCATCCAGCAAAAAAAGAAACAGCTTGCTTGTTTGCCACATCTTCCAATAACATGTCCTTTGCGTCTAGTGAGTGCGATGGCATTGTGCATGTCTCAGCATGCTCTGCAGAATCTTATCAAATCTCCAAAGACATCTCCATTCAAATCCACCGTCCTCACTATCCACCTTGATAAAGACTGAAGTGATAACAACACCATCCCCAGGTTTCCCTCCAAAACAGTCTGCTGTCATACTTGAATTTCATCCGTGCACGCAGGTGAATTCGAAATTAGGTCTTCTACTAAATCAAAGCAGGCAGTTTCTTTGCTGTTGCCTTAAAATTTAAATCTGCTTGTGACCAACACAGCTAGGCCAAATGTCACTTGAGTTCATTCTTCACAATTGAATGTTTTCTAGAATTATCAGTTGCTTAGTGATGCGTTCTTTCTGGAACAGAAGGGAATCATTTTAATGAAATGAACAAGGATTGGTAATTTCACCATGATGCTTTGATAGAACATAGAACATAGAACATAGAACATAGAACATAGAACAATACAACACAGAACAGGCCCTTCGGCCTTTGATGTTGTGCCGACCAAAATAAAAAGCAATGCCCCTCCAAACTAAACCATTCCCTTCTCTGCCATATACTTATCAATTACCCTCTTAAACGCCACCAAACTTGGCGCATCTACAACAGCTGCAGGCAGGGCATTCCACTCCCTAATCACTCTTTGAGTAAAAGAACCTACCTCTGATATCCGTCCTATAACTCATACCCTTAATTTAAAGCTGTGTCCCCTCGTGCTAGCATTCTCCATCCTAGGAAAAAGGCTATCACTGTCCACCCTATCTAAACCTCTAATCATCTTATATGCTTCAATAAGATCCCCTCTTAGCCGCCTCCTTTCTAACGAAAACAACCTCAAATCCTTCAACCTCTCTTAATAGGACCTGCCCTCCATACCAGGCAACATCCTGGTAAACCTCCTCTGTACCCTCTCCAATGCCTCCACATCTTTCTTATAATGTGGCGACCAGAACTGCACACAATACTCAAGTGCGGCCGCACTAGAGTTTTGTACAGTTGCAACATGATGCTGCGGCTCCTAAATTCAATCCCCTACCAATAAAAGCTAAGACTCCATATGCCTTCTTAACAACTTTATCCACTTGACTGCCTACTTTCAGGGATCTATTGACACATACACCAAGATCCTTCTGTTCCTCAACACTATTAAGAGCCCTACCATTAGCCTTATACTCTACACATTTATTGTTCCTGCCAAAGTGCATTACCTCACACTTTTCCACATTAAACTCCATTTGCCACCTCTCGGCCCAGCTCTGCAACTTGTCCAAGTCACTCTGTAAACTAAAACACCCCTCTTCACTATCTACCACTCCACCAACTTTAGTGTCATCTTTAGTGTGACTTTAGTGTGATCATCGTATTGATCACACGTTGTGGATGAAGAAAAGGCGGTGGACGTTGTCTACCTGGATTTCAGCAAGGTCGTTGATAAGGTCCCTCATGGGCTGTTGGTTAGGAAGGTTCAGTTGCTAGGTATAAGTGGGGAGGTTGTAAATTGGATTAGATACTGGCTCAATGGAAAAAACCAGAGAATGTTTGTGGAAGGTTGCTTCTCGAAGTGCAGGCCTGTGACTAGTGGAGTGCTGCAGGGATCGGAATTGGGTCCATTGTAGTTGGTCATCTGTATCAATGATCAGTATGATAATGTCGTAAATTGGATTAGCAAATTTGCTGATGATACAACGATTGGAGGCGGAGTGGACATTGAGGAAAGTTTTCAAAGTTTGCAGAGGGACTTGGACCAACTAGAAAAATTGCCTGAAAAATGGCAAATGGAATTTAACGGAATTTAAATGGAATGTGACGTATTGCACTTTTGAAGAACAAACCAAACTACAACGTACAGGCTAAATGTTAGGACTCTGAAGAGTGCAGTTGAACAGAGGGATCTGGGAATACAGGTACAGAAATCCCCAAAAGTGACTTCACGGAAGGATCGGGTAACAAAGAGTTTTTTGATACATTGGCCTTTATAAATTGGAGTATCGAGTATAAAAGTTGGAGTGTTATGGTAAGGTTACATAAGGCATTGCTGAGGCCGAATTTAGCTATTGTGTACAGTTTTAGTCGCCTAGATACAGGAAGGATTAAACAAGGTTGAAAAAGTGCAGAGAATGTTCACAAGGATATTGCTGGGACTTCAAGATCTGAGTTACAGGGAGAGATTGAAAAAGTTAGGACTTTATTCCCTGCAGCATGGAAGAATGGGGAGAGATTTGGTAGAGGTGTCTGAGATATCGACAGGAAAAGGTAGAGTGAATGTGAGCAGGCGTTTTCCAGTGAGGCTAGGGAGAAAAAGAAACAGAGGGCATAGTTTAAGGGTGAAAAGGGAAAAGTTAAAGGGAATATTAAGGGAGGGGGGTGGGGGCTTCTTCACGCAGAGAATGGTGGGAATATGGGGTAAGCTGCCAGATAAATGCAGCGTCACTTTTAACATTTAAGAAAAAAAAACTTGGACAGGTTCATGGATGAGAGGAATATGTAAAAAGCAGAAATATATCAGGATATTATTGAATGGTAGAACCACAAATCCCTGCAGTGCAGAATTAAGTTATTCAGTAAATCAAGTCTGCATGACCACAATCTCACCCAGACCGTATTCCCATAATCCCACACATTTACACTGCTACTCCCCCTGACATTAAGTTCAGTTTAGTATATGGAGGGATATGGTTCAAGTGCTGATCATTGGGACTAGACAAAAAATGGTTCAGCACACAAAAGAAGGGCCAAAGGGCCTGTTTCTGATCTGTAATTTTCTATGGTTCTATGGTATATTGCAGACTTTGTTATCCCTGCGCTTGCATGCAATTAATTATATACCACTCAGGGTAAAATAAAACAACAAATTGTCTTTGTAGTCTGTGCTTATAAAGTTGTTGACGAATAAGTTCATTGATGTTGAATAGATTTTTTTGATTGGTCGTGCTAAATTGAATTTAGTGTCAGGGGGAGTAGCAGTGTAAATGTGTGGGATTATGGGAATACGGTCTGGGTGAGATTGTGGTCATGCAGACTTGATTTACTGAATAACTTAATTCTGCACTGCAGGGATTTGTGGTTCTATCATTCAATAGTATCCTGATATATTTCTGCTTTTTACAGTTAATATGCTGACAATTGGAATACTATCTCGGGAACGCTGTGGTCTCTCCAAATGTGTAACACACTACCTGATTTCGATGGCAGCAGCTGATCTATTGGTCATTTTTTTTGATGTGATATTGAGACAAATTCCAATTATTTATTGGGAGCATTTCAATTTCATCAGGAACATGCGTATTTGTAACATCCACGCCGTGCTCCTTTATGCAGTTACTGACTGTTCTGTTTGGTTCACCGTTGCATTCACCTTTGATCGCCTTGTGGCAATTTGTTGCCCCAGGCTGAAAAGTAAATTTTGCACTGAGAAAATGGCTACCGTAGTTCTGAGTTCAGTCACTGCTCTGAGCTTTTGTATGAACATATTTTGGTATTTCATGTTGTCAGATTGGTATTGGATGAAGAATAACCCATGGTTTTGTTTTGTAACATTTGGTGTTATGAATTCTCCTGCCTGGATTGCTGTTGAATTCAGTCATAATATTTTAAACCCCTGCATCCCTTTTGTTCTGATTCTACTGTTCAACATTTACACTGTCAGGCACATTTTAGTGACCAGCAGATCTCGTAGGAGACTCCGAACTCCCGTCAGTGGGAAAAATACTAAAGACCAAGAGATGTTGGATCGATGGAAATCTATAATTTTGCTCTTTGCTATCTCGGTGAATTTTATCATTTTATGGGCAACAATAATGGTATACTCTACATGGAGACGGATGTTTTATTTGGGGTATTATGCTATTTGGATGGATGTTTTTGTTCGGGAATTCGGCTTCATGTTTCAGCTCACAAGTTGCTGCACCAACACTGCTATATATGCTGTGACCCAGAGGAAGTTCAGAGAACAGTTGAGAAATGTCTTCAAATATCCTTGTATGGCAGCTGTTCATTTTTTTCAATCATGCTTGTGGCGAACAAGGGAGCTTTGATATTTGTTTTTTCATTTAGTTGCACTTTTCCAACATGACAGAGCCAATGGTGACAGAGTAGGTATAGATCTTTTGATATATTTCTGATTGCAGGGAACTACTGCTGAATACAGAAATAAACAGGATAACCATATTGTTATGCGGTTGGCAAATCCTTTTTGCAACACAGAGTAGAGTCTTTCTAACTAGTGACGAAACATCCTGTATATCATATCACAATGGGATTTGAACTGATTTAGGATTTGAACAAAGAACAACGAACAAAATAACACGGGAAACAGGCCCTTCAGCCCAACGAGCCCGCGCTGCCACCCCGATGTTCCCACATCTACCTGCGATCTCTGTCCATGTTTATAGATCTATGGATTAAAAAGCAAATTTGAGACAATTTAGGGAGAATTTGTCTTGCCACTTAGCCTAAGAGCACATCTTTGGGATGTAGGAGGAAACCAGAGCACCCGGAGAAAAGCCATGCAAGCACGTGGAGAATGCGCAAACTCCCATAGACACAGGCCCAAATCCATGTATCTGCACAGCACAGTGAGTCACTGAGCTGTCGTGTTGCCCATCAAATGGTCCAGGTCAAGCGTACACTAACGACTGAAACACTAGGATACTCTCGAAAAAAATCCAACAGCAGCCCTCTCACGACCCATCGCGTGTATGGCCTCGTTAGACAACAAGGTGGACCAAAGCACCTGTAGTATAAAAACAAGTACATCAATATCATCATCTATTTATACACTTCCCAGGGACTCCCAAGGCTCATGACCCCTATTTTAAATCAGTTTTCTATACCCCTACATTCCCATTCTGTCCATGTGCCCATCTAAGTATTTCTTAAATAACTCCAGAATACCTGCCTCCACCACTTTACTTGGCAGTGCATTCCATACCCCCGCCACCCTCTGTGTGAAAAAAAATTCCCTCCAGCATCCAAATTATACCTTCCCCCTCATCCTAAGCCCGTGACCTCTCGTGCTATTTGAGTCCATCCTAGGAAAAAGCTTAACTCTGTTTACTCTATTTATACCCCTTATAATTTTGTACACTTCTATTGGATCTCCTCTAAGTCTACGTTTTTCTAAGGAAAACAGTCCCAATTTGCCTAACATCTCCTTGTAACTCAAACCTTCCATACCAGGAAGCATCCTGGTAAACCTCCTCTGTACTCTCTCCAGAGTCTCCACGTCCTTCTGGTAGTAGGGCCACCAGAACTGGACGCAGTATTCCAAATGAGGTCTAACCAACGTTTTATACAAGTGCAACATTAAAGGCCAGCTCTTGTACTCTACACTCCTTCCTATAAAGGCTAACATACTATATGTTTTCTTCATAACCTTCTCCACTTGCTCACAGAGACTGTTCACCCCCAGGTCCCTCTGCGTTTCTACACTCTTATTAGGTCTACCTTTTATGATATACCTCCCCCCTACATTCTTTCTCCCGAAATGCATCACTTCACATTTATCAGGATTGAATTCCATCTGCCATCTGTCTGCCCAACCTACCAGCCTATCTATGTCCTGCTGCATCACCTGACAATGCTCCTCACTATCCGCCAGTCCAGCCATCTTGGTGCAACAAGATGGAGTCTGTTATACCCACGACAAGCAGCAAATATAACCTCCTAAAACTGAATACAGATGGAGTAGCTCTCTATCTCCTTCAGCTCTACAGCCCCACTAGCACTATGAGCCTCCCCATAAAATTAATATAACTATTATTTTTAGAAAAGGAGATGGGATTAATCTATCAGGAGCATCTGTGAAATGAACAATTTAGTGTTTACACCAATTGACAAGAATTCCTTGCTGCACAAAATACATGGAAGGAACATGTGAACAGGCAATTCGGCAGCAGATGTGAGATCTCAAAATTATCGTGATAAGGAATTATTAACAAAGATGGTTTAGACTAGATTTCGGTTCCAAATATTGTTGGTCTCAGTGATGGGGCTTCTTCTTTACTGTGGGCAATGTGGAGCAAATGCTCACAGTGTGTACATGATTGTTAACCACAGAGAGCTCCCCAGCTGATATAAAGGGCATTTGATCTATAGCCACCTTATTATAGAACATAGAACATAGAACATTACAGCACAGAACAGGCCCTTCGGCCTTTGATGTTGTGCCGACCAAAATAAAAAGCAATGCCCCTCCAAACTACACCATTCCCTTCTCTTCCATATACTTATCACTTAACCTCTTAAACGCCACCAAACTTGGCGCATCTACAACAGCTGCAGGCAGGGCATTCCACTCCCTAATCCTCTTTGAGTAAAGAACCTACCTCTGATATCCGTCCTATAACTCATACCCCTTAATTTAAAGCTGTGTCCCCTCGTGCTAGCTTTCTCCATCCTAGAAAAAGGCTATCACTGTCCACCCTATCTAAACCTCTAATCATCTTATATGCTTCAATAAGATCCCCTCTTAGCCGCCTCCTTTCTAACGAAAACAACCTCAAATCCTTCAACCTCTCTTCATAGGACCTGCCCTCAATACCAGGCAACATCCTGGTAAACCTCCTCTGTACCCTCTCCAATGCCTCCACATCTTTCTTATAATGTGCGGACCAGAACTGCACACAATACTCCAAGTGCGGCCGCACTAGAGTTTTGTACAGTTGCAACATGATGCTGCGGCTCCTAAATTCAATCCCCCTACAAATAAAAGCTAAGACTCCATATGCCTTCTTAACAACTTTATCCACTTGACTGCCTACTTTCAGGGATCTATTGACACATACACCAAGATACTTCTGTTCCTCAACACTATTAAGAGCCCTACCATTAGCCCTATACTCTACACATTTATTGTTCCTGCCAAAGTGCATTACCTCACACTTTTCACATTAAACTCCATTTGCCACCTCTCGGCCCAGCTCTGCAACTTGTCCAAGTCACTCTGTAAACTATAACACCCCTTTCACTATCTACCACTCCACCGACTTTAGTGTCATCTGCAAATTTACTAATCCATCCTTCAATACCCTCATCCAGATCATTTAGAAAAATTACAAACAGCAGGGGCCCCAAAACAGACCCCTGAGGCACACCACTTGTCACCGAACTCCACGATGAATATCTCCCATCAACCACCAACCTCTGTCTTCTATCTGCCAGCCAATTCCTAATCCAATTAGCTAAATCACCCTCTATTCCACACATCTGCATTTTCTGTAGAAGTCTTCCATGGGCCACCTTATCAAACGCCTTACTAAAATCCATATATACTACATCAACCGCCTTACCCCCATCCACCTCTCTGGTCACTTTCTCAAAAAACTCAATGAGGTTAGTCAGGCATGACCTACCCTTCACGAAACCATGCTGACTATCCCCAATCAATTCATTTCTCTCTAAATAACTATAAATCCTATCCCTAATAATTCTCTCCAATACCTTGCCCACAACAGAAGTAAGACTCACTGGCCTATAATTCCCTGGAAGGTCTCTCTTCCCCTTCTTAAACAATGGGAACACATTCGCTATCCTCCAGTCCTCCGGAACCACACCCGTAACCAACGAGGACCTGAAGATCAGAGCCAGAGGCTCTGCAATCTCCTCTCTTGCCTCCCAGAGAATCCTAGGGTAAATCCCGTCCGGCCCAGGGGACTTATCCAACTTCAAAACCCTCGAGAATTTCTAGCACATCCTCCCTATCTACTACAATACTTCCCAATTTGCAAGCCTGTACCTCAGTGTTCTCCATAGCTACATTTCCAGCACTCTGCGTGGGAATACCGAAGAGAAATATTTTATTCAGTGCCTCACCAAATCCTCTCAGCCATCCACGCACAACTTCCCAACTGCTGTCTATGACTGCGCCTAATCTTGCCCTAACCAATCTTCTATTCTAACATATCGAAAAGAAAGCTTTAGGTTTCTCCTTAATCCTATCAGCCAACATCTTCTCGTGTCCCCTCTTAGCTCTCCTCAATTCACTTTTTAGCTCCTTCCTGGCTAATCTATAGCTATCCATTGCACTAACTGAGCCTTCAAGCTCATCCTGACATAAGCCTCCTTTTTCTTCTTAACCAGCAAATCAACTTTTTTCGTACACCAAGGCTCTCTTACTCGACCATTTCCTCCTTGCCTGACAGGGACATACTTATCAAGGACTCGCAGCAGCTGCTCTTGAATAAGCACCACATTCCAGATGTTCCCAGTCCCTGTAGTATCCTAGTCCAATCTATGCACCCTAATTCTCTCCTGATGGCCTCATAATTACCCTTCCCCCAGCTATAACTACTGCCCCCAGCTTCATGCCTATCCCTGTCCCTCACTAAGGTGAACGTAACCGAATTGTGGTTACTATCACCAAAATGTTCACTAACTTCCAAGCCTAACACCTGGTCTGGCTCATTGCCCAGCACCAAATCCAATGTAGCCTCCCCTCTATTGTTGAGAGAGATATACTGAGTGAAAACTAGCCAGACCAGGCAACCACAATTGTGATGATTTAATGACCCTCTGACAGTGGGCATCCCGCAGCAATGACCCTCTGAACAGTGCGGCAATTCCGCGTCGACGACCCTCTGACAGTGAGGCACTCCCTCAGTACTGACCCTCTGACAGTTGCGGCACTCCCTCAGCACGACCATTTGCCAGTGTGGCACTACCTCCGTCGCTGACCTCTGACAGTGCGGCAATCCCCTGCGCTGACCCTTCTTGAAAGTGCGGCACTCCACAGTCCTGAACTCTGACAGTGCGGCACTCCCTCAGTACTGACCACTCGATAGTGCGGCCACTCCTCAGTACTGACGCCTCTCTGGCAGTGCGGCACTCCCTCATCACTGGACCCTCTGATAGTGCAGCACCTCCCTCAGCACTGACCCTTGACAGTGCAACCACTTCTTCAGTGCTGACACTCGATAGTGCGCGCCTCCCTTAGTACTGACATTCTGACAGTGCAACATATAGTCTAGATGGCATTTGTCAAAGCTAAAGATAAATAAAGTGGAAACATTCATTTCGTAATTCATTTAGTGAAAGAGCAAGAACATTGAAAAGAGCTAGTTATCCAATGTGTTAAAGGAAAAAAAAAACAAATAAAAGTGTATTATTTTACACATATCCCTCTTAAGGCAGACCCCCTTCCTGCCCCCCTTCAGCTCCCGTCCCCCCGGATCAAATCACATGAGATAGGCCCACCCAACAGATGTGCAGATACATGGATTTGGGCCTGTGTCTGCGGGAGTTTGTGCATTCTTCCCGTGCTTGCGTGGGTTTTCTCCGGGAGCTCCGGTTTCCTCCCACATCCCAAAGATGTGCTCTTAGGCTAAATGGCAAAACAAATTCTCCCTAAATGGTCTCAAACTCGGTTTTTAATCCATAGATCTATAAACATGGACAGGGATCGCGGGTAGAGGTGGGATCATCGGGGTGGCGGCGCAATCTCGTTGGGCCGAAGGGCCTGTTTCGCGTGCTGTTTTGTTCTTTGTTCTTTGTTCTACTCCTTGATCATTCTAGAGCAGGGATCAAAATTTTGGCGAAGCAGTGGCAGAGCTAAAAGAGAAATGAGGATGAATTAAATCAGAGAAAATGTCGTGAAGCTATGAAATTGTCTAAAGTTTATTTGACAGCACGGTGAGTGTTGTCAGACTGTGAGGAGTGTTTTTGAGTGAACATAGGAGATGATAATTTATAAGGAAGGAAGTACTCATTTAACTTACTTTCAGGGTGAGCTGGATTAGTTTTTATTTGGGAAATTAGAAGCTGTACTTTAGTGCATTCCTGCACCAGGAATCAGCTGAGTCAGCTCTCAACTGAACTTGGGTGACTCTTCTTACTAATTCAAACCAGTTCCAGAGTTTTGTACGTTGTGTGTAGAAAAACAGAGACGCAGAGTACTGCCTGACTGCACAGTGTGTGCCAAGTAAAGTGGTGGAGGCAGGTACTCTGGAGTTATTTAAGAAATACTTAGATGGACACATGAACAGAGTAGGAATGGAGGGGTATACAAAACGGATTTAAAATAGGGATCAAGAGCCTTGGGAGTCCCTTTGAAGTGTGTAAATAGATGATGATAAAAACCTTGTTTTTATCCTACAGGTGCTTTGGTCCACCTTGTTGTCTAACGAGGGGCATACACGCGATGGGTCGTGAGCGGACTGCTCTTGGATCTTTTTCGAGAGTATCCTAGTGCTTCACGTCGTTAGTGTATGCTTGACCTGGACCATCTGATGGGCAACACGGCAGCTCAGTGACTATCGCTGTGGTGTGCAGATACATGGATATGGGTCTGTGTCTGTGGGAGTTTGCACATTCTCCCCGTGCTTGCGTGGGTTTTCTCCGGGTGCTCCGGTTTCCTCCCACATCCCAAAGATGTGCTCTTAGGCTAATTGGCTAAACAAATTCTCCCTAAATTGTCTCAAATTTGTTTTTTTAATCCATAGATCTATAAACATGGACAGGGAACGCGGGTAGAAGTGTGAACATAGGGGTGGCAGCACAGGCTCGTTGCGCCGAAGGGCCTGTTTCCCATGTTTTGTTCTTTGTTCTTTGATTGCTGCTGGACTGTGGGGAGTGTCTTTGATGTTGAGTGAACACAGGGTGTTAGATAACTCAGACAGCAGGGGTTACAAGGGGGATTGCTAATAAGTGAATAAGTTTTTCTTTTCCTTTTTGGCCTTGCCATTGTAATCATTGTGGTTATACACTACCATAGCGTTTCTGTGTAATTTCTGTGGTCATGGCTTGAAAAGGTTATATTCACTAGTAATGAGGAACAGGAGGGAAGGATCCTAGAGAAATGAATAAAGAACATAGAACATTACAGAACAAATAGACACTTTGACCCACAAGTTGCGCCAATCATATCCATTCCTACGAGGCTTATCTGTAACTCCCAATCCCATTCAGTCCCACGTACTCATCCAGAAGTCTCTTAAAATATCCCAGCGAGTTCGCCTCTACCACCACCGATGGCAGCCGATTGAACTCACTCACCATCCTCTGAGTGAAAAACTTACCCCTAACATCTCCTCAGTGTTTGCTCCCCAGCACCTTGCACCTGTGTCCTCTCGTAGCGAGCATTTCAGCCCTGGGAAATAGCCTCCGAGAATCCACCCAATCTATCCCTGCCAACATTTTATAAAACTCTACCAGGTCGCCTCTCAACCTTCGTCTCTCCAGGGAGAAGAGACCTAGCTCCCTCAACCTATCTTCATAAGGCCTGCCTCCTAATCCAGACATCATCCTTGTAAATTCCCCTGCACCCTCTCAATAGCTTCCACGTTCTTCCTGTAGAGGGGCGACCAGAACTGCACACAGTACTACAATTATAATCTGAAACAAACCATCTTTCTAAAGTTTAATTTAAAGGTGTAAGACATGACAGAATGTTCCAAGCCATGGTTTGCTCCTATTGCTCCATGTGGGAGGCTGGAGACAGTTCCAATTCCTTGGTCAGCATGTGTGCAGGAAATGTTTACACCTCCAGCTCTTGGAAGCTAGAGTTTCAGAGCTGGAGCAGAGGCTGGAAACACTACGTAGGATTCACAAATCAGAGAGTGTTGTGGATAGCACAAATAGAAAGGTAGTCACACCTCTCCACTCCACAGACAGAGAAAAAGAGAAAGTCAGGTGGTGCAGAAATCTCCCATGGCCATTCATCTGCAAAATAGAAATACGGATTCTGATGCTGTTGAGGGGAATGATATTTCTAGGGACAACATAGGAAGAAGTGTCACGGCATCAGGTTAAAGCCCAATAGGTTTATGTGGTAATAAAATCTCTAGCTTTCGGTATGTTGCCCCTTCTTAGGTGAGTGGGAGTTCTATTCACAAACAAGGCACAAACTCAATTTTCAAAATAATAGTTGGAATGCGAGCCTTCACTGGAAATCGTAATTTCAAATACAGACACTGTTAGTGGAGAGAGTGTTAAGAACATGTTGAAGAGATGACTCCAGACAGGACAGTTAGTCTGATTTTGCAAGCCCAGGCATGTCATGGGGATTGCAGATAGTGTGCATGAATCCAAGATCACGTTTGAGGCTTAGCATCTGCATGATCTCCCAAATGTGCCATGCCTCAGTGCAGCATTTCCTGTAGCGTATCTGATAGACAACATTGGCCGAGTTGCAAGATTATGTACCGTTTGACTGGTAGAAGGTGGTCTCACATAAGATGATGACATCTGTGTCAATGATCCGGCACATCTTGCAAAGGTTTCTGTGGCTGGATTGAGTGGTGTCAAGATCTGTGTTTTCCTGAAGGCTGGGTAATTTGCTGCGGATAATCTGTTTGAAGTTGTGCAGTTGTCTGAAGGCAAGAAGCGGGGGGTGGGGATGGCCTTGGCGACTTGTTCGTCTTCATCAATGGCATTTTAGTATGTTGTAGGAGAAGTCCTGGGGAAGTAAACTGAGTTTGTGTCTTTGTGCCTTGTTTGTGATCAGAACTCCCAGCCACCTGACGAAGGGACAGCCTGTTCGAAAATCTTGAAGCGTTTGCTACAAATAAATGTGTTGGACTTGAGCTGGTGTTGTAGGTTTTCTTTCTATATTACTTCTTCCCAGGTGTGGAGGGATAATCGCCACTTTACTGCATACAAAGTTGTCAACATTTTTTCCCCCAATGTACTGGCTGGCTGACTCAGTTGTCCAAGGGATCTGATCCTGTTCCCTAACACACTCGTATATGATCCCATTCCTCAATCAACCTTGGACACCACAGGATCCATTCGATGCATTTGGCACGTTCTCAAATCCACAACTTTAGCTGGCAATTCACACCAATCTACTGTATATCTTCTGCAACTGACTTTTCTCCAAATGTATGGTGCAAATCACTCCTTTCTGCCAATGTACAATGAATAGAGACATTTACCCCTTTTTATTTGATATTCATTAAAACTCGATTTTATGTCTGCTAAACTTCTCCGCCAGCACCAAATTCCTGGATATCATCATAACCTTGGCCAAGCTCTTCCGTTGATGTTTCTCATTCTCATTTTATGTCTAATCTATTTCCAATTCCGGATGTATATGTCATTAATCACCATTGTGATGTGAACATTGAGTCGCTCATTGATACTTTATATCAGCCCCTTTCCTCAAATATTTTGTCCATAAATTGACAATCCTGTTCATTTTCTTGGACTGTGCAACCTTTCTTTTGATTGTATATGAAGTTCAGCCAATGAAATCAGAATTGCTTGATAATTTCAAAATTGGTGAATCTAGATATATTCACTATCGTGTTCAATGCTCTTTAAAGGTTTGAATACAGAGGCACTTTGGAGTTACACGCACTCTATCTGCAGTCTCGAGTCCACCTTTGCATGTCCCCAGTGACATTGCCCAGTTTATCATTTGCCTGACAAGTGGACAAACATTTCTTTTCTCTTCGTAGTTTCTTCAATTTGTGATATTATATAATTTCTATGCATTACGGGGAACTTACAATTGTTCAATAACGCATTTTTTTCTATTTCCTTGCAGGCTTGCCCTCACATGACTGGGTCTGAGTAGAACAGTCGCTTCAAAAGCCTGGACTGCCCTGGCATACACATGTCATGATCTGTCTAGAGCAATTAAATCTCAGTGGTTAATTCTTGGTTCAGGGCGATGTGACGTGAGAGTGATGTCATGCTGGAATTATTTTCCTTTTCAATCTTTCAAGTTTTTATTTCTCTCTTCGGGGTAGAGAGATTCTACTTCTGCAGTGTTTTAAGCTGACTACTTGAAATACCCACGATATCACAAATAAATTAGAGCAGCTAATCCAAATGTAACCATTAGCTGGAACTCTCGTTTTCGTTAATGTTCTTCCAGATCTTCTTCACTACGTAGAAGATGATGAGACAGACTGCAGATGATTACAAAATTCGTCAGCTGCATGCTCCATCATGGAGTGGAAGCTCCAACACTGTGGACTTAATGAACAAAACTGATGGGATGTGAATGAAATTAAGTTCAATACCACCCAAGGTTCTGTTTTACAGCTTCAGTATTCATTTTTACCACGTTTGGTTAATGATGAGAAACTGAAAGCCAAGTTACTGCTGATCGCTTCTCGAAACCATATGGAATTGGACTGGACCAACTGATAGGCAACATGACAGCTCAGTGACTATCACTATTTGCTGTGTAGATACATGGACCTGGGTCGGATCTAGGTAGAAGAAGGGACTCACAGAATGTTAAAATGGTGGCGCTGGCTTGTTGGGTCGAGGGCACTGTTTTAAAGCTATGTCCCCTCGTGCTAACCTTCTCCATCCGAGGAAAAAGGCTATCACTGTCCACCTTGTCTAATCCTCTGATCTTCTTATATGCTTCAACAAGGTCACATCTTAGCCGCCTTCTGTCTAATGAAAATAACCTCAAATCCCTCAGCCTTTCCTCATAAGACCCATACCAGGTCTTCATACCAGGCAACATCCTAGTAAACCTCCTCTGCACCCTCTCCAATGCCTCCACATCTTTCTTATAATGTGGCGACCAGAACTGCACACAATACTTCAAGTGCGGCCGCACTAGAGATTTGTACAGTTGCAACATGACGTTGCGGCTCCAAAATTCAATCCCCCTGCCAATAAAAGCCAAGACTCCGTATGCCTTCTTAACAATCTTATCGACTTGAGTGCCAACTTTCAAGGATCTATGCACATATACACCGAGATCCCTCTGTTCGTCAACACTATTAAGAGTTCTACCTTTAGCCCTATACTCTGTACATTTGTTATTTCTGCCAAAGTGAATTACCTCACACTTTTCCACATTAAACTCCATTTTACACCTCTCGGCCCAGCTCTGCAACTTGTCCAAGTCTCTCTGCAAACAATAACACCCCTCTTCACTATCTACAACTACTCCAACTTTGCTGTCGTCAGCAAATTTAGTAATCCATCCTTCTATGCCCTCATCCAGATCATTTATAAAAATTACAAACAGCAGAGGCCCCAAAACAGATCCCTGAGGTACACCACTTATAACCGAACTCCATGATGAATAATTCCCATCAACTACCACCCTCTGTCTTCAATCAGCTAGCCAATTCCTAATCCAATTAGCTAAATCACCCTCAATCCCATACATCTGCATTTCCTGCAGATGTCTTCCATGGGGAACCTTATCGAACGCCTTACTAAAGCCCATATATACCATGTCAACTGCCTTATCCTTATCCACCTCTTTGGTCACCTTTTCAAAAAACTCAATAAGGTTTGTGAGGCACGACCAGCCCTTCACAAAACCATGCTGACTATCTCCAATCAATTCATTTCTATCTAAATGACTATAAATCCGATCCCTAATAATTCTTTCCAAAACTTTGCCCACAACAGAAGTAAGACTCACCGGTCTACAATTCCCAGGATAGTATCTATTCCCCTTCTTGAACAATGGGACAACATTTGCTATCCTCCAGTCTTCCGGCTCTATACCTGTAAGCAATGACGACCTGAAGATCAGAGCCAAAGGCTCTGCAATCACCTCTCTTACCTCCCAGAGAATCCTAGGGTAAATCCCGTCCGGCCCAGGGGACTTATCTATTTTCATACCCTCAAGAATATCTAACATCTCCTCCTTACCTACTTCAAGACTATCCAGTTTACAACCCTGTATCCCACTGTTCTCCACAACTACATTTACGTTTCCCTGCGTGAATACCGAAGAGAAATATTTGTTCAGTGCCTCTCCGATCTCTTCAGGTTCCACACACAACTTCCCACTGCTGTCTCTGACTGGCCCTAATCTTGCCCTAACCAATCTTCTATTCTTAACATATCTAAAGAAAACTGTAGTATTCTCCTTGATCTTATCAGCCAAAGTCTTCTCGTGTCCTCTTTTAGCTCTTCTTAACTCACTCTTTAGCTCCCTCCTGGCTAATCTATAACTTTCCAGTGCACTAACTGAGCCTTCATGCCTCATCTTGATATAAGCCTCGTTTTTCCTTTTCACCAGTGAATCAACTTTTTTTGTACACCGTGGATCCCTTACTCGACCATTGCCTGACAGGGACATACTTATCAAGGACTCGCAGTAGCTGTTCCTTGAATAAGCTCCACATTTCAGATGCTCCCAGCCCCTGTAGTTTCCTAGTCCAACCTATTGCATCCTAAATCTCTCCTAATAGCCTCATAATTACCATTCCTCCAGCTATAACTACTGTCCTCTGGTTCATACCTATCCCTTTCCATATTATTGTTTTCCTGAGTGTATTCCAACAGGCACTAAGTGCATTGACTTATTCACAGTAACTTCACTATCGAGTTCATTTAAGCCTAATTGTTGCAGTGATTAATAAACTTTTATTAAAAAAAAGAAGCAAGTGGCATCACAACAGATAGTGCACATGGAACATCTGTTCCATTCCTGTTGAATATGCTGCAGCAAACTGGCTCCCTGGAATATCAACGTTTCAAAGCAGAAATTAGCCATAACCAACAGTGAGACGCTGATTATCAACCGCATCATAAATCCACTTGCTACTTAATTCTCCTGTATCATTCCAAATTCCCTACACCTGAAAGTCTATTAAGTTCAAAAGAACATAACGAGTTCTCTGACATTTTTACCTTCTGTTCTTGGTTATCTGTTATGCACACTTTACTTCCTGATATTATTTCTCTACTTTCGTTATGTCCAATTAACGACTATCAGATCCATAGTACTTTATGATAACAGTCGGGCCTCACTCATCCTTGAACAGAGATTAGCCATGAGCCCACTATCAGAACAGCAGCACCCGTCCATCAATAGATTTGAACGTACATTTTGAAATGCTTGATTCAGTTATAACCGTCATTTATTTGCAGATTAAAGGTACTTTCAATGTAAATTTCAACTGCTCTCTGAACTTTGTCTGTGTCACTGCATAAATGCATGTATTTGTGCAGCAACTCAGGAGCTGCAGCATGAAACCCAATTCCTGTACAAACCAATGTAGATACATAGATTCATATCCTAAATAATACATCCGCCTCCAAATTGAATAAACCATAAACACGGACCATAATGTAATGAAATTGGCCGAAATAACAAATAATAAAATGATTGATTTCCTTCGATCCTCCATCTCTGGGTCCCTAGAATTCTCTCCACTATTGTGAGCCCGCAGTCTGCTTCGGGCTTTGCTGGAGAGTAGAATGTGTCTGATGGTGAAGATATTAAGCAGCAAAATCAAGACAAAGGGAATTGCTGGGTTTAGAATGTAATGAATAAACTCAATAATTCCCCAGATCAAAGAAAACATATCTGTGATGGGTACCTTACAAAACCAAGGTTGGTTTCCCCCCCAATACGTATCTGCCTGTATAAAATACCAAGAGATGTCCTTCAAAAAGCTAAGTGTAGTCACTGTTCCTAAAACAACTGCTGCTGTTTTCTCAGTGCAATATTTTGTTTTCAGCTGCTTGCAGCAAATGGCTACAAATCGATCAACAGTGAAAGTGACAGTGAACCAGACAGAACAGTCAGTGGCTGAATAAAGAAGGACGGCGTGAATGTTGCACATGGGAATGGACAGCAAGAAATGAAATTCCTCCCGAAAAACGATTGGAATTTGTCTCAATATGAGGTCGAATATAACAACCATTAGATCCGCTGCTGCCATGGCGATAAGATAGCATGTCACACATTTGGAAAGACCACATTTTCCTCGGGCTAGAATCACAATCGTCAAGATATTAACTGTGAGGAAGAGAAAGAAACACAGTTACTCACAATCAGGCTCAAAGCAAAATTACCACATTGATTGAGTACTAATTACATTGTCAGATATGTAGAAGTAGGGCACTGCAGTTAGTGTACATTAGATGGCATTCAGCAAGGGTTTCAGCAAGATGCTGCATGGAAAACTCGTCAGTAAGTTAACAACACATGCGCCCAAGGCCCCGAAACTAATTAAACATGAATGTGCCGGATTCAGAGTGTTATATTGAATCTGGAAATCTGCGTCCAGTGATGGGAAGCAATAATGCAAGTAGGTTCAGTGCTGTTTGCAGCACATATTAATTAATGTACTTGTAAACATTGAAGGTATGATTAATAAGCTCGTAGAAGACATGCAAATTTCTAATCAGGGAAATTGTTAGGGAGATTACACAATCATACAGACAGATTGGCCTGGCCAATTACATAATCTCAAATATAATTTAATCTAAGAACTGCAAACCAATGCACTTCTGTTGATCGAACAAGGCAAAGAAATGCAGAATAAATAAAAAAAACATGCTCGGAAGTGCAAAGGACCAGATGGAATGTCTGCTGCAAGCCTGAAAATTCGTAAGTGAAGGGGGTGCTGAGCTACATGGGATATTCGCCTTCATTATCCACACAATATGATATAAATTCATGAAAGGTATGATGGGGATGAAACACTCGTTGGATTACACAGAACCCCGAGAAAACAACGTCACCTGGGGCCGAAAACTTTGTGACGACAACTCAGCCATTATACCAGTGAAACTCATCACCAACCTCAGTGTCCAGAACCTCGGCTTTTTCCTCAGTGACTGAATCCTGAACGTCTCATCCAACGACCAGAATCATTAAGGAAAGGCAACATCAGCTCTCAAGTACCATCCTCAAAACCAGTGCACCATAGGGCTGTGTTCTCAATCTCCTACTTTACTCCTTACACATTTATGACTGTATGGCCAAGGTTCCCTGTCATTCCATATTTATCCCGCTGACAACACCTTCGGATCTCAAGTAAACAGAAGACATAGAGCAGGATTGAGACAGAGAAGCTTGTAAACCGATGCAGTGACAATAATCTCTCCCTTAATATTAACAAAATGAAGAATTTCATGATCCACTTCAGGAAGTGAGAGCAGAATATCGTCCGTCCCCTCCTCATCAATGAGGATGAAGAATAAACAATCGTTATCTTCAAGTTTTAGCTGTCCAGATGACCAACAATTTGTCGCAAACAACCCCCTCAACACTGAAGTAAAGAAAGCTCACAAACGCTTCTATTTTCTCGGAAGATTACGAAAAAGTGACATGTCAGCGAATACTCTCACCAGCTTTTAGAGATGCTCTATAGAAAACAATCTTTCTGGATTCATCAAAGCTTGGTATGGTTCCTGCCCTTCCCAAGACCGCAAGAAAATACAAGGAAAAAATCTGGAATGTAGCTGAATCCATCACGCAAACCAGACTCCCATTCATTGTCTCTGCCTATACTTCCCGCTGCCTCGGCGAAGTAGCTAGATTTAACGACGTCGTGCATTCTGGGCTTTCTCTTTTTTCCATCCTCTTCAATCAAGAAAAACAGACAAAAGATTCTAGTTAGGTACCAACTGACTCAAAAACTTTTCCTTGTTGCCGTCAGAGAATTCAATATATCTAATTTGCATGCAGATCATCTTTAGTTACATCTTAGCTATGACTGTCGCACTACATTCTTCATTCTCTCATTTCCTTCTCTGTGAGAGGTATGCTTTATCTATAGAGCACATAAAATGTTTCATTGTATCTTAAAACGTGATGATAGTGAACAAAATCAAATCTGGGGAAAGGTGTGCCTTTTTCTTTGCCACACGAAAATCACATGTGATTGCAGTCCAAAACGTGCAGTGGAGATTTTCCAGGAGGTTGTCTGTGGTAAATATTTTTAGATGTGAACATATCATGATTAATCAGGGATTGTTACCCTTGAAGGAAAGAAGGTTGAGCAGTACTTCAATAAAATATGCCAAATCACGAGAGGTTTTTCAATTTTAGGTCATAGGAGACGGGTCAATTACCAGGGGCACAAATTAAAGAAATGCAGGAGAAAATTTCGAGATTTGATAAAAAGCGTTTTCAACAAGAAGACAATGGGAATCTGGTGCCCTTTTCTATATGGGTGATAGAGGTGATCACGATTAGGACATTTATGAACCCATTATCTGGGCACTTCAAACAACATACCAAAGAAAACTACGGGCTAAGAGAAGTGAAAGAAAATCAAAATATATGGTTTTGATGGCTGGCACAGACAAAATGAACCAATTGGCCACTTTATTTTCCAATGTATCAAAATTATGGGTTTGTTTCTAGAAACAGATGAGGAGAGACTGGCATTGTTCAGAATGGTTACAGAGCTGGACGTCAACGGCCATGGTATCGACACACATATGAGTTTGTGATATTTTAGATGCCGAATTGGCCCCGAGGTTCTGACGGCGTGATGCAATCTTAGCACATTTTTGGAGAATATTACAGCAGGCTTTCTGATGGTCAGAGAATGAACAGGTTTTAGATTCTACAAAACAAGACTGAAGGAGTATCTGAACATCTGCCATCATAAACATCATCAATAACTCAAATTCTTCCAGGAAACCTTAGTTGTACATTTACATGAATAGAGTGACGAAGATGGGAGTGATATCTCTCCACATGCAAGGTAAGAAGAACTTTTTGTGAAGGGTTTAATACCACTTTGTGTTGTTTTCCATATGTAATATAATGTTGATATTACCAAGACACAATTAAGCAGCATTGATGATTGAGAGTACATGGGATTTAAACTCAGTTAAGGGGGAGACCTCAGTTGTTGCCCTGGGAGAGGATTGGAATCAATGAGGCTGTAAACTCAGATTGTGAGGATAACTGAGATCCATGCGTACAAAATATAATCAACAATAAATCAATATAATATTAAAGCAAGATGTTTGGATTCTGGAATCTGGAACAAAAACAGGAAATGCTGGGAAATCTCAGGAAGTCGGACAGCACCTGTGGAGAGAGAAGAGAAACAGCATTCCGAGTCTGGATGGTCCTTTGTCAGTAAAGGCACAATTAATTTAGTCCAGCATAATTCACAAACAAGTGGTTATAACTACTTACTTGTTACACCAATGAAAGCGAGAAATGGATAGTAACCAGCTTGAATAACTTTAAGGATGCATTCGAGCCGCCATAACGGTGACATAGTTTCGTAAAATGAAAAAAGGCAAAAAAGCGCCACGGATAAAGCTCTGTTTGTTGCTGTAACATTCCAGGCTGTTGTATTCAGATTCTCGTCCATTTTGTTTAACTTCCCAATCAGTTGTTCTCAGATTCTGATCCGCTGTTGAACTATTCGGTCGACTGTTCTCAGATCCTCACCCGATGTAGTAAAATACTAGTCTGTTGCTCTCAGATTCTGAACCATCCCATTCTTGCAACTATTTTGCTCCGGTTTCCTCCCACATCTCAAAAATGTGCTCTTAGGCTGATTGGGTAACAAATTGTCCCTTTATTGGTCCCTATGTGGGAATCTTCCACAATAGGCATAGCCTAAAGTCATGGATATGTCATTAAGACGTTAGGACGGCGGCGTGGGCTCGTTGGGCCGAAGGACCTGTTTCCCGTGCTGTGTTGCTCTTTGTTCTTTGTTCTTTGTTATTAATAGACAATCTCTCCAGAGACACAGCTGGGTTCTAGGGAGAATGAAATTAATTACAGTTACTGAACAAACTGGTTTGGTTATCCTCTTAGAATCTATTTTGTACGAACATAAAGAGAAAAACAAATTGTGGATAGCGTAGGTTTGCTGAGGGAAAGAAGATAGGAAATACTGTCTAACGTGAAGTTATTCAGTTTCTTTTTAGGATATGAGTGTTTGTTTTTAATGGAGGGATTAATTTTATGAAATTTGTGAATTCAGACTGTTGGTCAGATGTTGCTGATGAAACCCGAGACGCCACAAATAAATGCAGCAAAGTTCTTTGTTTGTAAAGAAAATATAAGAAATGGAAACCATCACAAATATGCGAATGGAAAATTATTTGATGAACTTAATCAAGTCATTGTTGTAGTACATGACATGGCTAACAGGGAAAGAGATGTTCATGTTATGTGTATGGCGTTTGCGAAATTGTGCAATCAAGAACAGCATAAAATAATTGTCATGGCAACTACTATGTATCGATTCATGGGTAGTGTCCCTGTCCGTGTAATTTGCCAAAAGAACAGCGGAATGGAAAAGGTCTATTTTTCATATAACATCAATATTGCATAAATGATAAACAGTGAGCAGTTGGAGATATCCATATAGAAAAGCCAATGGGAAAATAAGTTACAATGGAGATAAGGGGAGATACATAGTAAAAATACATCAAATTGATATGTTTTGATGGCTTATTAGGTCTCAGCTGGAGTAGTCCATAGATCTATAAACATAGACAGGGATCATGGGTAGAGGTGGGAAAATCAGGGTGGCGGCGCGGGCTCGTTGGGCCGAAGGTCATGTTTCCCATGCTGTTTTGGAGTCTGACAAGGGTTTTATAAAGTTGCAGCATTACCTCCCGACTCCTAAACTCAATCCCTCTACTAATGAAGGCCAGTACACCATACGCCTTCTTGACCACATTCTCCACTTGCAAGGCAGATTTAAGAGTCCTATGGACCCGGACCCCAAGATCCTTCTGCTCCTCAACACTGCTAAGACTCCTACCCTTGATGTTATACTGCTTCATCCCATTGGTCCTGCCAAAATGGACCACCACATATTTATCCGTGTTGAAGTCCATCTGCCACTTCTCCACCCAGCCTTGCATCCTGTCTATGTCTCGCTGCAACTTCAGACATCCCTCCAGACTATCCACAACACCACCAACCTTTGTATCATCGGCAAACTTACTAACCCATTCCTCCACTTCCTCATCCAGGTCATTTAGGAAAATGACAAACAGCAAGGGTCCTAGAACAGATCCCTAGGGCACTCCACTGGTGACTGACTTTCATGCAGAAGAAGACCCATCCACAACTACTTTCTGCCTTCTGCCGGGAAGCCAGTTCTGGATCCACAAGTCCAAAGCCCCTTGGATCCCATGCCCTCTCACCTTCTCAAGAAGTCTTGCATGGGGGACCTTATCAAACGCCTTGCTGACATCCATGTAAACCAAGTCCACTGCTCTTCCTTCGTCAATGTTTTCAGTCACATTTTCGAACAATTCAACTAGGTTCATAAGGCACGACCTGCCCTTAACAAAGCCGTGTTGACTATTCCTAATCATATTGAATTTCTCTAAATGCTCATAAATCCTATCCCTCAGAATCATCTCCATCAACTTACCGACCACTGAGGTCAGACTCACTGGTCGGTAATTCCCCAGGCTATCCCTATTCCCCTTCTTGAAAATAGGCACCACATCCGCAATCCTCCAATCTCCCAGAAACTCTCCCGTCTCCATCGATGACGCAAAGATCGTCACCAGGGGCTCTGCAATCACTTCCCTCACCTCCCAAAACAACCTGGGGTACATCCCATCCAGCCTTGGCGACTTATCAAACTTGATGGAATTTAACAGTTCCAACACCTTCTCTTTCTTAATGTCCACATATTCAATCTTTTCAGTTTGCCACATTCCTGTAGTACAACCCACCGGATCACTGTCCACTGTGAATACTGAGGCAAAGTACTTGTTAAGTACCTCTGCCATTTCTTCTGGTTCCACACAGACTTTTCCTCCTTCACCCTTTACAGGTCCTATCCCTTCTCTTCTCATCCGTTACTCTTCACATATTTATAGAATGGCTTGGGATTCTCCTTAATCCTACCCGATTAAGCCTTTTCATGACCCCTTCTGGCTCTTCTAATTTCCTTTTTAAGCTCCCTTCTACAAGTCTTACATGCCTCTAGGTCCTTAGCTCCCTGAACCTGTTGCACAACTTTCTTTTCTTGCTAACTAGGTTCATCACAACCTTTGTGCACCATGGTTCTCTTGACCTACCAAAACCTCCTTGTCTCACAGGAACATTGTCGTGCAGAGCTCCAGACAAACATTCCTTGAAAATCAGCCACCTTGCTTCAGTACTTTTCCCCAAGAACACCTCCTTCCAGTTTACTCTTCCAATTTCCTCCCTAACGATTTTATATTTTCCCCTATCTAGATAAACACTTTGCTATCCTGCCTGATCCCATCTCTTTCCAATGCTATCGTGAAGGAGATAGAATTATGATCACCATTTCCGAGGGGCTCTCCTACCGAGAGATCCAACACCTGTCCTGGTTCATTAGCCAGCACCAGGTCAACTACTGCCTCTCCTCTCGTGGTCATATCCACATGCTGTGTCAGAAAACCCTCCTGAACACACCTAACAAATTCCTCACCATCCGAACCCCTTACCCTGGGGACATTCCAGTCGATGTTTGGGAAATTAAAGTCTCCCATCACGGCAGTTCTCTGTTATTTCTACATCTCTCTAGGATCTGTTTCCCTATCTGCACTTCAACATCCCTGTTACTATTGGGCGGACTATAAAAAACACCCAGCAAAGTTTTCGACCCCTTGCTGTTCCTAACTTCCACCCACATAGACTCCGTAGACAGTCCTTCCACAGCATCCTCCTTCTCTACAGCTGCGATACTGTCCCTGATCAACAGTGCCAATCCCCCACCTCTTCTACCTCCCTCCCTGTCCTTCTTGAAGCATCTAAATCCTGGGAACTGAAGTACCCAGTCCTGTCTCTGAGACATCCAAGCTTCTGTAATGGCCACCAGATCACATGATGGACAATATTATTAATAACATCAATAACATGTGTATTATTAAGGGTGGCACAGTGGTTAGCACTGCTGCCTCACTGCTCCAGGGAACCAGGTTCAAATCCTGGCTTAGCCACCGTCTCTGTGGACTTTGCACGTTCTCCACGTCTCTGCGTGGGTTTCCTTCGGGTTATCCGGTTTCCTCCCGTTTTCTGAAAGTGCTGGTTAGATGCATTGACCGGGACAGGTGCCTGACTGTGGCGATTTGAAGAATTTCACAGTAACTTCATCAAATAAAAAAACTGAACGACTTTTCGAGGTGCAAGAATTATTGGCACATTGAACAGTTCTGAGGGTTCAATAATTGCCCTTGGAAAGATGGTGATCAGTTGCCTTCACTGCGTACAGTCCAGTGTAGGCTGCTAATAGATTCACAGAGTTGTTAGAAAGCGATTGGATTGATTTGGGTCCATTAACATGGACCGACTGGTGATATGGGTGAGTTTCAATGTTCTGGTTTTGACAGACCAACAGCGGATCAGAATGAATCAGAAATTCCTAAAGATCTGTTCCTGGAAATGTTGACAAATGTGAGTCATTCTGGAAGATAAGTGAAATGTGAATAAATAGTATTACATTTGGAAATATATATGTCGGTCAGCAATGTTTTTATTAGATTTTAATTGCATTTGATGGTATTCTTCTATCGGCTGGCAGACAGTGCCGATCACTATTTGCCATTGAGAATCTGTTAGGAACTGCTTTCTTGAACTGCTGCAGTCGGTATGGTGTAGGTCCTGCTCGGGAGGCAGTTCCATGATTTTGCAGCAGTGAAGGAAAGGCAATATTTTTCCATGACAGGATGGTCAGTAGCTGGGAGAGATAATTATTTGTGATGATGTCCTGATATCTCCGCAAATTTGGCCATCTCGCTGGTGTAGGGACTTATCTGGAGTAAACGAAAATTAATGGATTACTGGATATAAAATTTGAGGAATTATAATGAAAAGGAAACTTGGAAATCTGACCAGCATCTTCACATCTCCCAGCACAGTCAATGTTCCCGAGTCCTAGCGGCAGCGCTGGTATATAACATCGTGGTGGATTTATTTGTTGGGGAAATGCTGTGGACCCTCCCCCTCACTTCCGTGACGATCTGGATTGTAATAAATAAAGATAACGGAACCAAACCATGTACTTATTTGCCCGAATCTTTATTTAATGGCATAAGAAGCGAGGTTTTTGCAAAGTAATTTTCAAATGCATTTGACAAATAGTCGCTTCAAATCATGAATCTTAATAGTGAGTCCATTCCACAATGCAATGCGATTATTAATATTGAGAGCACAATGCTGGAAATACATTCAACGTTATTTTTCATTGATCATTGAACAAAACTTTCCCTTTACCACGCAAAACGAAGAGAGAAATCATAATCTATCGAGCAGAACATGAAGCAATGTCCAATTAATTATAAAGAACAACAACATTGATATCTGAAGTTGCAGCATCTTCAACATGGCGATAAGTGAAGGGACTTCCCCTTTGATTTAAGTCAGATGTCTGAGGACATCACATCCTGAATTTGTTGATGACGATGATCTGAAACGATGAAATGAGTGCGAATTACAAACATTTCCACAGTCAGAATAACACTTCACAAGTACTTGTATGATATTCTTATTAACTGTCGGTTTCTTTCGATCAAATACACACTGTTCATTCTCTCCGATACTTTCAATGTAATGCACTGCTGCAAGTACGCAATCCCGAAGCAGAAAAGACGTGAGGCAGGTCACATCCCAACACTGCGTCACTCCCATTGGAAAATAGGTTTAACACTCTAATGTACATGCGGAACCTCGGAGATAAATGGTTCCTGTCCAATAGCGGTTAAGAGTCCGTGCCTTTGCAACAGACAGCATTATTTCACTTCGCTGTTGTGAAAGGAGTGCATAAGACTGGATCTATTCAGGTCTACTGAGTACTGGGCGGTAAAGAAACTTTTCATGAAATTTAGGCTAAAGAAGCTGCTTTGTTTAATACAATTCGCAGCAGGAGTTAAAACCAAATGCCAAATTATTAGTTGGTTGACTGAAATTCACTTCAAATCAGAGCGATTATATTCCACACGCGAGGGCGGGAGGCTTCAGTAATATTGGGAAGCGATATTCAACTCAGAATGTCATCTCAGCATGGGACTCCATGAATGACGTCAGAAAGTGACCGGGATTTCCTTGTAATATCCATGAAATTCTAACCTTCAACCTGAAATCAAGTGTTTTCCTTAAATAAGTCATCGACTAAACATTGAACTTTTGATTGGATGAATTTTAATCGTAGGTTGAAAGGAAGTTTTCACAGCCCCTCAGCTGGAGCTAGTTAATTCTAAAGCAGGATTAATGCAGCTTCAGAAGCTATGGGTCAAAAACAGGAGGCTCCTTCACTGTGACCTTATCTGGAGCTTCGTGAAACATGGAGTCACAAAGACTGGGCTTGATGCAACGATGTCATTTAATTTAAAGGTTAATTTCAATCTATATGCATAATTTAAAGTTTAATTTCTATCTAATTGATGATTATAGACATGCGGGAATAATTTAGCAGGAAAGTCTAAATAGTTTGGCGCTCCGTCCATTTGGTATTCAGAAGGATGAGAGGTGATCTCATTGAACCATAGGATTGTGTTGGGAATTGACAGGGTAAACGCTGAGATGATGCCGTCACTATTAAAGATTCTAGCGCCAGACTAAGGAGTCTCAGTATTAAGGGGCACCAACATAAGACTGAAATTTGCAGGATTGTCTCCCCTTAGTGGGTGGTGAATCTTGGCACAGAGAGCGATGAACGCAGTGTACCGGTGCACAGTTAAAATTGAGACAGGCAAATTGTTGATGAATAAATGAATCAAGAGTGACGGGGAAAGGTCAAGAGAGTCAATATGATGAATGTCTGATCAGTCATGATCCGCTGAAGGGTGAACCAGGCTCAAGGGGCTGAATGACCTACCCCTGTGCAATTTCTTATGAAATTATTCTGTACTGATCCCAATAAACTTTCTACGAAGCGGAACAATTAATGATTTATCTCACCCAGAGTGCCGAGGTCACCGCTGAAACTTTCCGAAGTAAAGATACCATCAGAGCTCCGGTTCAGCAGCATGTGCCCACTCTGAGAGTCAATGGTTTCAGTCTCAGCATCGTCATAGCCTGTCAAAGCAGGAGCTGAGAGATAATAATATTTCAATTGAAATTAATTAGAAATGAAGGGAGTTTGTATCATATCGTTAATCAACAATTATGGGACAGAAAAAGAAATGTATCTTTCATGGCGTCACTGAGTTTGGGCGCGAAGAGTTTAAATTTTGTAGTAGCATTTTCAACTTCCGTTCAAGATAATAATCTTGCGAATGACTCACCAATGCCATAAACCCGCACACATTTCACAGCCTAGAATGGCTTCTGGGAAAATACGTGGATTTTTTCTTTCAGAAGAAAACAAACGTCATTTAAATTGCTGGGCTCAGAAATTGTTACAGGCTCAGAGATGCTGTAACTGAAATTATTCTGAAATGTCTGAGCTACTTGGCACTATAATTTCATGGTGTACACGTCACGGTGAACGCGTTTGGAGATTTAAGAAGCTATTTTAGTTATAAGAGAGTGAGAAGGCTCAGAAGAGAATAGTGGGATGTGAATTTCGACCTCCCCGGAATACAGGAGGATTTCACTTCAGGATATTCTGATCCAGGATCCGTGTCTCCCAAACTGTGACTGGTGTAATATTCAATCTGATTGAAGGAGTCAATGCTTGAAGAAACTGGTGAGCACAAAATAGTTGGCTATTAGGCAAATTGTTTGCGGTTGATTCATTACGTTTTTAATGATGATGAAGAACGATTCAGAACGTGGAAGTCAATATCACAACAATTTCAACGTCACTGTGACAATGTCCTGACATTTGATTGTGGCACAATTTGGGAAAACAGTGAGCAGACTGACTGCAGTGGTTTAAGGTGAAGAGCCAGCATCACCTTATTGGGGCAACTGTGAATGGAATAATGATGGAAATCTGGTTCTGAACAGTCCAATGTGTGAGACATCAGTGAAGAGAAAATAATGTAAGTGCAAATCTGTTACGGCTGGATCAGGGTTTTCTGATACAGAATCCCTTCCCATTACCATATTGTTTTCCTGACCTTTATCTTCAGAGGTGAAAATCCGCCAGTAGTGAAAATAAGTCATTGAGGTCGCAGGCAAAACGCAGGAAAAGAGCATAAATAGTCGAAATCGGAGCATTGTTTTCACTCTGTTCAGTTAATCTGATAAATCTCAGTCCTCAGTACTGCTAACATTCTTGTAAATTGTTTTCGAACCTCTCCTGCTTCCTGTTGCCTTTTCAATAAAATCATACTCAGCCACAGGCAATCCACTCCACTGTCTGGTTGATGTTTCCCTTCACTTTATCCTACATATTGAGTTTTTTTTTAATTTTATATATTTCAGATGTTTATAAACACGCACTATTGGACTTATTTGTCTCTCCAGCCCTTCTGAGGTGGCCAAAATTTCTTTCTCATTCGTTTCCTTTAGAAACGAACTTTTGTGTCGTTTTTGCTTCACTTTTTTTAACATTTGCGTCAAATTATTTTTGGACCATTGCTGTTTCGTAATTTTATGAACTACTTCATTTATTTTGCACTCTACTGTAATAGGTAGAATTGCATTTTTTCTCACCGTGTTTTAATTTGTCGGTTGCTTTTGTTGAGTTTCATTTTTTCAATCGTATGACTTTCACAGAAAGTGTGTTTACATTTTCTTGTAATTTGCTTCAGCACTTGACTGCCCACCAAAATTTACTACTACCATTAAACTGTGATTACAAACCTTAAGCTATTGCAATAATCTCAAACATGTAATGCCAGTACACATTTGTGTAGACCATCAGTTCTAATGTCTTCCACTTAGAGAAACATTTATCCCATAAGTTATAACAGTAAACTGGTTCTAATTTTAAATTTGCCCCATGATATTGTACACACAGAACAAGCACTTATTTATACTGCAATTTACTGCCTAACTGATTAATTCTCCTTTGTCATGCATGCTTTATGTGAATTCACTATTGTAATGTATAAACACAGAAGATATTTTGGGTGCTGCACTGTAAGTGTTAACAAAGTAATAACAAAACGCATGGAATTTAACAATTAATTTTCTCAAGTGGTAAAGTATTGCTCAGATCAACAGTCAATAGAAGATTTCTTGGGAATGGATTACAGCTCCTATGAAATGTTATATCTCCAATAGTACAATACCTTCTCAGCACTGCGAATAATGTCAGACTTGATTGATTTGACCCAATTCTGGAATGGAACTTGGACCTGGAAATATCTGCGTCAGAGGCAAGATTGCCATGGACCAAAATTGAGCTGTTAGTTATATTCTGTTCCCATTCATGTGTATGATTCAAAACGAATTTTGGACAATGAATGTATGGTCTGGTCAGTTGCCAAATGTACGATTTTCGCGTTTTTATTACGTGAGAGTTCAGGTCATGAAAGTTGTAGTGATTAATCTTTATAATTTATAATTTTTGACGTGCAAATATTTTTTCCTCAATCTGTGGAAGTGGATTCATGTACCTGCTAATAATGTTCAGCAGATCGACGTATATATTTTTTAAACGCATTCATTTTCCCTTTCTAATCATGGTGTCAATATTTTTTTCTCCAAAAGCAGTCCAGAATTAAACTCATCAGTAGTGATTTGGTGAAAATTTGCAATGGTTCCTTTGCTAGAATTTTCTCTTTTTTTTTGAAAATGCATGGATGAAACAAAATGATTCTAACGCGTTTGGTGCATGTGGCTTTTTTTTTTAAATCTGTCATCGCTATTCAAATCTTCTGCCGTCACATGCTGAAGTCTTATCATGATACAAACTGCAGAAAAAACGTTGTTTAATATATCTACCATTTGAGTATTTTTGATTGCTATTAAAACAGTTCTTGTCGAAAGCAAGTGAAGTATTTCTGAATTGCCAAAGTTATTTCTGCTTTCATTGGATATTGAGTTATTTTATTGAACAGCTTAGGGTGAGGCGGGTAAGGTATAATTTGGATGCTAGAGGAAGTTTTTTCATATAGAGGGTGGTGGTGGTATGGAATGCGTTGCCAAGTAAAGTGGTGGAGCAGGCACTCTGGAGTTATTTAAGAAATACTTAGATGGGCACATGAACAGAATAGGAATGGAGGGGTATAGAAAACTGATTTAAAATAGGGATCATGAGCCTTGGGAGTCCCTGGGAAGAGTGTAAATAGATGATGATATTGATGTACTTGTTTTTATCCTACAGGTGCTTTGGTCCACCTTGTTGTCTAACGAGGGGCATACACGCGATGGGTCGTGAGAGGGCTGCTCTTGGATTTTTTTCGAGAGTATCCTAGTGCTTCACGTCGTTAGTGTACGCTTGACCTGGACATTTGATGGGCAACACGACAGCTCAGTGACTATCGCTGTGCTGTGCAGATACATGGATTTGGGCCTGTGTCTGTGGGAGTTTGCGCATTCTCCCCGTGCTTGTGTGGGTTTTCTCCGGGTGCTCCGGTTTCTTCCCACATCCCAAAGATGTGCTCTTAGGCTAATTGGCAAAACAAATTTTCCCTAAATTGTCTCAAATTTGTTTTTTTTAATCCACAGATCTATACACATAGACAGGGATCACGGGTAGAGGTGAGAACATCGGGGTGCCGGCGCGGGCTCGTTGGGCCGAAGGGCCTGCTTCGAGGCTGTTTTGTTCTTTGCTCTTTGTTCTTTGTTCTAACCTATGATTCACTGTTTTAATTGTCTTTGCAATCCTAACTAATTGTGTTCTCTCTCTTTCCCTGTTTGTCACCGCCCCCCCCTTACCTTGGTTTGCTGCCCACAAAATAAAACACTTCACCCCGCCACCTCCCCCAAAACCCCACCCTCTCCACCTTCCTTCACCCTCTCCACCTATCCTTTCTGTTCTGACTGTTTACTTGTTTGCATTTTTTTTCTCTTGTTGGTCAATGAAAATGTATTTTGCACTTGCTTCGTCTGAAAGTCATTTTAAAACTTTCGATATCAGGAAAAAAAACATATTGTTGTCCAGGTATTCCCCCACACAACACTATTCCTGTAATTCGATATCAGCAGTAATGTATTCGATGGATTTATGTTCAATCAGACAGTGTATCCATGGTGTTTTAAAACTAAACTGTAATGGACGGAAGGGATAGCATATTTGTAATTTGGAAACAACTACTATGGTTGTTATTTTCACACAGATGGCAACACACTCCCTTCAGCAGTGACAGAGAATAGAAATATATTCAAATCCGTTAATCCTCTAAAGTCAACTGAAGCTTTATGATATTTCTCCATTCCATTTGAAGAATGAGAAAATAGTCTCATCAACCAATCAGTGCACTGACGGTTAAGGGAGGGAAACCTGAGGTTTTCAGTGTAGCTTGGGTTTGAAATGAAATAAAAATACAAACCTGAAGCACGGGAATGAGTTGAAAACTTGTCATGCGGAACGTCATCAATTTCTTCATAAATGGCTTGGTACAAACCAGAAGGTGGATCCCTGACGCCAGTTAAAGGTCCTGCTGCAGGGGGATTGAGACTGTTAGTATATTGCCAGATTTACAATTAAAATATAGTTCCTGATTGGCACTGATTTCACATCTCACTATTTGCTGAGGCCAGAATCGAACCAGGGTCTGGAGAGGGTTTTCTTATTACTCATTAATAAAGTGATGATACCACTGTCTCCATCACAAGGATAACTGAGCCATTTTCAGCCCATGTAGATCGGCAAATAAGATATCGGTCAGGAATACTCAGTGTGAGTTCAGAGAGAGGTTATAGTTGTGTCTATCTGTTTAAAACTAGTGGTACACAAGGCATCCTTTAACCAGATTCCTTAAACATGTTTTAACATCAAGCAGATCACCAACTTGTCATCACATCAAACATGGCGAACGAGACTCTCTCCCGGTCGCACCGCCTGACATTATGCTTCAGAAAGACTCTGCAGAATTATTTTTACTATTTTGTTGGCCTGCAGTCTTGGGACCGAAAATTAAAGATTCTGACTCACAGGGAGAGACGTTACTCACTGTGCACCCAGCATTGAACCTGCATTTCTCCAGTATTGGCTGTGCTGGGATGCAGAATTTGCACCGACTGTTGTGGAAATTCATTTTAACAATGATCACATCGCAACTTAAAATGGATCGAATTCGATTTGAGAGGTTCACTCTGGACATAACTCGGAAACCACAGGTTTGCAACAGATAGTGAATTGAAATGAAATGTAAGTTGCCACATATTTCCTAATCTCAGAGTGCAAAGTGTTTGAATTCAATTTTTTGGATTAATTTTAGAACAACGAAACGCATTTAGAACCACAGGAACGAGTGGATGAACCAGGAATATAAATGTGGATAAGTCCCTCACTTAAATGTTATATTTCTCTCTTTACCAAGCAGCATGGAAGTAACCATTGGCTGGATGATTTGTTTCTTACGTGGACAGATGATATTCTGTGGGAACCAGTGTAGAAGAGAATCCCCTCGGGGTTTGAAGCAGTTAGTGATGTTTCAGTGTAAGTTCAGGGATATGATTCGAACTTTACCTTTCATTGTTGATTTCCTCTGCATTACTGCAAAAAGGGCGATTAATTCACAGATCAACAGGGCACCGAGTGATATGCAGATAACCAGAGTGATGGAAATGTTTTTATCTTCATGGCCTAATGAAATATTCAAGCAAGTATTTTCAGGTCAAATTCCACATTGTTTTTTAATACTTGCATGATTATCAAACACTCGAATTATTCTTAGCAATTGACAAAACTAAGCCCAATGCTAATATGTCTCAACTGTGCATCATAATATAATTAACATGAATAGTGAATGCTATTAATTACAAAGAAATACCTGAAGGTGTTGGTGATAAATCCGGACCTGATGAAGATATGGGGAACAAGACAATTATTTGGATTAATGGTTAGAAAGATATCTGAAAACATGATTCAAATTCAGAAAACAAGGACCGAGCACCGTCACACAGCCTTAAACCCGCACCACTCAGTGGGACACTTACCGGAACAAATTACACTGGCATCTTCCTTGTGATCACAGTCAGCTTGAGCTAATGACGAAGGACAGTCAAACAAACTGGATTCGCTTCGGGTGCATTTCACCTCATCCAGCCTGATAGTACCGTTACCCTGCCCAAAAGCAGCCCCTCCTGTGGCCTCGAGAGCAGAGCCACAGCCCAGCTGTCTGCAGACAACACTAGCATCGTTCATATCCCAGGAATCATCACACACCGTGCCCCAGGCTCCATTACACAATATCTCCACTCTCCCCGAGCAATTGTTGTTACCTCCAGACAAGCGCAAACTTTGTCCTGAAATTGTCAAGAAAGAAGTAATTATTAGCCATGGCTTAGCACAAGGGACGAACCAAATCGGAGATGTTATTATTATTATTATTATTATTAATAATAATAATAATAATAATAATAATAATAACTTTGTGAAAATACCTGATTCTTGCTTGCAGCCGATTAGATTTTTCTGCTCTTCCTTCAGTGGATCTCCCCCTGTTGATTAGACAAACACAATGACTCCATGAAGGATCTCAATATTTCACATCACATCTGCAGGAAAGTGATTGATTGTGTTACCTGAACAAATGACACCTGCATCTTCCCGATGCTCACAGTTGTGTTGACCCCACGGGTCTGTCTGGCACTGCCAAAGGGTCGACTCGTGTGAAAGACATTCCATCTCATCCAACCAAATCGGTCCGGATCCTTCCCCGAATGAACGAGCGTAATAGTCGATGGAATCAAGTGTGCCACAATCTAACTGTTTACAGATCACCACTCCATCATGCCGGTCAAGTTTTTCTGAGCACACTGTTCCCCATGTCCCATTATAGAGCACCTCCACTCTCCCCTCACAGCGATGTGTTCCCTTCACCAAACGCAACTCTTTGTGCTCTGTCAATGAAATATGAAATATCCAGTTGAATCAATGATCAATTCTGTATTCATAGTGCAATGTATAATATATGTTGTGTCAGTTGAATTCATGGTTTACCAGTATTATTTTGCAACGGTCTCAGAAATAAAAAAAACAGTTGAAATCAAACGATATAATCAAAATCAGCAGTATTGAATTTCAATCGAAATATGTGTGCGAGGGAGAAAAGGACAATCTTTTCGTTCTAATTGGAGAGAGTCTGGTAAGCTGATCTCTGGATACACGTGACATTTAAGCGACAAAGGCGCACTTTTATAGGAAATGAATGACAAAGAGACAGAAGAGAGCACATCAAAACAGAGTGAACCACTCATTTGCCGATATTTTGGTCCAGAACAAATAGTTCAAAGAGATATTTGGCCGAATGGCCTTCGTATACGCTGTTCACACGTAATTCAGGAATATATCTTACTTATGAAGCTTCAGTTAAAACTGCAGAAAATGGGACATTACCAGAGCACATGACGTTCACATCTTCTTTATGATTACAGTCGTGTTTACCCCACAATGCATGGGGGCATTCCCAGAGAAATGATTCATTCCCAGAACATTGCAGCTCATCCAACCAAATTGTGCCTGCGTCTGGTGTAGTCGAAGTGTGAAGTGGAAGCGGCAATGCATGTCCACAACCCAACTGTTTGCAAGCCACATCAGCTTCTGTCAGACCCCAGGCATCATCACAAACTGAGCCCCAGGTCCCATTGTAATAAATCTCCAATCGCCCAACACATCGGCTTCCACCGCCAGAGAGCCTTAACTGCCTGTGTCCTAACAGAAAACATATAGTCATATTATCCTTTCCACATAGTGACCTTATTGTTAAACTGAAACTATTGGATAATGTTGATCTAAATAATAACCGATATGTTAGATGGTATTGACAGGTAAATAAATCAATGCAATCGGACACCTGTTTCATCTTACACAAAATAATAAATACCCAGTATACATATATTTCAGGTATTCCTAACACTCAGGGATTGTACCTCACCCATTCTCTGCGATACACTTTACTTCAACATATAATCGTGTAATTCTGTTAATTAGTTGTTCTATAAACAGTGTTTTAAGCAGACATTTTGTACTTTGTTTTTCATGGCATTTTTTTTCCTTTTGCCATGGACATTTCAACAGATTTTTGTAGCACACACTTATATTTCGGAACTAATCAGAAAATGCTGAAAATATCAAATAGCCCAGCAGCATCTGAGGACAGCGAAATAGACTCAACCTTTCAGACAGTGACCTGTCCTGGAAATTGTTGCTAAAATCTCCAGAAGTCCCTTGTTTACTCAATAAATCCAATTAAAAAAATAAATCTGATGACCGTCTCATCTAAAACGTGAATAAATAATCGTGCAGCTTCCAATAAAACAGCAGCGACCCGCCGCTCGTACAAACCGGAACTTACTCCCACCCGCTCCCCTCCTCCACCGCCTCCAGCCCTGACGTTTGATCTTCACTGGACTCTCTTCAGACAATTAAAAAAAGCTTCAAAATGTCGTGATCATTTTCAAAAACTTCAATACTCTCAACCCCTGATCTCGCTCCAAGTGTCAACCCAACCTGTCCAAGCGTTCATGATAACCAGAGCCTATGAATCCACTGAAGGGTTTCGATTTCCTTCACTTCTGACATTCTTTGCAGCAACTTTCTACATCTATATTTAAAAGTCACGATGTTAGTGATAAGGATACAAGGTTGGAATTCCAGTCTTAAACATGTCCACTTCTTTCCTTTCTCCTTGTGCTGTTTAAACCCACTCCTCTGATCAATATGTTATGTCTATTCTCGATACTAACTTTATTCGGGTTGGTCTCAATTTACTGCCGGGAATTACCCAAAGATGAACAAGAGTGACATACAGAAATCTGCTGAAATATATACGGTAAAATTGTTTAATGTGTCAAGTTAGTTTAAACAAACGTTTAAGCTTTTATTCTTCCCGTGACGTCCTGTTCTGCATCCCGGCGTTATTATCAAATATCTCATCTACGGTGTCACTGGGAAGCGGGGAATTATATGGTCAAATTGACCAAGATTACACCTTTTTTCAGTTAACGTTATTGGAAAAGTGGCCTGTTTACTCACCTGAGCACAGAACCCCTACGTCGATGCTGTCACTGCGATGCGGGTTCAATGTGAATGTGCTGCACTTCCGGAGATGCGATTCGTTTCCTTCACACCGGACATCATTCACCCACACAGGCCCTTCACCCTCTCTGTACTTTGAATTGTTATAGGCGGTTAGCGCTTCTCCGCAGCCCAGCTGTCTACAGGTCACATTAGCATCATTCAGATCCCAGAGGCTGTCCTGCACTCTGCCCCAGCTGTGGTTGTAGTAAATCTCCACTCGCCCATCACACCGACTGCCCCCATTCATCAATCTCAGTGACCAGTTTTCATCTAGGTGAAAAAAAAGACATTTAGAGCATTGATTACAGTACAACACATTAACCCGTTTTGACATCACCTTTCACCAATACATTTCTGTTTGTGAAAAGGTGAAGGATATTACTGAGAGCCGGTTTAACACAGTCAGGCAGGAGGGGAACCAACCGGAACTCCTGATCTGTATCGAAAGTAAATACATTGTTCAGTGTTAGTGAGTGATTTCAATAGGATCTAATGGGTGAATATCCAGCTGAGGCGATGGTGCTAGAGGTTGGATATTCATTTCCTGCAATATGGGCATCAAATCTGTGAAAATTTATCTGGGCACACTGGGATATGCTACAACCCATCAAAGCAGGGTCAGAGGGTATGCTGGCTGTGGGATTATTTGTTAGAAATGATAATTTGATACACAAAAATCAGTTTTAAAGATATTAACTATTAAGAACACAAGCGAGATTTTTTCAGAAGCTTCTTTAGTTTTATATTCAGAGAAATCAAAGGGGGAAAGTTAATAATGGTAAGAATGATACTGTTGTACAGATAGTTCTCCAAAGAACACTGAAAAGCCACGATAGAGGCTTCACTGGTAAATTCATATCAATGAAGTGAAAGGGCAAAAGTTACCTAAGTGTGAAATTGGCCCTTCGACGGGAAACAATTACAGGATTATTATGAACAGGAAACATTAACTCTGTTAATGTGGCTTCCTTGGGGCAATCTGTGAAGGCCTCCTGTACCTGAGATATGTTAAAGACATTGACTGTGGTGTGATGGACAGGATTAAAATTTTCAAATGCCGCGCTGGAGGTTTGCACAGGCAAATGGCAAGGTCATCTGATGTGGGAAAAACGAAATTGACTCATATTAGTGGGAAGTGGAACACGATTATTTTCCGCGAAGTTTGCACAGCTGCAGGGTGTCCCAAAGCCTGGAATAGTCATCAATGAGCATTGAGAGAATTAGAGTTAGTTTTGAAATGTAATAATCAAAGCAGCGAGTTTGCACACATTACAGGACACCCAAATATAGCGCTGTGATAAGTTTTAAGTTTATTTATCAGTGTCCTAAATAGGTTTAAATCAGGATGGACGCAGTGCCTTATATGATGCTGAGAAAGGGATAATACTAGCCTGGACACTGGGGATCTATTCTCTTGAATTACTTGGTGTAATTTGGGTGGGTTTTTGTTTTAACCTCCAGGTTTCACGGCGGCTTCAAAGTCCCGAGGCTTCGGCAAATAAAAAGCGAATCGGAGAAAAGGTTCTGATTGATGGAGGTACAGAGAGCGGGGAAGTCCTGGGAAGGGAGTCGGTGACGTTTAAAATAATTCACAAAATGTCAATGGTGACTGAATTGAAATCAGCTGCAGTAAGTGGTTGGGTTTGAAAATGAATTGCGTGAGTGTATAGTGGGGGAAGGACAATCAAAACTTTTCCGAGAATTGAACAATTAAATGAAGGGAAAAACAATATAGATCTGTGAGGATATGTCTGGATTGTGAGTGGGTGAGATTCATTACCAAATAATCTGCACAAGCTCGAGGGTTGAATGGCTTCTTTTGCTTACTACACCCAAGTTTTGTTGTTCTCTGAGTGTCTGCATTGTGAGGACTCACCCGAGCAAATGACACTGGCATCATTTTCATGTGAGCAGTTAAACTCTTCCACGGATGAAACCGGACAGTCACTCAACCAGGACTCACTCCCGCGGCATCTGTAGTTCTCTTTCCACACTGAGCCGTTTCCTTTCCCAAAGGCTGCACCTCTCGGGGTTTTCTCCACCACTCCACACTGAAGATACTCACAGACCACACTGGCATCTTCTAAACCAAAGTAAACATCACAGAGAGTCCCCCAATGTCCAGAATTCAGCACTTCCACCCGGCCGGAGCACCTGTCCTTTCCACCAACTAGTCGGGGTACACTGTTTCCTATTTCAGATTAGACAAAAACACAAAGACTCAATTAATTTGTTCATTGTATCAAAAGAAACACTTTTTGTCAGTGAAATATTAAAAAAAATCCTTATCTTTATATCCATATATATCCATTTCTCAATTGAAATAAAATTGTCCGTAAAAGCAAATTACTGTGATGAATGACGCATTTAGGACAGTGTTTCAATGCAAGGCGGACAGTTCCCTGAAAAAAAAACTAATGGGAGATTGGAAGAATAGAGCTTATTTTGCAAAGTTGCGGTATAGATTAAAAGTGCACAAGGTGGATAAGCATTGTATTATGATGCAGTGTTATAAACAAAATCCTCTGGATATATTCTAGAGCAATATAATTGAGCTGAAAATACTGAAGGCATTTCAAGTATTTGGCAGAATCTCAGAATGGCTAATTTAGAAAACGAATGTCATTTTAGAAAAAAAAAATGTATGTGCTTTATTGGCACATGTTTTGATGACATATTCACCTCTACATTTTTAGAACATACAGGAAAAAAACTATAGCACAAGCAGGCCCTTCGACCCACAAGTTGCGCCGATCATATCCCTACCTACCAGGCTAACCTATACCCCTCAATCCTATTAAGCCCCATGTACTCATCCAGAAGTCTCCGAAAAGTCCCAAACGAATTTGCCTCTACCACTAATGACGAAGCCGATTCCGAATCCCCACCACCGTCTGAGTGAAATACTTACCCCGGACATCTCCTCTATACCTCCTGTCCAGCACCTTTAGCCTGTGCCCTGTCGTAACAACCATTTCAGCCCTCTGAAAAAAGCCTCAAAGAATCCCCCCCGATCAATACCTTTCAACATCTGATAGAACTCTATCAGGTGTATCCATTTTTCCACTTGAACTATTCATACAGTTACAACGCTGTCACTCTGAACTTTCCAGGATGATTGAAATATGAATCTCTTCATTTATTCTGTGTTCTACCCTCTTGAAAAATATACATAAAAACACTTAAGAGATGTTGGTGTCGCTGACTGGGCCAGCATTTATATGCCATCCTGAAACAGGTTTCCATATAATACAATGTCCCTTTGAGAGTTAAACATGTTGCTATGGAGTATTGCATGCCATACCAGGTAAGAATGTCAGATTGTATTCGCTAACTGACCGAGTTGAACCAGATTGTTTTCCACAGCAATCGGCAATTGTTCCGTTAACTTTTAATTCTAGGTCGTTTTTTGAATTCAGATTTCACATTCTGCCTTACTATGATTCGAAACCAGATCACCAGATCTGGTCCTGGGTCTCTGGATTACTCGCCCAGTTACAATCTATCTATGTCATTCATGGATTGGAAAGCAATATGTGAGTACTTCGTTGCTCCAAAGGGGATGCAATATCAAATGTCAAAGAGAAATCGATGCCAGGCCTAAGCACTAAATCAACAATAGTTATCTACTAATTTCAGGAGTTCAGTAAAATGGTAGACGTTTTCAATTTACAAGTAAATACCAGTAATTTGAAACTTTACTCCAGAACTATAACAAACGATAGTGAAATATGAAGGCTTGTTAGGATATGTGAATATGGGATGGAAAGAATGTTGCCATTTTTGGTTTGCTGAAATATTAAAAAAAGACTTTTCAAGTTTGGTGAGTCTGCGCTCACCGGAACAGAATCACACTGACATCGTTCCTGTGGGTGCACTCGGACCGATTTACTGTAACAAGGGGACAGTTCGTTTAACTTAATAATTAAAGCTATTTCACCAAGTTCAATATGTGCCCACCATTATTCTCTTCAGAAGCCGTGTTCAGTGTTACAGAGATTCATCTGAAACAATATTCCCCATCCGCCCTTAAATTGAACGGGCTGCTGGTTTACTTGGAAAAATCTGGGAATAGAACATAGAACATAGAACACTACAGCACAAACAGGCCCTTCGGCCCACAAGTTGTGCCGAACACATCAAAACCTACCCAGCCATAGACCTATCTATAACCCCCAATCCCATTGGATCCCATATACTCATCCAGAAGTCTTTTAAAAGACCCCAGCGAGTTCGCCTCGACCACCACCGACGGCAGCCGATTCCATTCACTCACCACCCTCTGAGTGAAAAACTTTCCCCTAGCATCCCCTCTGTACTTGCTTCCCTGCACCTTAAATCTGTGCCCTCTCGTCGCGACCATTTCAGCCCTGGGAAATAGTCTCTGAGAGTCCACCCTATCTATTCCTCTCAACATCTTGTAAACCTCTATCAGGTCGCCTCTCAACCTTCGTCTCTCCAGGGAGAACAGTCCCAGCTCCCTCAACCTGTCTTCATAAGGCATGCCTCCCAATCCAGGCAACATCCTTGTAAATCTCCTCTGCACCCTTTCAATAGCTTCCACGTCCTTCCTATAGTGAGGCGACCAGAACTGCGCACAGTACTCCAAGTGGGGTCTGACAAGGGTCCTATAAAGCTGAAGCATTACCTCCTGACTCCTGAACTCAATCTGTCTATTAATGAAGGCCAGTACACTGTAAGCTTTCTTAACCACATCCTCCACCTGGGACGCCGATTTGAGAGTCTTATGGACCCGGACCCTAAGATCCCTCTGCTCTTCCACACGGCTAAGACTCCTACTTTTGATAGTGTACTCATTCATCCCAACGGATCTGTCAAAATGGACCACAACACATTTATCCGCGTTGAAGTCCATCTGCCACTTCTCCGCCCAGTCTTGCATCCTGTCGATGTCATGCTGCAACTTCTGACATCCCTCCAGACCATCCACAACACCACCGACCTTCGTGTCATTGGCGAACTTACTCACCCATCCCTCCACTTCCTCATCCAGGTCATTTATGAAAATGACAAACAGCAAGGGTCCTAGAACAGATCCCTGGGGCACTCCACTGGTGACCGACCTCCATGCAGAAAAAGAGCCATCCACAACCACCCTCTGCCTTCTGCAGGCAAGCCAGTTCTGGATCCACAAGGCCAAAGCCCCTTGGATCCCATGGCCTCTCACCTTCTCAAGAAGTCTTGCATGTGGGACCTTGTCAAATGCCTTGCTGAAGTCCATGTACACCACGTCCACTGCTCTTCCTACGTCAATGTGTTCAGTCACATTTTCGAAGAACTGAATGAAGCTTGTAAGGCACGACCTGCCTTTTACAAACCCATGCTGACTATTTCTAATCAACCTAAACTTCTTCAAATGCTCGTAAATCTTGTCCCTCAGAAGCCTCTCCATCAGCTTACCAACCACTGAGGTCAGACTCACCGGTCGGTAATTTCCAGGACTATCCCTGTTCCCTTTCTTGAAAATAGGGACCACATCCGCAATCCTCCAATCCTCCGGAACCTCTCCCGTCTCCATCGACGACGCAAAGATCATCACCAGGGGCTCTGCAATGACATCCCTCACCTCCCACAATAACCTGGGGTACATCCCATCTGGTCCCGGAGACTTGTCTATCTTGATAGCATTTAAAAGTTCTAACACATCTGCTTCCTTAATATCTACATACTCAATCTTTTCAGTCTGCCGCAAACTTGTAGTGCATCCTCCCAGATCACTTTCCACCGTGAATACTGAGGCAAAGTACTCATTAAGCACCTCTGCTATTTCTTCCGGTTCCATACAGACTTTTCCCCCTTCACCTTTTATAGGTCATATCCCTTCTCTTCTCATCCTTTTACTTTTCACATATTTGTAGAAGGCCTTGGGATTCTCCTTAATCCTACCAGCCAAGGGCTTCTCATGACCCCTTCTGGCTCTCCTAATTTCCTTTTTAAGCTCTCTTCTATAAGCCTTATACTTCTCTAGGTCCTCAACATCTCCTAGCTCTTTGAACCTTTTATACACCTTTCTTTTCTACCTGACACCGCTGCTGTGGCAGAATTTGTAGGGAGGGGAGAATAGAGGGAAGTTTCCAGTCCGCATGGCTCTCCTCCAGACCCTTATTTTCTTCCTGAGAATGACTGTCTCCTACCTCCTGATGATAGGAAATACCCCTATGTGCAGTAGGCGAGCATGAGTGGAAAGTAAAATTGTTTAATTGGCCCAGGGACTTTCTAACTGATAGACACCAAAATGATTTTTTCTCTTTTGGCGCTGAAATTTGTTGAGAATGAATGTTCTGAAACGACTTCAACCAGAAATAAAACGGTGGATCTCCGAATGTCTAATCGGTAAATAGCAAACAACATTCGAGTTCTTCTTGAGGTTCCATGTACACAGTTGGCTGGAACATTAAGGCCAGATGCAAAACATAATTAAATATCCTCAGGCATTTTAGCATTTTTATTTGGACGGCAAGAATATGAAGGGGGAGATTTTCTGCGTCAAGTTTCAGTAACTTTGCTCAGTCCGTATCTGGAAAGAGATAAACAATTCAGGGAACTGCAACCTTGCAAGGGTCTCCTGTTCTGGGAAACAGTCCAATGAGAATGTCCCAGGCTACTGGTTACTGAGTCCAGACAACATCTCCTTCTATCAGTTTACACAGTGTGAAATCTGCCTGAAGCTGCAGCAGCTTTAAATATTAAAATAACTAATCTTCCTTCATTTCATTCTGGAGAAAGGATCAACTGCCGCACAATTCTTTATCAAACATTTAGGAAGGGGATTTACATGACAACTATCACAATAACACGTCTGGAGAGACAGGTGACATCCAGTCAGTCCCGCCTTACACAAAATCAGAAAATGTTGGAACAATTCAGCAGCTGTGGCAGAATTTGTAGGGAGGGGAGAATAGAGGGAAGTTTCCAGTCCGCATGGCTCTCCTCCAGACCCTTCTCATCCTCACTCCGCTCTTGGAACACCTTCAATCTGGCCACTGATTGCTGCTCTGAAAGTAGCCGTAGTGACTGGATAAGCGCTCTATGGCCTCCGCAATCAATAGTCAGTAAATGTCACACATATGGACCGAGACACCCGGATTTAATTCAGGGACAGCCGCCAATTCTGACTGAGTGCTGAATGATCCCGACTCACCTAAAATGCGCATCCGCACACAGCCAGCCGATCAAAGCATGCCCGATGTTTGACTCTGCACAGGCAAAATCGGGACACACTGACGCATCCGGGCGCCCCTCAGCCAACCGCTCTCCGTTTTCTCCTTGCAGGTCCTCCCTCCCGCTTCCCCCACTGTGGTTGTTAACAGATCTGCCTGTATCTAGAGGCGTGTGGTTGTGTCGGATGAGGCATTGGGGAGGAGTGATGGTAGTGGAGAGCTCGAATGGCTCTGGGGTCGGGATGCCTGCGACCGTATACCTGGTGTTCGAATCATACTTTCATGTGAGAGGACAATTTCTGGACACTGACACAGAAAATTGGCATTGAGAATGGGGCGATTTGAAGTTAAGTGAAAATAGCAGAATAAACTAAATGCTGCGGACTGATGAAGATAAACGGTTGCTGAGCAGAAGGCTGATTGTTGCCAGGATTTGCTCTGTGTGGCCCTGAAATACTTCATTATTTGTTGAATGGTGATCGGAACTGAACAGTCAGGAACCGGGAGCGAAAAACTCCTCTCCTGAACATCGCTAACAGCAAGCGCTCAGCTCAAGGATACAGCTGGCCTGGGCACGGTTGTGGGCAATTATTAATCACTGTCATTGTTGTGATTTTATTATAAACTTAAATCCTGGTATTAATGTGAAATCACTTCTATTTTCAGAATATTGAAATTATTCACCACTCGCCTTATGACTGTGCACAGTCTCAGAATACCTTACCCGCCCTTTCCAGGAGAGCGGGCTGTAGATGATGGACAGATTTGTTTTTTTTTTACCTGAACAAATCACGCCGGCATCATTCGAGTGCGAATAGCCATAGTAACCCCATGTCCAGGAGCGACATTCCCGCAGAGCGCTCTCACTCCCTCTGCACTCAACATCAAACGTCACAATGGGTCCGGATCCTTCCCCAAAGTGAGCCCCGCCTGGTGCAGAGAGCGCGGTCCCGCAGCCCAGCTCCCTACACACAACATCGGCGTCCCGCTCATCCCAGTTATAATCAAGCACAGTGCCCCACTGTCCCCTGTAGTGAATCTCCACTCTCCCAGCGCACCGACGCTGCCCATTCGCCAGTCTCAGCTTCACCGTCTCTGTAAAATAAATAAATAAACCAACAGTTATTGGCCGCCTCATGCAACAGGTAGGATAGGAATTAAATCAAATATCGAGTGTGTCCAGGATCTCAACAAACCCTGGAAGGGGCAACATGGATTTACAGTGGAATACATCTGGAAACTGGAAGCAGCTTTCGGCTGTGTCAGGCAGGAGTGTCAATAGGTGTTTAATTGATTCAATCCAAACATCTCAGGACTGGCATAATCCGCGGTCCGCCACACTGCCTGATCTAATATAGTGGAATCCCAATCCTAGTATGGATTCGATATCTGTCACCACTGTCGAACCAGGGCCACCTCACTGCAACAGGCTGAATTAGACAGTCAGGTAGTCTCCAGCCCTTCCAGCGACAGTAAAATACGGCGGGTCTTTTGGTGCAACCCTAATATAGCGATGTTGGAAGGGGTGTAACATCGCATTGCATTTCAGCGCTGATCGGTAACCAGGGAAGTGAAAATTTATTTCTAAACAGCAGCGGGGACACTTTGCCTCTCAACTGCTCGTCGGGAACGTAATTTAGTGTCGCTCGGAATTAGAGAGCAGCAATTAAAGATTTTCAGGAAAACATTGCAAGAACATTTTCCTTCGCAACTGACAGGCAGACATTGGACGCACAGATATTGACATTGTCTCAGTGATTTATCATTTAGTTCGATGGATCAGTGCAGTAAAATGTCAGATATGAACTCGGAGGGTGATTACCTGATGGATCAGCTTTGCTGTTCCCTGGTCTGCCTGAAATGAAATTTTGAAAATTAGTCTTTGCTGGAACACGAGATGAATGAAACTGTCAAAACCGAGTTCTTCAAGTCAACATTGACGATCTGTATTATTCCTTCGCTATATGATTTACAAGCAGTTGATGTTAAGTTTTATTCAAATTACCACACTCCTTATGTTTTGGCCTCTGAATGTCCTGCTCTCATTCCTTGTATATATATATTTAACCACGTGCAACCTCATATTCCCAAAGAGGGATATGTTGTTTCAGTCAAATCTCCCAATCAATTTTAGTTCCTAGTTTACGTAATAGAATCAACAGGGCAGTGATTCCTGTCTCCAGCTGGTTTGTTGAAAATTATGAATTGATACGCAGAGTAACATTGATAAAAGTTACTCGAATATCTCTGCATCATCGCCCACAATACAGACAGTGCATCATTTATTTCCAATACAGACAATCCTCAGCTATCCTTATTAACTCTTCACAAACATTAGATTTACTTCGGATATGTCAGCAGATAGAATTACATACTCCACTGGGCCTGTTGTACAGACGGGACATGCGTGAATTGAAATTCTAGCTGAACAGCGCAGTCTGAGTGTAGTACATAGAACATTACAGCGCAGTAGTAGTAATTCCAGTGATTCGTTGCTCCTTTTCAAGAAGAGAGCAAAAAAAAAAAATCCAGCACAGGAACAGATTCTTTGGTCCTTCGATGTCATGCCCATCATACTGCCCAGCAAACAAAAAAAACTTATGGCCTATTTCCATCCATACCTTTGGATTTTTTCCCTGTACATTTCCAGATGCCTCTTAAATGTTGCCAATGTGTCTACTCCCATCACCTCCTCTGGCAGGGTGTTCCAGGCATGCACTACTTTCAGAGTTTCTCCTATATATCTTCCTTAAAGTTCCTCCATATCACCTTAAACCTGCTCTTTTTCTCCAGTAATGACATTAACAAGCAACAAAACAGAAGGTGCTGGTCAGCAGCCTGATTTGCTGGAAATCCCAGCCATCACCTGAATCATTTGTGCACCGTGTAGGTGAGACACAATAACAAATGACCAAGACTGATTCAGCGGTTCATTCCAAACCCGCGATATCTACCACCTCGAAGTACAAGGACAGGCGGACGGCAATATCCTGAATTGCGCATAACCTTCGAAGTCAGTCAACATGCTGAGTTCGGGCGATAACGGTGTTGTTTCATTTTCGTGTGAGCTCAATCCCTAATGTCACTATGCTTTCACTAGTGCACGATATACTGCAGCCAGACACCAAAAAATATAAAATATAAAAGATCAAATCCTGAAGATATCTGGGTATAGACAATAATTGCTGCCATTGCCAGGGACACTGACATCACAAGAGATAGCATAATAATAACAAGAGTGTAAAGGCCGTGGCTGAATGTGGGGTATTAACACTTTTTGAGAGAGAGATAGAGACATGGAAAATTTGGTAAGGTGAAATGTAGGCCCATTTGTTGATCACAAAACGTCATTAGTACAAAACAGTATGGCAGCAAATATATCTCCCCATGATTGAGTATTCGATCTGTCAGTAATGTTTTAATTTAAACTACACGATCTCACACGGAACAAATAATTATTGGTGTTACGAATGGAAGTAATTACAAAATCCCCGTTAAACACTGGAACCGTTCAGCTCGCAGCAGGAAGGACAGATTATGAATCGCTGGCGGAATATTATTTTCCAAATGTATGGCAATTCCAAAATAACACTTGCCTGTTATCAAATGATATCAAATGTAGAATATGAGCGGACACTTATCCAGTCTTTGCGAGACAGGGTGACATTTCGTTTTCTCCCTGGGGTCTGGAGGGCGAAGCTAATGGCGTAAAATGGTTGGAAAGATTTTACAAGGAAACGGTGGAGTTCGCCAATCTGTAACGGGGTTTCATGGCTCAATATAAGGAACAGAAAGCTCAATGGATATTGAGAGTGTCTGGACAGAGGGTGACAAGTATCCAGTGATTGATACACATTTCTGATGTTAATGTATGGTTTGGAAAGCTTTGTTTTGATTTCTAAATCCAAATAGCAAGCACAAATACTCAGGGTATGCTGCAAATTCGCGGAAGAAGTCGGATTTTTCATTTCCCTAATATTTTGCTGCTGCGACTGATTTTATGTATATTGCTTAATATGTCAGTTAAAGCAATGTTGGTCCCACTTAGATTTAATATTTAACTTTTCAGTATTTACTAATGTGTCCATTACTCCAACTCAAAATAATTTGTTTCACTTATGGCAGCTCACTGTTCAGAGAAGGAGCATACACCTCTTCCACTGAGAAATCTGTGTCCGCATTCTATTGATAGTAATTGTAACTTTTACTGGGATTCTGCAAGCGGTTAATTCATTTACATTCCATTCGGCAATCTATGGTATTCTAACAGTGGCGGGGATCTACTCTCAGACTGTACGGTTCAGCTAGAATTTCAATTCATGTCTGTTGCGTCTATACAACAGACCCAGTGGAGTATTTAATTCCATCTGCTGACGTATCCGAGTTTGATTCAGTGGTAAATCTAATGTTCTTATACACTTGCTGCTGTTTTTGGAGACTAATGAACTGAAAATACAACTTGGCTCAAAATATATTCTGCTAAGTTTCTACAAATTAAGCCAACGATTTCAATATTCAGCTAACTGGCGATTCAGTAGCAACAACAACAAAAAATAATGAGATGATTTTATTGAGCAGAGGATTTATTGTACCACAACATAACATTTGTCCTTCTTTCTTTTATAAGACATATTCTTTCAAGCAACTGCAAAATCCAAACAGTATGCTTAAGTTTTTATTTCGCAAACTCTCTGTCCTCGAAAAGTGTAGTGTTTGATTACAGTAATGGCGAGCTTCTCTATCAGTTGAACAGCATTCTCAATGACATTTGGATTAATGAATATAATGAAAGAGGCCCATTGGGAACCGAGAGAAAATGAACCAATTCAATGACTAAAATCTAAATAAAACTACTTGGCCTGTGGAAGGAGATGAAAGAACAGCTCTCGATCTGTCACAGAAAACGGCAGAGAACATGAAAACGTGGAATACTTTTGAGAAATAAAAATAATTATACTCTGAAAAAAGTCACTGTATAAAAATATTAATTTAACACATTCTGGTAATATTCCGGTAGGAGATATGAGGCAATTGAACAACAAACGTCACAAAGCAAATCACGAATGTTTAGCAAATTACATTATCTACATAACAAGTATTTTCTTCATATAAATGAATTAATTAATGACATTGTTAATTGCAATTCATATTAATACGTTAAAATGCATTAGTCATAGACTTAGCACAGCACTCAGAGGCTGAGGCACCTGAAATCAAATTTAAAAATCAAATTTTAAATGATTTGATTTTTGTTTTCTGTACACGGATTCAGAGAGAAAATACTCTGAGAAATATCAAATGTGTGGATGGTCCTCGCCAAAATTCCTACATTTTTAAACGCAGTGATTTGGCTTCCACTCAATTTCCTTTTCAGCAGATTCTAACAGCGACTGCACTAATTTGTACCAACACAAATCAAGTAATCCGAATTGAGGTTTTACAGGAATTAGTTGTCCATGCACACGTGCGGCATTTCCATTCAGTTTTGTATTTAAATCTCAGGCTGCTGTAACTCTCGACCGAGGAATAAAACAGAGAATACAGATTATTACCAACTGAAACTCTGCTACTTAAATTCCCAATTCCAATGCACACTTCAGAATAACGAAGGACACATTTGAATATATTAAAGCCTTTTTTCCCCTAAGGGGGAATATCCAAAACATTGCTGGAATATATATATAATTTTACAGATATAGATTTGACAGCCTATTTTGATTTCCAACTCCAATTTATTTATTCCGCACAGGAATGCCAGGTACACGGCGATCAAAAACAATTTCCGTTGGACACTCGTGGCCTCAGAGCAATATTCGCCAAAGTTGTTCGGCCCATCGGTCCAAAGTGACTGTGCCGGGTGGAATAAAATCAATTCAGTCTAACCCGACCAGCCTGTTCTTGGCTCCTTTGTGCGTTACAAAACTTCAAACGCATAAGCAAGCATATTATCAATGTGCTGAGCACTTCTTCATCCTCCTCTTTTTCAGACACTGAACTGGCCTCCTCTCATTGTAAACTGATGTCCATTAATATTTCATTACCTCAACATGACACTTATTATTCAAATCATCAACTTTCTCTTACATCTGTCACCAACATATTTGTTAATCACGAAAGCTCAAATATGTATGTCAAAATTTTATATCACTGAATTCTCAACAGACATCGAGATATTTTCAGTCAATAATAACTCACAGTTGAGAAGCTGCAATGCAATTAGAGTCAGGAAGGAGCGCAGCATCGTCCCGACTGTCGGTTACTGCGATCAGACTTGACTATTCATCGAGTTTTGTACAATGGTACCGGGCTGTCCTTCCAACACTTTCTGAAACACTAAACGCTCCAAGAATGAATTCTTTGTTCATAAAATAATATTTCCTCTCTTCTGATGAATTGATGTTCCCATGTGTGAAATATAAATTGCCGTTTGTTAAAAGACACCAATGAGAGTGATAGCCACCTCCTTGCCGTGAGCGGCTAATGAGGCCTACATTTTTGATAAGGAAGTGAGTCACCAACCCAGCATCGGATCATCAAATCATCATATCTTATAGAACAGACACAGGCGGGTGAGGGAAATACATATGGGAAATGTTTACAAATCATATTCGGCCTGAACTGGGTTATGCACTTCTTTCAAAACTGTCTAACCAAAATTTCAACGGACAATTTCCAAAGGACAGTTGGAGGCCGTGGAGAGGATAAGGGTTAAAATTCCCAGGTTAAATCCAGGGGAATTGGACTGTTGTGACGTGGAGAAAATGCATAATTTGCAAGTCAGATCCAAACACTTTCCTCAAGAAATCTGTGAATGAGTGTTCTCACCGACAAGTCCAATCCAATCGGCTGTTTAAGACTCCTATAGAGTCCGAATACAGCCTGTATTCAGAACCTGATTTTCACATCTTCACAAGGGAAAGGGGAAGATATTTCACTTCAGCAGCAACTCAAGCAAGAAGTTCAAAATAATGTATGGAATATAAAAAAAATTCTTGTCTTGTAAAAACAAACCTTTTCCAACTTGTTCAAGAAAAATTTGTTCTAACTCAGTAATTTTTTATTGTCTTCTATTTGGAGAGCAGTATTCTCGAAAGACAGAAAGCTCAATTTATTTTTTATAACATAGCACACCAGTGGAGAAATCTTAGATGAAATGCTTCTGTTAAAATACTGTTATTCTCCATTGGAACTTAACAATTTTGTGTCCATACTTCAGAAGCACTATTACATATCTGGGCGATTTTGCTGCCTCCGCCCAGTTTAGAGTGACAGAGTTCTGGGGGACTATGCTGCTCAGAAATATTTCTTATCTGCTGGACAAATGTAATTTTATTTTCATGATCAACTTGTGAGTCATTTGAATGAGTGTCTTTACAGATCCGTGTTTAGAGAAGGGAAGCTCACAGACATATTTGTTCCAAACGGGATTAAATGATTCCTGAGAAGCTGTCCAATTGGTATTGAATTATACTCTGTGTCATCCCGAAGCAGCTCACTGTCTGCGGAGCCTCAGAACACTCGCTGTGTGTTTTGCTGTGTTGCTGAACCGACAGGAAGCACCTGGCCTTGTGGTTAGGTCTCTGCTCGCATGTTAGTCGCTGCTACACTTCAACATTGACAGATTGCAATTAGACATTCGAACTTGTGTCGAGCAGTGCACTGAGACATGTAAAACTTCAAATACCTTCATGATTTCACCGGCAGCATATGACAGAGTGGCATCTATAAATATCCCAACAGTTATCGGGGATTCCAGGAATAGTGTGTCGCTAAACTTTATTAAATTTCACTCATGTTCCACCACATCAATGGTGTGAGATTAAACCGATTGCCTGGACTGCATAAATTAATATACTGCACACAGATCTTTACCACGCTTAGACGCGGAGGGTCCACCATTCAGCTCCATATCTATTATCTCTCACTGCTTCCCCTGTGAACACAGCAGACCGGGTGCACAAGTTCACTTATCGTGCAGAGATGAGAGCGGATAAGAACATAGGATAATGGATACAGCTCCTCCTTTATTTCCATTATGTCTTTACATTTTCGGTCAGTTTCAATGTATTTCAGTTCTCAAAAAAGTATCCAATCTATGAAATGATAAACTACAAACACGGAGTGATTTCCATGTGAGTCATTTTGTTACATTCACATCCTGAATTCGTTTATTACTGAGAGGGCGGCTTAAACACTGTCGTCACTTTTTGATGCAACAAAGTCTTTGACAGGTACTGGGTGTCATGGAAATTAGAGTTTCAGATATTGATATGTTATCCAGGATGGAGACTTATTACAGATTGGTTATTTAGAAAATACTGTGTGTATCGAGTCAGTTTATGGAGGTTGAATTAGCAAACATTGGTTGGTCTTTGATATCATTCGCGTTCATCTTTCCGTTGGCAGCACCTGTCTGCAAAACATATTTTTTTCCATCTAAAATATCTTGCGTCTCACATCTCCAAGCAAACAATATGCTGTTTATTTTCTGTTTGTTTAATCAGTATCCAAATATCTTGGTGAAGAAACTTATTTACCTGAACATTAACTGAAATCTTAACATATATGCATTAATTCCAATCCCAGAACTCACAGGTTAACACTCAGTGATTGAACCATAGGATCCCTATTATGCAGCAAAAGGTCATTCAACATATTGAGTCTGAACTGACTCTCTCACAGAGCATCTTCCTCGTGCTTTATCTCCGTGACTCCACATTTTTTTATGTTGCTAAAAGCCTAATTTATACATCTTGCGACACCAAGGGGCAATTATTGGTCGACATAACCTGCCTAGCTTTTGCATTTTTTTTTGGACTGGTGCAATTCCTTTGTATAAAGGAAAATTCAATGTATCTCTCTCTCATCTACATCCTGACCACTATATGGAGATGTCGGCGATGGACTGGGGTGGGCTCTGTAAGAAGTCTCATAGCACCAGAGAAAAGTCCTTCAATACTCATCTGATAAACGAGTAGCGCTTCAAAGCTCGTGATACCAAATAAACCTGTTGGACTTTAACCTAGTTTTGTGAGACTTCTTGCAACATCCTGTCCATTATCGACCAGACACTGATCCTTGTGGTACACCCTGGACATCAGCCTCCATTTCAACAAAACGCCTTCTACCTCCAATTTCTGTGTCTTAACATTGGGTCAGTTATGGATACAATGTGTCACGTTACCCTGGATCCAATGGCCATTTAGCTTATCGATCAGTGTCTTTTCTCTTTTGTCATTCAGTGTCTGAAGTCTGGCTGGAGCCACTCTGTCCATGGTAACAGGTCTGGCTGGGGTCAAACGGTCCTTTGAAATTCAGTGTCACAGAAGTGGCTGCAGTCAGTCTGTCCTTTCAGATTCAGTGTCACAGACCGGGCTGTGCTCGAAATGTTATTTGAAATTCAAGGTTTCAGGCCTGGCAGTTTCATTCTGTCCTGTGAGATTCAGTTTCACAGGCTTGTTCGGGTTCAGTGTGTCTTTTGAGATTCAGTGTTAAATATCTAGCTGGTTTACTGTGCCTCTTAATATTCAGTGTCAGAGGCCGGGCTGGGTTCACTCCTGTCTTTTGAATACAGGGTCACAGACCTGTAGGAATCACTGTGTCCTTTCAGTTTGAATGTCACAAGTCTGTCTGTAACATTGTATCCTTTGACATTCAATGTCAGAGGCCTGACTGCATTCATTCTGCCTTCTGAGATTCAGTGTTACAGACCTGGCTGGATTTTCTCTGTTCTTTGAGATTCCGTGTCACAGGCCTGCCTGTGTTCACTCTGCCCTTTCAGTTTTAGTGTCATGGGCCTGTTTGCATTCACTGTATCTTTTATGTTTCAGTGTCACAGACCTGTTTGGTTTCACTCTGTCCTTTGAGATTTACTGTCACAATCCTGGCTCGGTTCACTGTGTCATTTGAGGTTCAGTATCAAAGGCTGGTCTGGAGATGGAGAGAGTGTGGTGGCTTCCTGAGTGCATTGAGAGAGCATCACTACCTGATGGAGAGTCAGGTGGTTGAGTGCACTGAGACAGCATCACCAGCAGATGTAGTGTGAGGTGGCTCACTGAGTGCAGTGAGTCAGCATCATCAACGGATGGACAGAGTGACGGGTAACAGTGCCGTGAGATGGCATCAGCAGCAAATGAGGAGAGGGGTAAGTGAGTGCATTGAGTCAGCATCACCAGTAGATGGAAAGAGTGAGTATTCTAAACTGAGTGCTGTAAGACAGAGACACCAGGAGATGGAGACGTGAGGGTGTAACTGAGAGGACATGGACAGATTGCTGTAATGTGGGAAACACAAAGGATGTCTGTAGGATGTGGCAGGTCACAGGCTGGGAGCTGAAACTTGGTAAGCAGAAGGATAGCAGCAGGATGTGTGAGGTTACAGATATGTTAATTACAGCAGTAAATGACGATGTAGGCTAGATTTTAGAGGACAATGTGGTGAAATGTCGAGATGACTGAGGATAACAGAAGGCCTTTGTAGTACAAAGAAAGATTGTTAATTTGTAGATAGCAGTAAGGAAAATAACAGTGCTTGAGGGACACAGAGAGATGTATGAGATGTAGAAGGGGTGAGGATAACAGTCGGATATGAGAGAACAGAGGGAGATTGGTGAGACATAGTTTGCAGTGTGGATAATAGCAGGGTTTGGGATACAAGACAAATTGCTGAAATCTATCAATAATGATGATTATCATCCAGATTCGGAGGACACAGAGAGATGGGAGAAAGGCAATGGCAATGTGAGTGACAACAGGAATTAGCAGGATACAGACAGAATGATGTAATGTTGTAATGAATGAGGATAGAACTAGGATTCTGGAAGGCAGGCAGTTTCCTTTAAAGTAAGAACGGATACGGATAACACAAGGAATTGTCAGGTTTGCAAATGTTCGGGATATATCCAGGTTTTCTGTGGACACTGACTGACCACAATTGTGAATTGTGACCACAATTTGGTTACATTCACCTTAGTGATGGATAGGGATAGGCATGAAGCTGGGGGCAGTAGTTATAGCTGGGGGAAGGGCAATTATGAGGCCATCAGGAGAGAATTAGGGTGCATAGAGTGGACTAGGAAACTACAGGGACTGGGAACATCTGGAATGTGGAGCTTATTCAAGGAGCAGCTGCTGCGAGTCCTTGATAAGTTTGTCCCTGACAGGCGAGGAGGTAATGGTCAAGTAAGAGAACCTTGGTGTACTAAAAAAGTTGATTTGCTGGTTAAAAGGAAAAAGGAGGCTTATGTCAGGATGAGGATTGAAGGCTCGGTTAGTGCAATGGATAGCAATAGATTAGCCAGGAGGGAGCTAAAGAGTGATTTGAGGAGAGCTAAGAGGGGACACGAGAAGACTTTGGCTGATAGGATTAAGGAGAATTCTAAAGCTTTCTTTAGATACGTAAGAATAGAAGATTGGTTAGGACAAGATTAGTGCCAGTCATAGACAGCAGTGGGAAGTTGTGCGTGGAGCCTGAAGAGATTGGAGAGGCACTGAATAAATATTTATCCTCGGTATTCACGCAGGGTGATGTAAATGTAGTTATGGAGAACACTGAGGTACAGGATAGCAAACTGGAAAGTATTGAAGTAGATAGGGAGGATGTGCAAGATATTCTCGAGGGTTTGAAGTTGGATAAGTCCCCTGGGCCGGACGGAATTTACCCTAGGATTGTCTGGGAGGCAAGAGAGGGGATTGCAGAGCCTCTGGCTCTGATCTTCAGGTCGTCGTTGGTTACGGGTGTGGTTCCGGAGGACTGGAGGATAGCGAATGTGGTCCCAATGTTCAAGAAGGGGAAGAGAGACCTTCCAGGGAATTATAGGCCAGTGAGTCTTACTTCTGTTGTGGGCAAGGTATTGGAGAGAATTATTAGGGATAGGATTTATAGTTATTTAGAGAGAATGAATTGATTGGGGATAGTCAGCATGGTTTCGTGAAGGGTAGGTCATGCCTTACTAACCTCATTGAGTTTTTTGAGAAAGTGACCAAAGAGGTGGATGGGGGTAAGGCGGGTGATGTGGTATATATGGACTTTAGTAAGGCGTTTGATAAGGTGGCCCATGGAAGACTTCTGCAGAAAATGCAGATGTATGGGATGGAGGGTGATTTAGCTAATTGGGTTAGGAATTGGCTAGCAGATAGAAGACGGAGGGTGGTGGTTGATGGGAGATATTCATCTTGGAGTTCGGTGACAAGTGGTGTACCTCAGGGGTCTGTTTTGGGGCCCCTGCTGTTTGTAATTTTTATAAATGATCTGGATGAGGGTATTGAAGGATGGATAGTAAATTTGCAGATGACACTAAAGTCGGTGGAGTGGTAGATAGTGAAGAGGGGTGTTATAGTTTGCAGAGGGACTTGGACAAGTTGCAGAGCTGGGCCGAGAGGTGGCAAATGGAGTTAATGTGGAAAAGTGTGAGGTAATGCACTATGGCAGAAATAATAAATGTGTAGAGTATAGGGCAAATGGTAGGATTCTTAGTAGTCGTGATGAACAGAGGGATCTTGGTGTGTATGTGCATAGATCCCTGAAAGTAGGCAGTCAAGTCGATAAGGTTGTTAAGAAGGCATATGGAGTCTTAGCTTTTATTGGTAGGGGATTGAATTTCGGAGCCGCAACGTCATGTTGCAACTGTACAAAACTCTAGTGCGGCCGCACTTGGAGTATTGTGTGCAGTTCTGGTCCCCACATTATAAGAAAGATGTGGAGCATTGGAGAGGGTACAGAGGAGGTTTACCAGGATGTTGCCTGGTATGGAGGGCAGGTCTTATGAAGAGAGGCTGAGGGATTTGAGGTTGTTTTCGTTAGAAAGGAGGCGGCTAAGAGGGGACCTAATCGAAACATATAAGATGATTAGAGGCTTAGATAGGGTGGACAGTGATAGCCTTTTTCCTAGGATGGAAAAAGCTAGCACGAGGGGACACAGCTTTAAATTAAGGGGTGATAGTTATAGGACAGATATCAGAGGCAGGTTCTTTACCAAAGGGTGGTTCGGGAGTGGAATACCCTGCCTGCAGCGGTTGTAGATGCGCCAGGTTTGGTGGCGTTTAAGAGGTTAGTTGATAAGTATATGGAAGAGAAGGGAATGGTTTAATTTGGAGGGGCATTGCTTTTTATATTGGTTGGCGCAACATCGAAGGCCGAAGGGCCTGTTCTGTGCTGTAATGTTCTATGTTCTATGTTCTGTGTTTGGATGTCAGTAAGTTTTGCTGATTGGATATCACTGGGCAGTGAGGATATCAGTAAGCTTTTAGAGGATAGGGATCCGTGTGAAAATGCAGTAAACAATGTGGACAACAGTAGCTTTCGTGGGGATAGTGCGAGAATGGTGAAATGGAGTGAATAGAAAGGGAACAGCAAATTACAGGAGGATGCAGACTGAATGGTGAAATTTCGTAAACAGTGTGGATACAGTGGGTTTCAGCGGAATGAGGCAGAATGGTGAAATGTAGTAAATATTGTGGATAAAAGCAGTGTTTCGGCGAACATACACGGTTTGGTGAAATGTTGGAAAGAATGATTGTAGAGGCAGGATTTAGTAAGCGAATGAGAGATTGTGAAGATAACAATGAATTTCGAAGAGACCGGAAATGGATGGAATGTGCTAAACTGTGCGGATAGTGGAGGATGTGTATGTTAGGGGTAGTGCTGGAATGAAGCAATGTGCTGTACTGAGTTGTTGGGGAAATACAGTTCTCTGTGTGACCATCTAGAACACAAAACTGAAGAGAAAGGAAGGAATCAAACGAGCATCTAACTGTCATAATCTTCATTTAGTGGTATAGAAATGGAAGCTGCTCCCAAATGGAATTCAAATACATATGACAATGAGAAGCTCCAAATTTCGAATTATAATTCCAGCTCTGCTCCACAATGTAATGTGAAATAAGAGCTTTAACACGGACAGTGCAATACCGGATATACTTTCTATTCTGCTTCACATTGAACAGGATGTAAACCCTCACAATCTGAGAAGAAAAAAAAATGCAAAATCATGAAAGAAAACAAGGGGAATTACTGACTGATTCAGGAACTTCAGTCCCGATATCTGGAGATGAAGCATATTCCACACAGTGATATTTGTGGAAATGTTAAAGGTTCTCCCCTTTGATGTAATGCAGAGTCATATATCTGAGGACACCACATCCTGGATTTGTTGATGACTATTACCTGAAACTGTAAAAGAAATAACGATAAATGCAATAAATTCCAGAATATTCTAAACACATCACACGTGCTTCTATTTTGTTTTACAATATTCCAGTTCAACCGGCTGTTTATTTCTTTCTAAAACACACTGCACCTTCTCTCTGATACTTTCATTGTAATTCACCACTGGAAATACTGCATTAGTAGCGGTAGCTATTGGGAAATGTTAGGATGATGTGGAACTTCCTGGGACATGAGAGATGATGAGAAAACACCAATTTCCTCTGAATTCTCAAAAGGCAAAACTTCAAGTTCAGGGGAATTAAAGTCCCGCTCATTAAGATCATGCTTTGACCACATTGTAGGCCAGAATTTTGTGGGCCAGAATTTAAGAAAAGACACATCCCTCTTGAATTAGAGCATTTGGTGAACAGGTGGAAATGTAACAGGCTTGGAGAAAGGGGTGGCTGGAGCAAGGACTAAGGGAAGATCTGTGATCGACAGGGGAGCTTCAATGAGAGAAAAGTGATTCCTCCCTAGACAAAGGGAATGCAAATAGAGAGGGAAAAGAAACAAAGGAACAGAAGCTGTGCCTGGAGCAAGGGTTTGCGGGGTGGGGAGGGAGTGCTGACTGAAAGAAGGAGGAAGGAATCAAAGAAAAGGAAACATAATAAATTCAGAATTTTCTTTCGGAAACTGTTGGACTGGACATTGAATCCAGAAAGTAAAGTGTGTAGGGTGTGTGTGTGTGAATGGGAGGATTTCCCCTGGAACTGCTCCGGAACTTGGTTAAAACAATCATCTGTCGATCTAAGATGGATAGGGCTGGAGGGGGAGGCAGGGGTCACTCTGGTTAATCTGCTGCTGCCTTATCCGTGCCCAGTGCGATCTGATCTGTGTAGCCCAGCACACTGGAGAATATTTGGTAGATACTGAAGATTAGAAATCTAACTAATGTGCCAAATCCTTCAGAGAGTCACACACTGTATTCTAACAAACTGAACTGGATCACACTGATTGGGAAGTCATGTAATGTAACCCTCACAAGCTTCATGAATGAAGTACGTTTTTTAAGAGGGATTGGGGGGTGGCGGTGGATTAGATGCAGACTCTATCCTGGCTGTTCCTCTAAACAGGAGCTGATATCTGTGTGTATATGTGCCTGTGTCCCAGGGTACAGATCCCAGAGAACTGAAAATACTGCATCTCTCTCTCTCTCTCTTTCTCTCTCTCTGCAGAGCTGCTGTTTAAAGACACATTGACAACATTTATCTGACGGAAACATCACTCTCATTCGCTTCCTTTCCTCCCCCAATGAGTGTTTCTACTCTCAAAGAAGTCTATTTTTTTTTTTGCAGCGCTGATCTGTGGGGACTCATTAACCATTAAACACACGGCACACACATTCAGACACCAAGACAGACAACTACAGAGGAGGTTGTTTTGGAAATCAGAAATTGAATTTGTAAATGCAGCAACAAATAACTTGCAAAAAATGGTTTGAGTTCAGGCAGCTTAAGCAAAAAATGAACTTTGCAAGAATCAGCAACAGATGCAAACCTTTAGCCGAAGGAGTTTTGAATGAACAAATTGGATAATCCACATTCAACCTTGGTCTCTCCCTTACTGGGCAGGGTGTTAGTTACTTTAAAGCCATTTTCCCTCAGCTCCCATTATTGGTAATTTGAAGGAAGAGCCTTTGGATAAACCGTTGGCCTTGTGCTCACTAACCCACCCACCAACCCACTCTCTCTCTCTCTCTCTCTCTCACACATACACACACACACACACACACACACACACAAAACCACCTCCCTGAAACACACACACAGCCACCCCCTTCCCTCCCCCCGATTCTCTCAGAGACATGTTGCTGTTGGACTAGATCATACCTGGAGTAGGTGCATGAGGGTTGATTAGGGATGTGTGACCAGTTTGTCTGACTCAGTAACGGTATGAAAAGGCTGGGGATCCATTGCCCTGTCTCTCTACATGTGGATTGGTAACTAACAGGGTAACTCTGTCTTTGTGAATGTGTGTGTATGCCTGCACTGATATTTGTAACCCCCTTTACCCACTACAAAGCCCCAGGACCTGGATCTCTCTCCCAGGCAGTTATGATGTGGAGATGCCGCCGTTGGACTGGGGTAAACACAATAAGAAGATTCACAACACCAGGTTAAAGTCCAACAGATTTATTTGATAGTAAACCCCAAGTTTTCGGGGTTTGCCTCTTCGCCGGCTGAGTGGAGAGTTCTGATCTCAGACAGAGCATATAACAGCACCCACAGTTTACACAATACTGATTAGAATGTGAGCCTTTACAGCTAACCTGCTATTCTGCTCTTAACCTTCTCTTTAAAACTCTCTTTCTCTCTCTGTCTTTCTCTCCCTAAAATTAAATTGTCACAATTCACATTGGTGTTTTCCTTCACATTTTATTGAACGATGAAATATAGATAGGAATGTCTAGGGAGAGAGACAGGGTTGGGGTGCCAGGATTGGTAAGAACATTGGGGAGATAGAGACAGGAAAATTCTAAATCCTCCATCCAAATATAAATTCTCTTGGAAAGAGAGAGATAAAAATAGGGTCCCACAGCACAGAAACAGCCCACTCAGCACACCAGCTTAATGCTGATCATCAAATCCCAGTCTATCCTGCGCCCATTCCCCAGCACTTGCTGCAGTGCCTCAGCGATTCAAGTGCTTGAATTTACCCAACCCCGTCTCAACTTTTTTTTTCCTTCGAAACAATTTGTGGCCCGTCAGCAAGATTTTGTTTTTATAAAAAAGTGTCCTCACTGTTGCAGCGCGAGCAAAGGTCACAGACCCAGTGTGTGTACGGAAGATCCCACAGCAACAGCGGTGTGAACTGAGATCAGATGGGACACAGTCCTTCCCATTACACCCTCACACTCTCATCTGCTGTGAGCCCCCTCCTCCAGTCACTATCCTGAGTGTGTGTGTGTGTGTGTGTGTGTGTGCATGTGTGTGTGTGTGTGTGTTTGTGTGTGTGTGCACGCACACACGTGCCCTCCCAACTTTGCAGAAAGTGTTGAACTTCCTCTTAAAACCTAAGCAAACCATTTTCAAAATAAAATGCCTGCGGTGCACAACAAGATCCCAGAATTTCCTATAATTTGCTTTAAACATTTTCGTCTATTTTGGTAAATCTTCATGCAGAGAGAGAGAACGAGGCAGAGAGGGGCTGAGATAGTGAAATTCACCCTCTTCTCCCCAGCACCCTCAGAATTGAATCATAACATGTAGGGCAGCACGGTGACACAGTGGATTAGCGCTGCTACCTCACAGCTCCAGGGATCCGGTTTCGATTCCTGGCTTGGGGCACTGTGATCCTGTGTCTCTTCCCATCCCCTCACTGCAATCCACAAATCTCACCTCATGCTGCCTTTTCCTGTTTAACTGTCTCTCCCCCTCCCTGTCTGTTTCTCTCTCTCTCTACATTTCTGTGTCAGTCTTTCTCTGACTCTCTTCCCCACTCCCTGTCTTTTTTTTAACTCTCCCCCCTCCATCTTTCATTGTTTTCCCTCTCTTCCACTCCCTCCACCTTCTGTCTTTCTCTCTATTTCTGTCTCTCTCTCTCCTCTCTGTCTCTCGCCCCTTCTCCCTTCACAGTTCTTTCCAAAGTAACCCTACACTCTCGCCTGCTCTAATTCCCCTTCATGACTCTTTACGCCATGTGTGTCAGTCTATGTGACTGTGTGATCCCAAATTTCCAGAAAGTGTTGAACTCCCTCTTAGAACTAAGCCAAACGCGTTTGAAAACAAAATTCCTGTGATGTACAGGCAGTTCCCACAAGGTGCAGTCAGCTGGGTTGAGATAGAGGGTCCCGGTCACCACATGCAGAATGTAAGCATAGGCCAGCACTGTATCCAACTGTCCCTGCCTATGGAACCCTAGATTGATGGTGTCCAGCCTCCCCAGCCTGTGTCTCTAAATCCATGTGGGGTTCTGAAGAGAGACCCCTAATTTACAGCGAGGTAAGAGGCCCCCTCGTGAGACACACAACTCAGGAGAGGACGGCTCAACACACAGCTGTAGTAACTCATTTAAAGCGCACCCTCGTCACAACGCCAACCTTACTAGTCCCCGACATAGATATACCAAACACCTTAGAGATTACAGCCTCCAGTCACACACTATTATTACAAGAAAGACCTGACAGACCAGCTCAGAGGTCTATGCCTTATGAGTATTTGACACAGTCGAACAGGGCTTCCCCAGGTGCGAACGACATCTGCTTGCAGTGGTTTAGGCTGTGCAACATTTCGCTGCATCACCGAACTGAATCCAAAAACTGTTCACACTGACCAGACCACAAACCAGCTTCTGCTGGACGACCGCCTTAACGCAGGCTCAGTAAACCAGGCCCGCGCTGTCCATTGGACACTACTACTGCAGGGTTGGTTCATCATCGTAAAGGGAACCAAAGTGCCCACTTTCCTGGTGGATAATTTAAATTATGGGGGAGATCGGCATGGGGGTCAGGAACCCTACAGGTCCATTTATCCCGAAGGAACAGGAGAAAAGGTCATGGACAAAATAGACAGTCACCCAACGGATGGACTGAGCCCTGAGAATTGATGGAGATGCTTCATCCACCATAGGGGAATGGGACCAGAATCACTGGATATGGCATTTATGTGGAAAATCGACAGGGATATCCACTAATAGAACTCGCCCTCAATCTACCCATTCATCTGAGTGCTCAACTGCCGAACTAGCAGCTGACAGGATGAGCTACCCAGACCTACTTCCACCCCCCCATCAACGTACATTCTGAGAGCTTATCCATGTGCAATAGTTTGACTGAGTTCCTCCCGTTATGGGAAGCCAGAGGCTTCATCTCTGCGGACGGAAAGCCCCCAACCGACAGCCCCCTTATTATAATATATTCTGCGTGGGCACCCTTTCCACGTGTGAAAAGGTGGCCATGGATAGAATTCTACATAAGGAATTACTAAAGTTAGAAGCCACTGCAGGATCTCCCCACCTGGTATCTGAAAGGCTGATGCATTAGCCAATGGCGGAGCCCGTATGGGACAGTTTTGGCAGCTACCTGTAGGAGAGCAAGTAAACGCTGTGACCATCTGCCAAAATAATATAGCCGACCCAGGTACAGCCCGCTGACAGATCCCAAAATAAATTTCAGAATGACTCTACCCAGCTGCAGATGAGAAACGGAAGGAGAAATGCAGGTTTGATATTAAAGACAGGCACAGATATAGTCCCGACCCAAAATAGAAATCAACTCATCCACCAGGACCATAATGGATATGACCATCAGGGCACAGAGACAACAATCGAATGGTTCAAAGAATTATATTGGTGGCGATATTGACTACGGTAGGATTTAATAAAGGGGATCTTGTAGATGGATTAAATCAATGTAGACAGAGAAAAGGGGACCATCCGACTGAATTTGCCCGTTGTTTATGGATCCACTTCACAGGAGCAGCAAAACAACACAACATGGTTTACAGAAATTCCCTTTGCTCTCATGATGATATGCAACATCGTTTCTGTTGATAACCACCCTCCCCCGCCCCTCCACCAACCTCACACATACACATTAATGAATGACCGACCTCTGAGGGGGAGCTGAATATTTATTGGTGTTTGTGTTAACTGAGCCTGCAACTCACACACGGAACCCTATAGGGTTACAGCGCTGACCCACGAGAAAGCAGATAAGATTAAAGCAACCCAGATTAACGCGCTGTCCGATTCAGAATTAAAAAGAACAGAGCAAAGCATATTTCGATGAAAGGATACAGCCGGCAGAAGATACCGTTGGCCATCAGGTAATGATTTTCCTCGATAACCCCAGTTCTTTCTTGTCCCTGAGATATGCAGGCCCACACACCATCACCCAGAAAATAAGGCCCTCAGTCCACAAGATCCTGATCGACAAAGGGAAAACCGGTTGGTTCCACGTCAATCGACTGAAAGCTTGTGTGGCTTAGAATAAACACATAAGAGAGAGGGGAGGAGGACACTATGCGACCAGATTGGCTTCACCCAGGGAAATGCATTACTCTGGAAATCTTCTCATCCACTTTCTGGTTCAGACCAAGCTCTTGTCCCTATCACAGCAAGAGACTCCTCCAGGGAAGAAGCAATGTGCTTAGTCAAGCGATCTTCATTTATTTTACCTTTGCTGAAGTCTGTCAAGATCAATGCTTCAGAGTCAGACTCTACAAACTGCAATATTGGCGTTGTGAAGTGACATTGTTGGTTGTAATATTCGACCTCCGCCCCTTTTCCCAAGATTCTGCAGTCACTGCCAATTGGCCTGATGGACGTTAGCTCACATCAGATGAAGCCATTTCCCTCTTTTTTCCCGGGTATACTCTGCATTAGTTAATGTTTCAAACCTTAATCCTTTTTCCAGCATCCTTCAGCCGAAGGTTTGACGTCGGCTGCGGCTGCCTCGGTCTAAGTGAGGCCACATGCATGTGAAAGTGCGCCATCCTGTGACAGTGCCTGATCCTCCAAAGTTGTCTCAAATGATCATTTCCATCAGTCTGAGTTCACCCTTTGTTGTGGGTCTGAATTCATGATTGATTTTTAATCAGAATAGGCCCACGGCGAGCCAGATGAAAGAATAGGAAATTAATTTCAAGGTTGTTGCATGTCGCCATCTTTCCATAACCATTGTGTTTGGTGTCGGGAATATAAACGTTACAAAATAACAGAATTGTCCTAAGTGTCAGCTTCATATTATCCCGCGCATGCGTTTCCTGTTGTCGAAGAAATGGCGACTTATCCGATTAGTGCTTCGAGTTCTGCTTCAAGAATCATGGAGTCTTTCACCCTGAATCCAAGCGTTGAACGTCACACTGAGATATAAATAAGTAAATAAATAATTTGAATGTGAATTTGATCGGAAACTCAGCATATCTGATAGTATGAGTGTCATTGCTCCAATGTGGAGACTTCTTTGCTAATTCGTAGGAAATGACATGTTTTTGAGCTAAGAATGGAACTAAGCTGTGTTTATGTGGCTAGATTTGTCACCATTGATTTTGTGTCTTTTCGTCACTTTGCCTGTCGTACACACTGCTTGTGGGAGACTAATTTCCAGCGGATAAATAAACACTTAGAATCGTTTTGCTTGACTGGGGTTCTTGTTTGTTTTTGAGCAGTTAAGCTAACACTATTTTTTGTCCAAATTTGCAACTGTTTTCTGGGTGGTCTCTTCCAGTTATAAGTTCAATTGAGGCAGATTGCCATTCTGCAGTGTGGGATTCTATGATCATGCGATTCTCTGCAAATCACCTGGGGTAGGAATTTGAAAGCAAGTGTCAAACCCGGACTCATTGGCATCAATTTTAGAGGCATTGTGGGCCATTAGTTATTTTCTTTGGTGAGTACTTCAGCATCAACTATACTCTGAAAGTAATCTTCGCTGTTGCCAGTCCAAAGTAGACATAGGCACCTGACTCACAGTTATTCAGTGTAAGAAGTGGAACTTCTTTTTCAGTCTTGACATAGTTTGACCTGACATTGCCGAGGATAGCATCTCCATTTCTGGCATGGCTATTCTGCTTGCCTCGAGGACATGCTGACCTTCAGATGTTTTGTTTTTGTTGGTCATCCTGGCTTTCCTTTTGGAATAATATTGTCTTAACTAATAATAATGTTATCTTAGCAGGCAATGTGGAAATGCAACTTTTATTTTTAGATCCAGTTTTGTCAAATAATGATCCTGTTGCTTCACGGATGAATGCGTTTATTGATTTTAAATATTTCTCCAGCTTTTTTGTGTGTGTGACGTGGGCACTCGTGTATGGAGATGTCGTTGAATGATCACTTGGTGGAGAGGAGATTTCTCCCGAAGTCATTAAAATGTTGCTCATATTTCACGATATAGAAAAGAGTTTGTGTGAAGGAGTCACTGATGTTCTTTGTTTCTGAAACTATACTGGGTAGCATAGTTCGAAGTGCTTGCTGTGGCTCGATGGATTTTGCCAGCTGGTTTATTTGGCAAAGCTTGCATTAACATAATGATTGTGCTGTGTGTCCTTTCTCTGACCGAAAAGTTGGTGATATGGTTACTCCGTTTCCTATATAACCTGAGGAAACCCACACAGACACAGGGAGAATGTGCAAACTCAACACAGATGTGACCCAAGCCGGGATTCAAACCCTAGCCCTCTGAAGCAACGGTACCAACCAATGTGTCACCATGCCTCCCGCCCCCACAACACAAATCCTGCCCCCATGCTTAGTTTGTTAAGAAATATCAACTTAATGCGAAGTGGATCCATTGAAAAGTCTGATGGCAGTGTGAAAGAAGCGGTTCTGGAGTCTGTTGGGACGTTCTCAGACTTCTGTATTGTTTTCCAGTTTGAAGAATGTGGAAGAGATAATGTCCGTTGTGTTGGTTCTGGGATGACTTTTCAAAATATTTGTCAGCACTTTTACCTCTTAGAACAACTTTAAAATAAATGCCGATTGCTTTATCAAAACTCCTTCCAGCCTGCCACCAGCACTTTTCAACCAAACTCATGAGCAATTCTGCATTTCCGCTGTACGTCCTACTCACACCTCACTTTCGGGCAGAGCCTCACATGCTCCCTGAACTCAATTTCATCGAAACCTTCTATTGAAAATGTCATGTAATGCGAATCACACATCAGTTCAACGCTAATTAGACTTCACTGACTAAAAAGTACCAAATAATTCAACTTTAAAATTCCCTTCCTGATATTTGACACTGTCGTAAACCCTCATAATTCCCAAACGGTGGGTATTCGTCCTGTCAGGAAGCAAAAGAGTTACATGAGTTGCTCTACTCTGGATCCTGGACTCATTAACTTAGTTCACTCAGAAGACCACTCAATTTACTTTCCACTTAACATAGATGAGGTTAAGGGGGGCTGATCGATGATTCTGGGATGATATGGCGGGATTAGGGAAAACACTGTCTGCAATGATAGTCAAAGAGGAACCATCACAACATTTAAGAAACATTTAAATGAGCGATTGCAACGTCACAAGTTTCTAGGCTATGGACCAATAGTATGAAACTGTGATATGAACACATCGGAGCTGGATATCAGGAGCAGACCGGGTGGGCAAAATAATCCTTCTGTGTTGTAAATCTCGATGGTTCTAAAGATATGAATGCATTTGCTGGACAGACAATATCAACAAAGAACAAAGAAGAACAAAGAACAAAACAAAAATCAGCGTAAATATTGGGAGGACAGGGTAGGGGAGGAATTCGCTCAGGGTCTCAATCCACAGGAGGGGCGTTCTGGGGAAATTTTGGAACACCGGAGTCAGTGTTGGTTACAGTGTCAAGTAAGGAAGGAAAGCTTGTTTCATATATTGCAGAGGTGACTGTGATATGAAACACACACACACACACACACACACATACACACACACACACACACATACACACACACACACTTTTTTTTGAGCTTTCGCCAATGCCACAGCAAAATCGAAATGAGTGCCTTGCACAGATGACGACTGCTGGCTTCACAGAAGCGAGATTCCCGCAGCAGTGTAGTTCTTAAACTGCACCAGACGAGTGGAGCAGCCGTGCAGGACACTAATATTTCTAATTTCCACATTGTTGTACAGGGGAATGCAATCGTTAAGGAATACAATAATTACGATGACATGGCTGCTGTGTTAAAGGAGGACCACTCACTGCCTTCAGGAGGAACATTCGCAGTTTTAGCGGAAGAACTCACAACTTCGTAATGCAAAATTCATCCTGGTCACTGAAAAATTACATATTCCGCAACTTCTTGAAGTTTGTTCATGGGCTGCAATTTATGAGGCCAGTGCAAGGATCCAAGAAGAAATCTTCGCATTTGTCTCTCCCAGCAGCTCCCAAGTTCAGCTGACCTCATTAGTCAACATATGCAGAGTTTTGAAGCAAATGTATGATTTGGTCAGACAGCATAATGACATTGCAGTGCAGTAAAATGAGCCTCTGAAACGGCACAGTGAGCAATTTTATCTGGTTATCACTATAATGCTGACAATGAATTTTGCATCCTCTGGGCAGGACTCGCCACATGCAGAGATATTTGTTGCTGGACAAGATGCAGCGCCATTAGGAATGCAGGAGGCGCACGAACCCGCTCGGGTCACCGGCCGCCAGGGGGGCTTCTCTCTCCCTCCAACACTGCAATCCGAAACACAATATCATTATATTCATTCTCTTGCTGTAATTGCACTGTGTAGCTTGGCACTGGTATGGTGCAATAAATGTTCTGCTAAAGTTGCATATTTTTAATATGTGTTTTATCATAAATATGTTTATGCCTTATTTCCTTTAATTATGCTATTCAGTTATAAGTACTGTATTTCATATTTATATATTGTCCCATAACTTCTGATGGCCGACGGTACTCTATTGTCCCCTAAGGAAGAAATAAAATTGCACATTTACGTTAGCAGCTCGAGCAAAACTCCTGATGGGTGCAGCCGCCAGAGACGCTCAGCACGGGCATCTCAACAGGCCCAAGCATGAAGAAAACATATTCCAAACCAGGAATAATGCTTCTCACATTGCGGCAATCCAGGAACGGCCATTGAGGTCGTGGTTCAAAAAGGCAGCTTGACGTTGAAAACCGAGTCCCTGCTCTGAGGAAGGAAGGTATTTGCACTTGAACTTCGGTTATTTTTCTTCCACTTTTGAAGTAATTAACACGACTGTTATTGGTTCAATTGAATGGTAATTTTAAAACTCATTTTTAACGATTGAACATGAATATCATTTCACATGTATAAATAAGCAAGTTTTTTTTTAAAAAATCATGAGCGTATTAGTTAGAACAAGAGAATCTGAGGGCAACTTTCCTCATTACACCCTCCATGGGAATAGGAGCGGCCATGGAAAGATCTATTAACCTCGGGTGGAACACAGTGTGAAAATCTCCCCCACAGAACCCCGACAATTTAGAAGGAGGACATTCGGCCCAGCAAGCATGTAACAACAACATTTTCAGCCAGATCCTTTCCCCGTAACCCATTATCGTTGCCGATACCCCTGACAACAGGCGGCAGTTTAGCATGGCCACACAACTTAACTCGCTGCTCTTTGGCCTGTGCGAGGAAATCAGAGCACCCAAAGAAAACTCATGTCGACATGGGGAGGACGTACAAACTCCTCGCGATAGAAAGTCAAATACAAAATTGAACGGGGGTCTTTGCCACTATGAGGTACCTGCGCTAACAATTGTGTCGCCTTATTATTGCTACGTACTTACTTAATACACACACATTAATCTCAGTATTGTGTGTGTGTGTGTGTGTGTGTGTGTGTGTCTTAAACTCGGAATATATTCAGTAAAAATTCTGCTGAAAGAAGAACATAGAACGTAGAACATTACAGCACAGAACAGGCCCTTCGGCCTTCGATGTTGTGCCGACCAAAATAAAAAGCAATGCCCCTCCAAACTAAACCATTCCCTTCTCTTCCATATACTTATCAACTAACCTCTTAAACGCCACCAAACTTGGCGCATCTACAACAGCTGCAGGCAGGCATTCCACTCCCTAATCACTCTTTGAGTAAAGAACCTACCTCTGATATCCGTCCTATAACTCATACCCCTTAATTTAAAGCTGTGTCCCCTCGTGCTAGCTTTCTCCATCCTAGGAAAAAGGCTATCACTGTCCACCCTATCTAAACCTCTAATCATCTTATATGCTTCAATAAGATCCCCTCTTAGCCGCCTCCTTTCTAACGAAAAAAACCTCAAATCCTTCAACCTCTCTTCATAGGACCTGCCCTCCATACCAGGCAACATCCTGGTAAACCTCCTCTGTACCCTCTCCAATGCCTCCACATCTTTCTTATAATGTGGGGACCAGAACTGCACACAATACTCCAAGTGCGGCCGCACTAGAGTTTTGTACAGTTGCAACATGATGCTGTGGCTCCTAAATTCAATCCCCCTACCAATAAAAGCTAAGACTCCATATGCTCCATCTGGACAGTGATAGCCTTTTTCCTAGGATGGAGAAAGCTAGCACGAGGGGACACAGCTTTAAATTAAGGGTATGAGTTATAGGACGGATATCAGAGGTAGGTTCTTTACTCAAAGAGTGATTAGGGAGTGGAATGCCCTGCCTGCAGCTGTTGTAGATGCGCCAAGTTTGGTGGATTTTAAGAGGTTAATTGATAAGTATATGAAAGAGAAGGGAATGGTTTAGTTTGGAGTGGCATTGCTTTTTATTTTGGTTGGCAGAACATCGAAGGCCGAAGGGCCTGTTCTGTGCTGTAATGTTCTATGTTCTATGTTCTATGTTCTATGCCTTCTTAACAACTTTATCCACTTGACTGCCTACTTTCAGGGATCTATTGACACATACACCAAGATCCTTCTGTTCCTCAACACTGTTAAGAGCCCTACCATTAGCCCTATACTCTACACATTTATTGTTCCTGCCAAAGTGCATTACCTCACACTTTTCCACATTAAACTCCATTTGCCACCTCTCGGCCCAGCTCTGCAACTTGTCCAAGTCACTCTGTAAACTAAAACACCCCTCTTCACTATCTACCACACCACCAACTTTAGTATCATCTGCAAATTTACTGATCCATCCCTCAATACCCTCATCCAGATCATTTATAAAAATTACAAACAGCAGGGGCCCCAAAACAGACCCCTGAGGCACACCACTCGTCACCGAACTCCACGATGAATATCTCCCATCAACCACCACCCTCTGTCTTGTATCTGCCAGCCAATTCCTAATCCAATTAGCTAAATCACCCTCTATTCCACACATCTGCATTTTCTGTAGAAGTCTTCCATGGGCCACCTTATCATTTCGTTGATATGATTTCGAAAAGTTAATGCATGAAGTAGAACAGAGTTCAAATTTCGTGCCATGAAAAATCAAAGCCAGCAAGAAAAATACAAGCTGTGTCTTGGAACGAAACTGGAGCATTGGTTTCTGCAGACAGTGAAGTGACAAGGACTGCAGATCACTGTCACAAAAAAAATAATGATTTGATGCATTCAGAAGGGAATGTAACATTTTTGATGATGAAATGGCAAAATCATTTTTGAAGTAAGGATTTCAGTCTGCTCTCCGTAAATATTACTGTCGCCTCGCAGATTTGCAGAAGGTGTTATAAAACTCAATAACAATCTTGATTTCCAATACAATGAAAACAGCCAAACTGCGCCTCGGAATGATGTCTCCCAGCAGCTTCAAGAAACAATAAGCTGCTGACACTTGGCTGAGTGAGACTTGGCTGCGGTGAACTGAGCTGCTGAGACAGAAAAGCGAGCGCTTTCAGCAGAGAATAATAAATTAAGAGGTGACACCTGCTGCTGCTCCTTCTGTCCAGCACTACCCTTTTGCAATACTGTAGATGCTGGGCGCGATACAGTTCCTTCGGGGATGCGGTAATTGGACAGAGAATATTTAGGGCCCTGCTCTTCTCCTTCTAACACTGCTCCCTGCACCCCAGCAACTTCTTCCATATATGCATGCTGCATTTTAGTTGCTCAATCTGATTACGTTTTGATTAACCTTTCTGTCTTTTTTTTTATTCACGTGTTCCAAATACAATTCTCATATTTGAATATTTCGCTTTGGCATTGACATTTTATTTTAAAAAATCTACATTTTTGCGTTCAATGTACAAAATCTTGTTTCTAAATCAATGACAATGATTTGCCATTGGACATTCCTAGTCTCAGTGCCTCATGGTTAGCAATCTCTTGCAGTGCGCTGGGGGCTTGTCAGATGGCTGTGCTTAACTTCCAAGACTGCTTCACAGATCCAGAATTTCGGTGGAACTTCCCAGGAAACAGAAGACTGCATTTATATATTTCCCTCAATGTTATGATTGTAATTCGAGAAAAATGCTCACTTTTCTCTAAGCATAACTATATCAATTTTTCAATTGTTTATAATAAAATGTATTGTACGACTTTAATACCACATTTTTCTCTCTAATTTAACGCAACAGTCATTGTCGTTTATATAGTTAAGAAGTTAATGGGGATGGAAGATGTGTAAGCAGGAATGGATGTAAGGGAACGAAAGGTGTGGAGAGAATGTTTGGACATACTGATTATAAATTTCAAAGGCTCATTGTCCATGAAAAAAATAGCTGCCATGCGATCTCGAACTGTTCCTGCTTCATCTGGAGCTTGGGTTTCTCCATCAGGCTCCATGTTGTTCCCGTCCAACTCTTCCATTTTTATTGGAAAATCATCTTCTTGGTGGGTACTCAGTTTGTGCAATGCGCAACACGCTAAACTAATCCTTATCACTATTTCTGCTTCATAATATTACGTTTTCCCTGACCTGTCCAGACATCGAAAGTTTAACTTCCGTCCACCAATTGTCCTCTCGACCAACTGACGCGCTGATATTTGAGCTCTATTGTTGGTCTCGCGGTATGATATTATCAACCACATTCTCCAGTATCATCCAGTAATGAAATATCATGACAAATAATGAACATGGTCCGATATTGGACCGAACTCTCAGAGACGAGTCCTGTCCCTCTTTGTTTGCCTTTACACTAAGTTTGCTCCTTTGTGCGTCTCCCTCTATCATGGCATATAAAGAACGGAATGCCTTCCTGATGATAAATGACACCGTGTTATTCACCGGCGCCTTCAATGGAATACAATCTATCAACGGCTTCAACACCTTTGGAGAACTAGCGATGCTGTGGATCATAACAGCATTACCTGAAATTACAGGATGGTTATTCAGTGATAAGGGACCCACCAAGAACATAAACTGTATGAGGAAAATGTCCTCTTTTCACAACAAAACTGTCTCTGGAACTTGGATGCCATTGGGCATTCCTAGTCTCAGTGCCTCATGGTTAGCAATCTCTTCCAAGACTGCTTCACAGGTCCAGAGTTTCGGTGGAGCTTCTCAGGAAACAGAAAACTGCTTTGATATACTTCCCTTCGATGGGAATGTGTGGGTCAAAATCTTTAAGGAACATTTTGTGGGACCTTCCTGGTACTGTGGAGGTGGGAAGCAACGTCCTGAAAAGACAGCTGAGGCGCTGAGTTGGGACGCCGTGTTGAATTGCAACTCAATAACAACTAAAGATATCAAAACGCATGAACAACCTGTGTGAAGTTCCGTATCTCCACACTTGTGTGCAATTTCGTTTGACCTTCACGCTTCCTTTCACGTCGGTTCGTGTGACCTGTCCAATCTTGACCTACTTGTGTCGAGAAAACCGTTATTTCAAAGACTTAACGGACAAGAGTGCGACCGTAGATTTGTGCAAAGGTGATGACCAATAAAATACCCCTTGCTTCCAACTCTTAACTTCCTGGATCATTTTAAAATGCGTTTCTGTACCTTCTCTAAGGTGCTGACCCTTGGTCTAATACACACTGCCGGAGTGTGGTCAGAAATAGACTACTGTCCAGTGATTAACAAGATGTATTTATTTAAATAAACAGATTTGTTTATTTAATTATTCTACATTGTTCTTTTTTTTATTTTTTTAGCAAAGTGTGAAGTAAGTTTTCATCTTGGAAGACAAGCATACATGGAAATCTTTGCACAGGAGAACAAACATATTGAACCCATTTGTTCCACTCAAACATAATTGAAATTTCAGCCACATGAGGCGGCTAAGAGGGTATCTTATTGAAGCATATAAGATGATTAGAGGTTTAGATAGGGTGGACAGTGATAGCCTATTTCCTAGGATGGAGAAAGCTAGCACGAGGGGACACAGCTTTAAATTAAGGGGTATGAGTTATAGGACGGATATCAGAGGTAGGTTCTTTACTCAAAGAGTGATTAGGGAGTGGAATGCCCTGCCTGCAGCTGTTGTAGATGCGCCAAGTTTGGTGGCGTTTAAGAGGTTAATTGATAAGTATATGGAAGAGAAGGGAATGGTTTAGTTTGGAGGGGCATTGCTTTTTATTTTGGTCGGCACAACATCGAAGGCCGAAGGGCCTGTTCTGTGCTGTAATATTCTATGTTCTATGTTCTATGAATATATTTGGCCTGAGTGATTAAGAACAAGACACCACCTCTCTGATATCTGCATGTTCTCAGTATCACAGCCACCTGGCCTGTAATCTGTGTGTTTTAGTTTCCATACCACAACTGTTGAATTGCAGCTTCTAACATGTTTTTTTTCTCCTCTCTCCGTCCACAGGCCTAAACGGACCACATGATTACGAATAGCTGTTTCCATTAGTTCATCTAAATTCTTAGTCAGAATTTTTTTTTCATTAAAGCCATTCTGCTTGTCATTTATTTTTAATTTAAATATTCGAAGAAACACATATTTCTTTCCTTAATTCTGATGTCTGGAAACTCGGCCCAGTTGTCACTGCAAAACCAGTTACTGCATTTATCATCTTGTTTTTTTTTACTCATATCCAAACATGTTCATTCTTCCAATCCCCGGGCATCACTTCAAAGTCCAAGAATAACTGACAGCTTGAAGCCAGTGTTGATGTAACACTTGTCTTATCACAAGGGATTAACTGAATCTGTTTTTCAAGAGAAAAAAAAAATCCTGATTGTTTTCCTCGAGAGGTTTCATCTTCTTTAAAAAGAGACTCCTTTCAATGCCAACTCTCATAGTGTCTGTCGGGAACTACTGGATATATGTAGAATCATCTGCTGTAGACAGAGGGAGATAAGAGTTTACAATCTGAGATTTACAGACTGGAATGTTAAAACAGTGGCTCATAATTTGTGGACAATGGATTTGAATGTTTCAACAGTGACCCCTGACATGAGAGTAAGATATTGGAATTTTACACCAACGGATCAGAATTGGAAAATCAGAGATATGAATGTTCCAATGATGAGCAGAAGTTTATCTGGAGCTCTTTACCAACTTTCCACATATTATCCTTGGATGTCATTAGAACAGCGAATCTACTTCACATTGCAGATTATTCAGGCAGGTTACTATCCAATCCTCGCCATTGTTGGTGTCCCTGGTAAGTTGTTTTTATGCCTCCATTACTTATACCATACTTCTAAACCTGTTCCTGTCATTGTATTTTGGAAAGACCATTTTTTTTTAAATATCCTGTAACGAAAACGGTGTCCTGTCCATGAACGTCCTTTTCCCCGCACTGCCCAATGTCTGAGTACAAAGATAATAAATGTTCACAACCTCAGAAATTAATTTGACGTCGTGTTTTATCCAGAATCCACCTTTTTCTACAGTATCAAACACTGATCTCGCTCCGACTCTGCCTCAAGTGAATGCTGCACAAATTCTCATTGGTACTTTTGTTACAAAAAAAGACTCGATGATTTGACTGTCATCTGGTAGCTTTCATATCTCACCACACTCCATGTGTGATTTCGACGACACCCCTGTAGTCGAACTCACAGCAAATCAGTTCAGTCACTGCCCTGATGCACAATAATATTGACTGCTTTCCATGCCAGCTGCTCATTACATAGTTTCCTTACTTCGGCAAACCATTTCCTTCAATATTCATTTTATGCCCCTAAAAATGGCATACCTATATCTATCCTCGGCTACAATTTACTCTCTCTTTCTCTCTATTTGAATATAATTATCTAGCAGATACAGAATGCCATAGAAAAAGCAGGAAAAAATAAATAAAAACATGATAATTAAGGAACATGTATAAATACACATAAATATCCAAGTTAACATGTTTAAACAGATTAACGCAAATACAATGAATTATTATTTTTTTTTAGTTTTGCACAAAAAAGGACACAGACAGATAAAAGACTGAATAATTGAACTTTTTTTTTTGTTTTGTTTATAATTGAAGCTTCTCACATAGAATAACAATTGTTGCTGTTGAAATGTGGAGAATTTTATTCTGCTTCAAGAACATTTTTTCCAACAGAAAGTGGCAAAACATGAAAACGAATTGAGATATAAACGGGACAATGCATTATCTCGTTGCATCAATGCTCCGCCAGCATGCGCAGGGATCTCTATATGGCAGCAAAGATTGGTCCCATTTTTTTTTTAAGCACCGGTTTCAACAGTTGCAAATTGATCTGTCAATGTTTCCCCAACACTTGTGTTCGTCACTCTCATCCTTAACACGTGCTCTGCAGCGTCGGGAACACAGACATTAACAAGCAATAAGCACCGACTGTCATTTAATCAAGTGACAGACTTGGAGCAGATATGATCAGGCCCTCCATCGTCCGGTTCTTTCCCATGTCTCTGCGGTTTTTTTAATCTTTAATTGTTTTACCAATTCAAAAATGGAATTTCAATTCCACCATTTGATATGCAATTTGATTTATTGCCAACATTTACTCTTTGTTCCATTAATATTCTTAAAAATGTTACTCCCTGTATTAAATTTCCCATTAGTTTCTGCTGCTGAAAGCAGGAAAGTCCTAGATATTGAAAATCTCCCACCTAACCTTCCATCTGGCATGTCTGTACCGAGGAGATTATATCCCTTCTGTGCATGGATCAGGACACACGATTATGTTCAAACTAATGCAAGGGAAATCTTTCTTAGCAGATCTAGAATAAGTTCCGAGGATGTAACCCATAACTTGATTAAAAGAAGTCACAGGTTGTGGTTTGTTTTGACTGAGAAATGACATTATTTGAAGTGTCACACACGAGATTAGCATGTTAAGTTAAAGCAGATGTGATTGAGGGTAAGATTGGAGGCACGGGGAGGGGAGGGGGGATGTTGGATCAGGTTGTTAAGTTGATGATCCATCATGAACATAATTAATGGTGGAGAAGACACAACAGGCTCAGTCACCTTCTCTTGCTCTCAGTTTCTCTGCTTCTATGAAATTCTTCTCGACATTGAATTGTGTTCATGTTACAATATTAATTTGGCGCCTTTTTGACAATTCTAAACTTGTCTACCAGAACAGTGAGGAGATAGTCAAAGTTCAGTTGAGTTCTTGTGTTTTTTTGGTCGTGAACTATACAAACTTTGAGGGGGTTTCCTGCATCACCACTTCTTCCGGTGACCAACATGGAGAAACATCTCGAAAGAGCAGTGAGCTGAATTCCACGCTATTTGTTGCACTGAGACTTGTCAGAGGGGGAAATGGAATGGAATCGAAGATGATGACACGTTTTCCTTTGTTGGATGAATTCATATTTTTGTGGCTTCAAAGGCTGCTCTAGCCACATCCTTGTTCAAACAGCAGGACTTTCTAATCCGCAAGAAAATGGTGAAATTCCTCTTCATCCATCGTTTCCTCCACAGAGAACGCACAATGTGACTGCTGCTTTGGCTGCATAAACTCGGCAGTAGCATGCCCACTCCTGTAAATTGTGTAGAACTTAGTTTCCTGGTAACATGATTCTATTCCAGCATTTATCTTACAGCAATATCATAGCAGCATCATACAAAGCATTCTCCACTCACTTCATCAACCACACCCTACCTCCAGAGGCAATCCCCCTCAAACCACAACTCCTGTTCGGACGCAGCACATAGACTTCCACACGTTTCGTCACATTTTTTTTCTGTGTCCTCCATCCGAGGCTGCTCAGCCACAGACTCTTATGCTTCGTTCCTAACCGCAAGATTCACCTCTCTGTCACTTACTGGCACCGCTGTAGCAAAATCCTGGACTCTTTGAAGGCTGACACCAACACGCACCCCCGCCCCCTTGACATACATAGACATCCTGAGCCACACACCTTCGGGTATGCCACGAGTGTTTGAAAACCTACTTTGGACCCCCCTTTCAAACCATCACTGAATCATGGATCCCCTTCCAAGTTACAGAGATGGCTAATCACCTCCCCAAAACCACAAATTATTTCCACACGATAAAAGAGCTGCAATCCTCCTGGATAAAATATTCTTTCTCTCTTTGACTGAGTAACCAAATACCACCTCTTGTGTATACTCTTGTGCATAGGGAGGATGTGCTAGAAATTCTCGAGGGTTTGAAGTTGGATAAGTCCCCTGGGCCGGACGGGATTTACCCTAGGATTCTCTGGGAGGCAAGAGAGGAGATTGCAGAGCCTCTGGCTCTGATCTTCAGGTCCTCGTTGGTTACGGGTGTGGTTCCGGAGGACTGGAGGATAGCGAATGTGGTCCCATTGTTTAAGAAGGGGAAGAGAGACCTTCCAGGGAATTATAGGCCAGTGAGTCTTACTTCTGTTGTGGGCAAGGTATTGGAGAGAATTATTAGGGATAGGATTTATAGTTATTTAGAGAGAAATGAATTGATTGGGGATAGTCAGCATGGTTTCGTGAAGGGTAGGTCATGCCTTACTAACCTCATTGAGTTTTTTGAGAAAGTGACCAGAGAGGTGGATGGGGGTAAGGCGGTTGATGTAGTATATATGGACTTTAGTAAGGCGTTTGATAAGGTGGCCCATGGAAGACTTCTACAGAAAATGCAGATGTGTGGAATAGAGGGTGATTTAGCTAATTGGATTAGGAATTGGCTGGCAGATAGAAGACAGAGGGTGGTGGTTGATGGGAGATATTCATCGTGGAGTTCGGTGACAAGTGGTGTGCCTCAGGGGTCTGTTTTGGGGCCCCTGCTGTTTGTAATTTTTATAAATGATCTGGATGAGGGTATTGAGGGATGGATCAGTAAATTTGCAGATGACACTAAAGTTGGTGGAGTGGTAGATAGTGAAGAGGGGTGTTATAGTTTACAGAGTGACTTGGACAAGTTGCAGAGCTGGGCCGAGAGGTGGCAAATGGAGTTTAATGTGGAAAAGTGTGAGGTAATGCACTTTGGCAGGAACAATAAATGTGTAGAGTATAGGGCTAATGGTAGGGCTCTTAATAGTGTTGAGGAACAGAAGGATCTTGGTGCATGTGTCAATAGATCCCTGAAAGTAGGCAGTCAAGTGGATAAAGTTGTTAAGAAGGCATATGGAGTCCTAGCTTTTATTGGTAGGGGGATTGAATTTAGGAGCCGCAGCATCATGTTGCAACTGTACAAAACTCTAGTGCGGCCGCACTTGGAGTATTGTGTGCAGTTCTGGTCGCCACATTATAAGAAAGATGTGGAGGCATTGGAGAGGGTACAGAGGAGGTTTACCAGGATGTTGCCTGGTATGGAGGGCAGGTCCTATGAAGAGAGGTTGAAGGATTTGAGGTTGTTTTCGTTAGAAAGGAGGCGGCTAAGAGGGGATCTTATTGAAGCATATAAGATGATTAGAGGTTTAGATAGGGTGGACAGTGATAGCCTTTTTCCTAAGATGGAGAAAGCTAGCACGAGGGGACACAGCTTTAAATTAAGGGGTATGAGTTATAGGACGGATATCAGAGGTAGGTTCTTTACTCAAAGAGTGATTAGGGAGTGGAATGCCCTGCCTGCAGCTGTTGTAGATGCGCCAAGTTTGGTGGCGTTTAAGAGGTTAATTGATAAGTATATGGAAGAGAAGGAATGGTTTAGTTTGGAGGGGCATTGCTTTTTATTTTGGTCGGCACAACATCGAAGGCCGAAGGGCCTGTTCTGTGCTGTAATGTTCTATGTTCTATGTTCTATGTTCTATGTTTAAAGTTAGATAAGTCCCCTGGGCCAGACTGGATTTACCCTAGGATTCTCTGGGAGGCAAGAGAGGCGATTGCAGAGCCTCTGGCTCTGATGTTCAGGTCATCATTGGTTACGGGTATAGATCCGCAGGACTGGAGGATAGGGAATGTGGTCCCATTGTTCAAAAAGGTGAAGAGAGACTTTCCAGGGAATTATAGGCCGGTGAGTCTTACTTCTGTTGTGGGCAAAGTATTGGAGAGAATTAATCGGGATAGGATTTATAGTTATTTAGAGAGGAATGAATTGATTGGGGATAGTCAGCATGGTTTTGTGAAGGGTAGTTCGTGCCTTACTAACTTTATTGAGTTTTTTTGAAAAAGTGACCAAAGAGGTGGATGGCGGTAAGGCAGTTGATGTGGTATATATGGACTTTTGTAAGGCGTTCGATAAGGTGGCCATGGAAGGCTTCTGCAGAAAATGCAGATGTATGGGGTTGAGGGTGATTTACTAATTGGATTAGGAATTGGCTAGCAGATAGAAGACAGAAGGTAGTAGTTGATGGGAGATATTCATCGTGGAGGTCGGTTACAAGTTTGTGCCTCAAGGGTATGTTTTGGAGCCCCTGCTGTTTGTAATTTTTATAAACGATCTGGATGAGGGTATTGAAGGATGGATTAGTAAATTTGCGGATGACACCAAAGGTGAGGAGTGGTAGATAGTGAAGATGGGTGTTATAGTTTGCAGAGAGACTTGGACAAGTTGCAGAGCTGGGCCGAGAGGTGGCAAATGGAGTTTAATGTGGAAAAGTGTGAGGTAATGCACTTTGGCAGGAATAATAAATGTGTAGAGTATAGGGCTAATGGTAGGATTCTTAATAGTGTTGATGAACAGAGGGATCTTGGTGTATATGTGCATAGATCCCTGAAAGTAGGCAGTCAAGTCGATAAGGTTGTTAAGAAGGCATATGGAGTCTTAGCTTTTATTGGTAGGGGGATTGAATTTCGGAGCCGCAACGTCATGTTGCAACTGTACAAAACTCTAGTGCAGCCGCACTTGGAGTATTGTGTGCAGTTCTGGTCCCCACATTATAAGAAAGATGTGGAGGCATTAGAGGGGGTACAGTGGAGGCTTACCAGAATGTTGCCTGGTATGGGGGGCATGTGTTATGAGGAGAGACTGAGGGATTTGAGGTTGTTGTCGTTAGAAAGGAGGCGGCTAAGAGGGGATCTTATTGAAACATATAAGATGATTAGAGGTTTAGATAGGGTGGACAGTGATAGCCTTTTTCCTAGGATGGAAAAGCTAGCACGAGGGGGCACAGCTTTAAATTAAGGGGTGGTAGTTATAGGACGGATATCAGAGGTAGGTTCTTTACCCAGAGGGTGGTTAGGGTGTGGAATGCCCTGCCTGCGGCAGTTGTAGATGCGCCAAGTTTGGTGACGTTTAAGAGGTTAGTAGATAAGTTTATGGAAGAGAAGGGAATGGTTTAGTTTGGAGGGTCATTGCTTTTTTTTCATAATTGGTCGGCGCAACCATCGAAGGCCGAAGGGCCCGTTCTGCGCTGTAATGTTCTATGTTCTATATTCCTATTGTAGATATTGTAGATATTTCTATTGTAGATATTCCTATTGTAGATATTTCTATTGTAGATATTGTAGATATTCCTATTGTAGATATTGTAGATATTCCCATTGTAGATATTCCTATTGTAGATATTTCTATTGTAGTTATTGTAGATAATCCTATTGTAGACATTCCTATTGTAGATATTTCTATTGTAGATATTGTCAATATTCGTATTGTAGATATTCTTATTGTATATGTTCCCATTGTTGATATTCCTATCGTAGATATTCCTATTGTAGATACTGTAGATATTCCTCTTGTGGATATTCCTATTGTAGATATTTCTATGATAGATATTGTAGAAATTCCTACTGTAGATGTTCCTATTGTAGGTATCCCTATTGTACATATTCCTATGGTAGATATTGTAGATATTTCTATTGTAAACGTTGTAGATATTCCTATTGTAGACATTCCTACTATAGATATTCCTATTGTGAATATTGTAGATATTTCTATTACAGATATTCCTATTGTAGATATTGCTATTGTAGATATCCTGATTGAAGATATTTCTGTTGTAGGTATTGCTACAACAATGTAGCTCTAGCACGTTAGACGGGGCAGTATTTGTATAAGGTGTGCAGGAAGGTTTTTTGACTCAGTATGTAGATAGGCCAACTAGAGGTGAGGCTACATTGGATTTGGTGTTGGGCAATGAGCCAGACCAGGTGTTAGGCTTGGAAGTTGGTGAACATTTTGGTGATAGTGACCACAATTCGATTACGTTCACCTTAGTGATGGATAGGGATAGGCATGAAGATGGGGGCAGTAGTTATAGCTGGGGGAATAGTAATTCTGAGGCCATAAGGAGAGAATTAGGGTGCATAGGTTGGACTAGGAAACTACAGGGACTGGGAACATCTGAAATGTGGAGCTTATTCAACGAGCAGCTACTGCGAGTCCTTGATAAGTATGTCCCTGTCAGGCTAGGAGGAAATGGTCGAGTAAGGGAACCATGTTGTATTAAAAAAGTCAATTTGCTTGTTAAAAGGAAAAAGGAGGCTTATGTCAGGATGAGGCTTGAAGGCTCAGTTAGTGCAATGGATAGCTATAGATTAGCCAGGAGAGAGCTAACGAGTGAGTTGAGGAGAGCTAAAAGGGGACACGAGAAGACCTTGGCTGATAGGATCAAGGAAAATCCTAAAGCTTTCTTTAGATATGTTAGGAATAGAAGATTGGTTAGGGCAAGATTAGGGCCAGTCATGGACAGCAGTAGGAAGTTGTGCACGGAGCCTGAAGAGATTGGATAAGCACTGAACAAATATTTCTGTTCGGTATTCACGCAGGGAGATGTAAATGTAGTTGTGGAGAACAATGGGATACAAGGTTGCAAACTGGAAAATATTGAAGTAGATAAGGAGGATGTGCTATATATTCTTGAGGGTTTGAAGTTAGATAAGTCCCCTGGGCCAGAAAGGATTTACCCTAGTATTCTCTGGGAGGCGAGAGAGGCGATTGTAGAGCCTCTGGCTCTGATCTTCAGGTCGTCGTTGGTTACGGGTATTGTGCCGGAAGACTGGAGGATAGCGAATGTGGTCCCATTGTTCAAGAAGGGGAAGAGAGACTTTTAGGAGGCTTACGTCAGGATGAGGTTTGAAGGCTCAATTAGTGCAATGGATAGCTATAGATTAGCCAGGAGGGAGCTAAAGAGTGAGTTGAGGAGAGCTAAAAGGGGACACAAGAAGACTTTGGCTGATAGGATCAAGGAGAATCCTAAAGCTTTCTTTACATATGTTAAGAATAGAAGATTGGTTAGGGCAAGATTAGAGCCAGTCATAGACAGCAGTAGAAAGTTTTAGGGAATTATTTGCCGGTGAGTCTTACTTCTATTGCGAGCAAAGTATTGGAGAGAATTATTAGGGATAGGATTTATAGTTATTTAGAGAGAAATGAATTGATTGGGGATAGTCAGCCTGGTTTTGTGAAGGGTAGGTCGTGCCTTACTAACCTCATTGAGTTTTTTGAAAAAGTGACCAAAGAGGTGGATGGGGGTAAGGCGGTTGATGTGGTATATATGGACTTTAGTAAGGCGTTCGATAAGGTGGCCCACGGAAGGCTTCTGCAGAAAATGCAGATGTATGGGATAGAGGGTGATTTAGCTAATTGGATTAGGAATTGGCTAGCAGATAGAAGACAGAGGGTGGTGGTTGATGGGAGATATTCATCGCGGAGTTCGGTTACAAGTGGTGTACCTCAGGGATCTGTTTTGGGGCCCCTGCTGTTTGTAATTTTTATAAATGATCTGGATGAGGGTATTGAAGGATGGATTAGTAAATTCGCGGATGACACCAAAGTCGGAGGAGTGGTAGATAGTGAAGAGGGGTGTTATAGTTTGCAGAGAGACTCGGACAAGTTGCAGAGCTGGGCCAAGAGGTGGCAAATGGAGTTTAATGCGGAAAAGTGTGAGGTAATTCACTTTGGCAGGAATAACAAAGGTGTAGAGTATAGGGCTAATGGTAGGACTCTTAATAGTGTTGAAGAACAGAGGGATCTTGGTGTATATGTGCATAGATCCCTAAAAGTTGGCAATCAAGTCGATAAGGTTGTTAAGAAGGCATATGGAGTCTTAGCTTTTATTGGTAGGGGGATTGAATTTCGGAGCCGCAACCTCATGTTGCAACTGGACAAAACTCTAGTGCGGCCGCACTTGGAGAAAATAAATACTAGGGCGCCAACTGTTCACATTATTCATGATGTAGAAGAGGAAACTGAATGCACTCTCTCCAAATTTGAATATTATACAAAGTTGGGTGGGAGGGTGAGTTGCGAGAAGTTGAGCAGAAATGCTTCAGTGTGATTTGGACACGGATATTTCAGCATTGTCTTTAATTATATTCTGAATTTGGGCTGATTCGCCACTGTAAAAATAAATGTTAGAGCAGCAGTTAAAATCCAGCAGCATATGGTGGAATTCTGGGCAATATTGAGACAGATTTAACCTTGTCTGAATGGAACATTCATGATGTAACTATTGCTGGAAATTCGAATGTTTCTCTTTCAAAAATGTTTTCCACAGGAATTAAATAGTTTTTCAATGTCTCAACCTTCCAAATCTCCAAACTTATAAAGCGTGGCAAGGATTGTAAGATGCACAGAATTGCAGATGACAGAGAATCACAGAAATAATATTGTAATGTATTCCTATGTTTCAGAATGTGAATTTATATTTTTATATCTTTAATCCTGGGTTAATGATTGTACATTTCAAATCCTACACGTCACTATTGTCAATCTTTATTTTCAGTAATTGATTCTGTCACCATTTAACTAAAGCTCGATCATCCAAACAAGATACTGTCACATTTTCCTACATTATAGTTCTGATTTGAATTACACCGCATTTCCATGAATGTAACCATTCACTCAACTTGTTTAAACTACACACACATTCACACACACACACACGAACACACACACACACGCACGCACGCACACACACACACACACACACACGTCAGGGGGTTCAAGGAATTTGGACAGATGTGTGGATGAGCAATGACATAACAGACGCCATATAATGTGGAAAAGCTTGGAGATCTCAATTTTGGTTGAAAATACAGCGAAACAGAATATGTAACGCAATGGTGTGAGATTGGACAGAGTTGATGTTCAGAGAGCGCTGGGTATCCTTGTTCATGGGACACTAACACATGGCAGGCATGTGCACAGAACATTTTCCTGGACGCAAGCGGTTTTCTATACAGGAGCAACGTTTCTTTCTGCAAAGATATCGTTTTGATCTCCTTACCTAAATAAAGATAAACTTGCCGTTAAATCTCTGGATGAAATTTTATTGTTGACTATGGAAGATATAAACGTTCCAACTTACCAAATGCAGTATCTTCAGAAACATCACAAAATAGGGAGGGCCACTCGGATTTTAACTGGAATCCTCGGATTTAAATTCCTTCAGATCGTAAATAGGAATTCATTGATGGAGATAAACTTCGATTTGTCCAGCGTATATCCCCAGCTGTTATCTGCCAACCGCTCACTCACCTCAACATTCTCTCTGTCTCCCCATCTCACCCTCACTTAAACCGTCTCTCATTCCCTCAAACGTTCCTCCCTTCCCCTCCCTTTCACTCATTCCCTCCACCCCTCATTGCTTTCCCCTCACGTTCATTCTCTCATTTTCTCTCCAGCCACATTTTTCCCCGAACTAACTCTACCCTCACTCTATCCCCTAGCTGTCTCCCCATCAAAATCTTCCCAGCCCGTCCATTCTCTGTCTCTCTATGTCAACTCGCTCTCTCCACTTCTGCCTTTCCCCCTCCCTCTCTGCCACCACTCTCTCCTCCTCTCAACACTATCCCTCGTCCGATAGATTCTGCTCAATGTCTTACTTACACTTCCTCCACTCATGCACATACTTTTTACACATACACTCACTCAGTAGACTCCCCATGCACAGTGGACACACCAATGCACACATGTGTTGGTGCACATGTGCACACACGCACACACACGCACATACACACATAGTTCTGGCACATCCACTCTCTCAGCTTCTCAGGCAGTTCATTTCCACAGAAACTTTCTTTCACCTCCTCTCGCAGTTAAATCTTCTCCTGATTGGATGGATTTTTGTCGTTTTGCTGTTCATAGGAACACCTTTTTCGTCTCTTTTGCACACTGGATATTCAGGCTACTTAAACTGTTGTTTCAATCAATGTACTGAGCAATCCACCCGAACGGATATTTAAGCATTCTCTTTAGCTCAGCTCTGAACTTGCGTTGAGTCGCTACGTAAATGAAGGTGTTTGTGCAGCAGCTCAAATCCCGCAGCATATACGCGACTGCCTCAAAAATATAATAATCTTTACCAGTGAAAAATATTTCTGGCACATCCATGATATATAAAACATACAACAGCCACAGAATTATGAAGTTACAGGAGATAGCAAAGAGTAAAATAACAGATTTCTTTCTACTCTCCATCTCTTGGTCAGGGTGTTTGTCTCCCTTGTTCTGACCCTTCAATGATTTGCGGGCTCGGCTGGCCATAAATATGCGGCGGAAAACCAGAGCGTTAAACGTCAGAATTAGAGCCAATGGGATCAAAGGGTTTGACACTATTGCAAACTGAGCGAATCCCTGCCATCTCGGGTCAGTGAAGAAAATTCTTTTGTTTTGACAGTAAAATGATACGTTGTTGATTATTTTCATAGGTTCATATCTAAAGTAACGAGGCACGTTTTTAGCACACAACAGAATGGTTGTTGTTGCAAGAACGAGAGTCGCAGTTTTATTGGTACATATCTTTCCTTTCAGCTTCCTGGAACCAATGGCAACAAATCGATCAAAGGTGAACATGACAGTGAACCAGACAGAACAGTCTATGACTGCTGAGCGAATCGTTAGGAGAGCACTGCACACAGGGGTCAAGTCCAGGAAACACCGTGGGTAGTAATAGAAACGGAACCGCCTCAATATTATGTCAATGATAATGACCATCAGATCCGCCGCTGCCATGGCCACCAGGTAGCGAGTGCTGCAGCTGGAAAGGCCACACTTTCCACAGAACAGCACCAGAATCGCCATTAAATTAACTGTAGAGAAAGAAGGGAAAACAGCATGGAGATAACACAACAACTATTATTAACTTCTTATTTCATGTCTTAGTTACCTACTGATAAGGCCGGAAACTTTTTGTGAAATCTTGGTCTTGAGAAGGTGATGATAAACTGAAACTTAAAGCTCTTCCTAAATGGAAAGTGAGGGGCGCAGCGGGAGAGAGAGAGAAAGATTTACAGAAATAATTCCAAACTGAAGATGCAAAAGACCTCTAAGTGGATTAATAGATAAGCTTTGTTTACTTGGAATTTCCATTCTGTCGTTTTTTAAAGGGAATATTAACCACTGATTGATGGTAAATCACATCTTCCACACACACATAACAAGACTGTGAAGTTCTCTTATTGTGCGCAGCCGTCATTTTTATCCTGCTCCTCGTTCCCTCTCTTATTGTATTTAATCCATGTCTTCTCCGGAATCCAGTGCGTTCTGTAATTGTTTCCCCGACCTCTCCCTTCGCTGGGAAAGCATATTGAATGTAGCAAATTATCTCTTAGATTATGGTGCCCAATTCCAGAGATGCTGCTTCTGCTGTTTACTATCCTTTAAGTTTATCACTTTAACTCCGCTAATAATAAATGCAATTATTTAAAAAAATCTTCAATTTAAGTAATTTCTAAAATAAACAACTAATATAACAAATGGTTGAACATGAATAAATGTGATATCCATAACGTTTCAGAACATTAATAATTCTAAAAATATGAAAAAAATGCTTCAGTAATATGGAAACCCATTTCAAATAAATAGTTTTGTTGGTTCTGATACCTTTAGAAGTATGAACGATTGAAATTTCCTTTGTAGTTAACTTCAGTATTAACAAAGAGCTCTGAAAAACAATGACAAAATGGACTAACAATCTGCTCGGGCTTCCTCTCTTCGCAAACTCCTTCACCAACCACTTCACTCTGAAAATTCCTTCGATGAGAGTAATTGATTCATTTACATACAGTTCTGAAAAATTCTGGATTCCTCTCATCATTATTTCCAGGTAGGTCAATTGTCCAGAAACAGCCTTTTCAACTATCATCTCCCTGATAGCCTCTCCTGCAGCCCTTGCTCCCGCTTTTTTCACTGTTAATGGAAAACTGTAATGTTGACTCCGTATTTCCTTTCTCCCGGCTGCCAGAGTGGTTTACATATTTCATACGTTGTTGCAATGTTTGTTTGTTTTTTTTTCAGCATCATCATTATTTACCTCAACAATTTGGAGACCTTAAAGGAATTTGAAAGGTTGGACACGGAGAGGTACCTCTTCGAAGGGAAACTACAGACAGAGGTCACACTTGAAAAACAATGTGGTTCATTTTTGTATTTGGAGACGAAGGAAATATGTTTTATCCATTACAGAAAGCTCCCTGTCTGTAGACTCTGTTCTATTAAAGCCATTGCAAATCTGTCATTCAACATATTCAATTCTGAGTTGAACATTGGGACATTGAGTTGTATTTTGGGACATAAACAGTTAAAAGAGTTTGTGTGGGAGTGGAGTAATTTCGAATTGCGACAAATTCCGATGATTCCTGACCATATGAAGCAGTGGGAAAGGCGGGAATGATCTCCTCCTGTTCCAATGTCAAATCCTCCGACAGTTACATTCAACACAATTTCTTACTGACAGACAGCCAAAGTTGTCCATGGTCATTGCGCTAAGGAGTTCCACTTCCAGTTGGTGACAATCTAATTGTCACTGCCAGATATCAATGCTATGCTCTTCTTTGAGAAACCATTACCTACCCTGCTCTGCTGCCTCATTCTACAGTAGCCACTGTGAGCCTGAAAATATGATCACTTTTTACGTCTTCAGTATTGCGGCCACGGATTTTCCGTGTGGGCAACGGAATTCGTGATTCTGAACACAAACAAATGAAGAACAACACAGTATAGGAAACAGGCCCTTCGGCTCCACGAGCCCGCGCTACCCATTTTAACATTCAGTGAGTGCCTCATTCGAATCCTCTTTTCACCTTCGACTTTTGTCTACGCCTTTTGGACTCCACAATAATGGGGTACAAATTTAGAGAATTAGATGCGTGCCAGATTAAGAGAGTTCTAATTTAAGGACGATTGTGGAAAGCCACACATATCTGCACAATGGTCAGCATTGGATCTACGTGTAACACTTTAAACAGCATGTGGCACATTACACACATTAAACTCAGCACAGATTCAGACATCGATTCATGCAATACCAATTTGTTTTATGACTCACCAGGAACACCAATGACAGCAATGGTCGTGTAGAATATTTTCTGAGCCACTTGTCTTGGAAGATGCATTTTTTTTGACGCGAAGTGTTCTACCTCCCTGTACTGAAGGAAATCTGTCTGCGATAAACTTTCAGCTGTTTGTAGAAAGTCTTTAAATTATACTCTGTGGAATGTCCACCGGGTATTGAAGTTATAACATTACTCAGTGTTCTTGTTTTAAGTTTTGAACAAACAGATGACGCCACCTGTGTTAAGTCCCTGTGGTTCTGAACTATTTTCAGCTTGTTTTTTTTTAAGTCAGAAACACAGTTCACGTCATTTCTCATGAGTGCTAACCTGAAGTTGCATTTCACTCAAATTTTCATTTTCCACTGTGTAACATCTGTCACATCTGCAGTTGTATCGGTGTTGGGTTTATCGTGTCTGTCACCTCACCCAACTCAGCACACACAGCTCAGCCTGACACACATCGTCTGTTGCATATTGTGCTGAACAGCTGCAAAATTCCATGTTGCAGATGGTTCTGAGTTTTCCCATCTATTGTTCATTCATCGACTGACACACTGGGCTTTTTTCCTCCATTTGGGGAAATTCACATTATCACTCTACATGTTTATCCACAGCGAATCTGTCAATGAAGAAAGCAGGGATGGATTCGCGAGTGATATAAAGATCTGCAAGAAAATACATCACGAGGGGAGATGAGGAAATGTGGAGAGAGAGAGACATGTGTAAGTGGGAAACATCCGACCGCAGTGTCATATTGTAGAAAAGTGTGAAGTCGTTGACTTTGACGAGTGAAATCTAAAATGGAGTGTTACTTACACAAAGCATAGCAGCAGAATGCTATATTGCAGTGAGATCTGGTTGTTGTATTGCATAAATCCCCAAAAATAGAAGCATGCGTCCCATATAGAACATAGAACAATAGAACATTACAGCACAGAACAGGCCCTTCGGCCTTCGATGTTGTGCCGACCAAAATAAAAAGCAATGCCCCTCCAAACTAAACCATTCCCTTCTCTTCCATATACTTATCAATTAACCTCTTAAACGCCACCAAACTTGGCGCATCTACAACAGCTGCAGGCAGGGCATTCCACTCCCTAATCACTCTTTGAGTAAAGAACCTACCTCTGATATCCGTCCTATAACTCATACCCCTTAATTTAAAGCTGTGTCCCCTCGTGCTAGCTTTCTCCATCCTAGGAAAAAGGCTATCACTGTCCACCCTATCTAAACCTCTAATCATCTTATATGCTTCAATAAGATCCCCTCTTAGCCGCCTCCTTTCTAACGAAAACAACCTCAAATCCTTCAACCTCTCTTCATAGGACCTGCCCTCCATACCAGGCAACATCCTGGTAAACCTCCTCTGTACCCTCTCCAATGCCTCCACATCTTTCTTATAATGTGGGGACCAGAACTGCACACAATACTCCAAGTGCGGCCGCACTAGAGTTTTGTACAGTTGCAACATGATGCTGCGGCTCCGAAATTCAATCCCCCTACCAATAAAAGCTAAGACTCCATATGCCTTCTTAACAACTTTATCCACTTGACTGCCTACTTTCAGGGATCTATTGACACATACACCAAGATCCTTCTGTTCCTCAACACTATTAAGAGCCCTACCATTAGCCCTATACTCTACACATTTATTATTCCTGCCAAAGTGCATTACCTCACACTTTTCCACATTAAACTCCATTTGCCACCTCTCGGCCCAGCTCTGCAACTTGTCCAAGTCTCTCTGCAAACTATAACACCCCTCTTCACTATCTACCACTCCACCGACTTTAGTGTCATCTGCAAATTTACTAATCCATCCTTCAATACCCTCATCCAGATCATTTATAAAAATTACAAACAGCAGGGGCCCCAAAACAGACCCCTGAGGTACACCACTTGTCACCGAACTCCACGATGAATATCTCCCATCAACCACCACCCTCTGTATTCTATCTGCCAGCCAATTCCTAATCCAATTAGCTAAATCACCCTCTATTCCACACATCTGCATTTTCTGTAGAAGTCTTCCATGGGCCACCTTATCAAAAGCCTTACTAAAGTCCATATATCTACATCAACCGCCTTACCCCCATCCACCTCTTTGGTCACTTTCTCAAAAAACTCAATGAGGTTAGTAAGGCATGACCTAACCTTCACGAAACCATGCTGACTATCCCCAATCAATTCATTTCTCTCTAAATAGCTATAAATCCTATCCCTAATAATTCTCTCCAATACCTTGCCACAACAGAAGTAAGACTCACTGGCCTATAATTCCCTGGAAGGTCTGTCTTCCCCTTCTTAAACAATGGGACCACATTCGCTATCCTCCAGTCCTCCGGAACCACACCCGTAACCAACGAGGACCTGAAGATCAGAGCCAGAGGCTCTGCAATCTCCTCTCTTGCCTCCCAGAGAATCCTAGGGTAAATCCCGTCCGGCCCAGGGGACTTATCCAACTTCAAACCCTCGAGAATTTCTAACACATCCTCCCTATCTACTACAATACTTCCCAATTTGCAACCCTGTACCTCAGTGTTCTCCATAGCTACATTTCCAGCACTCTGCGTGAATACCGAAGAGAAATATTTATTCAGTGCCTCACCAATCTCTTCAGGCTCCACGCACAACTTCCCACTGCTGTCTATGACTGGCCCTAATCTTGCCCTAACCAATCTTCTATTCTTAACATATCGAAAGAAAGCTTTAGGATTCTCCTTAATCCTATCAGCCAACATCTTCTCGTGTCCCCTCTTAGCTCTCCTCAATTCACTTTTTAGCTCCTTCCTGGCTAATCTATAGCTATCCATTGCACTAACTGAGCCTTCAAGCCTCATCCTGACATAAGCCTCCTTTTTCTTCTTAACCAGCAAATCAACTTTTTTCGTACACCAAGGCTCTTTTACTCGTCCATTTCCTCCCTGCCTGACAGGGACATACTTATCAAGGACTCGCAGCAGCTGCTCCTTGAATAAGCACCACATTCCAGATGTTTCCAGTCCCTGTAGTTTCCTAGTCCAATCTATGCACCCTAATTCTCTCCTGATGGCCTCATAATTACCCTTCCCCCAGCTATAACTACTGCCCCCAGCTTCATGCCTATCCCTGTCCATCACTAAGGTGAACGTAACCGAATTGTGGTCACTATCACCAAAATGTTCACTAACTTCCAAGCCTAACACCTGGTCTGGCTCATTGCCCAGCACCAAATCCAATGTAGCCTCACCTCTAGTTGGCCTATCTACATACTGAGTCAAAAAACCTTCCTGCACACTCTGTACGAAAACTGACCCCTCTAACGAGCTAGAGCTATAGCTATTCCAATCAATATTAGCAAAGTTAAAGTCCCCCATCACAATTACCCTACTACTTTCACTCCTAATCAGAATTGACTTTGCAATCCTTTCCTCAACCTCTCTAGAACTATTAGGAGGTCTGTAAAAGACTCCCAACAGGGTGACCTCTCCTCTCCTGTTTCTAATCTCAGCCCATACTACCTCAACAGACAAGTCCTCATCAAACTTCTTTTCTATCACCGTGATACAGTCTTTGACCAATAATGCCACTCCTCCCCCCCTTCTACCTCCTTCTCTACTCCGACTAAAGCATTTGTACCCCGGAACCTGCAACATCCATTCCTGTCCCTGCTCTACCCAAGTCTCTGAAATGGCCACAACATCGAAGTTCCAGGTACTGGTCCAAGCTGCAAGTTCCTCCCCCTTATTGCGAATACTCCTTGCATTAAAGTATACGCATCTCAAACCATGCCCCACCCCACCCGTACGCCGCTGTGTTTTACAACTCTCTTCTGTTACCCCCTTACTCTCATCCCTCTCAGCACCCCAACTACTTAGGATCCCACCCCCCCCCGAATCAGTTTAAAGCCCCCATCATAGCCTTAGCAAATTTTCCCCCCAAGATATTAGTCCCTCTCTGGTTCAGGTGTAGACCATCTCTCTTGAGGTCCCACCTATCCCAGAATGAGTCCCAATTGTTAAGGAACCTGAACCCCTCCCTCCTGCACCATCCACGCAGCCATGAGTTCAAACTTTCCCTTTCTCTGTTCTTCTCTAAACTATCCCTTGGCACAAGCAAGAGTCCAGAGATAACCACTCTGCCTGTTATGCACCTAAGCTTCCACCCTAACTCCATAAATTTCTGTTTAATATCCCCTTCCCTTGTCCTACCTACATCATGTGTCCCCACATGAACTATGACTTGGGGTGACTCCCCTCACCCTTAAGAATGTTAAAAACCCGATCTGCGACATCCTGGACCCCAGCCCCTGGGATGCAACACACCAGCCCTGAGTCCCGTTTATTACTATTTACCCTCCTATCTGTCCCTCTAACTATGGAGTCTCCTATAACTAGGCCTAATCTCTTATTCCCCCTACCCACCTGAGTATTCTCAGCAGGCTCACCCCCAGAGACCTGCTCCCTTTGGTCAGCTCAGATTCTTCCTCAACTGTAGCCTCCAAGACAGAAAATTTATTTTGGAGGGGAACAGCCCCAGGGGATTGTCTCCCCAATTGCTTCTTACCCCTCCTCCTAATAGTTACCCAATTATCACTTTTAGGAGTTACAATCTCTTTGTTACCCCTGCCTATATCCTCCTCAACCTCTCGAATTACCCTGAGTTCCTCTAATTCCAGCTCCAGCTCCTTAACACGATCCTCAAGGAGCTGCAAATGTGCACACTTCCTGCAGGTGTAATCATCAGGAACACTACTGGTGTCCCTCACCTCATACATACTGCAGGAGGTGCAACGTACTACCTGCACTGCCATCACTGTTACTTTAATTTCCAGGAGAGAAAAAAAAAATCTCAGACACTTTTATTATTAGGTTAGAGGAGGGGGGAGGGTGGGATACTCTACCTGTGTAGAGTATCGGGTTACCTCTCTGGACCAATTTATAGAGTCAGAGAGAAAAACTACAACTACCGGCAGCCCCTAGTGACGACTCCCGGTTACAAGTTAGTTTAAATAAAAAACGGCAAAAACTACTCCCGCTCGCTGTTTTAAACAAAGAGAAAAGTTAAAAAAACTACTTAA
>JAGIQG010000031.1:1085750-1113030 GCA_024679065.1 Sphyrna mokarran
AATAGGCCATAAGTTTTTTTTTTTGCTGGGCATTATAATGGGCATGACATCGAAGGACCAAAGAATCTGTTCTTGTGCTGGATTTTTTTTTTGCTCTGTTCTTGAAAAGGATCAACGAATCAGTGGAACTACTACTACTACACCCAAACTGCGCTGTTCAGCTAGAATTTCAATTCACACATGTCCTATCTGTACAACAGACCCAGTGGAGTATGTAATTCTACCTGCTGACATATCCGTGGTAAATCTAATGTTTGTGAAGAGTGAATAAGGATAGCCGAGGATTGTCTGCATTGGAAATAAATGACGCACTGTCCGTATTGTGGGCGATGGTGCAGAGATATTCGAGGAACTTTATCAATGTTACTCTGTGTATCAACTCATAATTTTCAACAAACCAACTGGAGACAGGAATCACTGCCCTGTTGATTCTATTACGTGAACTCGGAATTAAAATTGATTGGGAGATTTGACTGAAACAACATATCTCTGTTTGGGAATATGGAGTTGCACGTGGTTAAAAATATATATAAAACAAGGAATGAAAGCAGGACATTCAGAGGCCAAAATGTAAGGGGTGTGGTAATTTGAATAAAACTTAACATCAACTGCTTTCAAATCATATAGTGAAGGAATAACACAGATCGTCAATGTTGACTTGAAGAACTCGGCATTGACAGTTTCATTCATCTCGTGTTCCAGCAAAAACTAATTTTCAAAATTTAATTTCAGGCAGACCATGGAACAGCCAGGCTGATCCATCAGGTAATCGCCCTCCGAGTTCATATCTGACATTTTACTGCACTGATCCATCCAACTAAATGATAAATCCCTGAGACAATGTCAATATCTATCCGTCCACTGTCTGCCTATCAGTTGTGAAGGAAAATGTTCTTGCAATGTTTTCCTGAAAATCTTTAATTGCCGCTCTCTAATTCCGAGCGACACTTAATTACGTCCCGGACGAGTAGTTTGAGAGGCAAAGTGTCCCCGCTGCTGTTTAGAAATAAATATTCACTTCTCTAGTTACCAATAAGCGCTGAAATGCAGTGCGATGTTACACCCCTTCCACCATCGCTATATTAAGGTTGCACCGAAAACCCACCGTATTTTACTGTCCCTGGAAGGGCTGGAGACTACCTGACTGTCTAATTCAGCCGGTTGCAGTCAGGTGGCCCTGGTTCGACAGTGGTGACAGATATCGAATCCCTTACAGGATTGAGATTCCACTATATTAGTCCGGGCATGTGGCGGACAGCGGACCATGGCAGTCCTGAATTGTGTGGATTGAATCAATTAAACACCTATCGACACTCCTGCCTGACACAGCCGAAAGCTGCTTCCAATTTCCGGTTGTTTTCCACTGTCAATCCATATTGTCCCTTCCAGAGTTTGTTGAGATCCTGGACACACTCGATATTTGACTTGATTCCTATCTGACCTGTTGCATCAGGCGGTCAATAACTGTTCGTTTATTTATTTACTTCACAGAGGCGGTGAAGCTGAGATTGGCGAATGGGCAGAGTCGGTGCGCTGGGAGAGTGGAGATTCACTACAGGGGAGAGTGGGGGACTGTGTATGATCAGATGTGGGACCAGCGGGACGCCGATGTTGTGTGTAGGGAGCTGAGCTGCGGGACCGCACTCTCTGTACCAGGCGGGGCTCACTTTGGGAAAGGATCCGGACCCATTGTGATGTATAATGTTCAGTGCAGAGGGAGTGAGAGCGCTCTGCGGGAATGTCGCTCTGCTCGATGGCGTCACTATGGCTTATCGCACTCGAATGATGCCGGCGTGATTTGCTCAGGTAAAAAAAAAACAAATCTGTCCATCATCTATAGCCCGCTCTCCTGGAAAGGGCGGGTTAAGTCGTACCCGGTGCACAGTCGTCAGGCGAGTGGTGAATAATTTCAATATTCTGAAAATAGAAGTGATGTCACATTAATACCAGGTTTTAATTTTATAATAAAGTCACAGCAATGACAGTGAATAATAATTGCCGCAACCGTGCACAGACCAGCTGTGTCCTTGAGCTGAGCGCTTGCTGTTAGTTATGTTCAGGAGAGGAGCTGCTCGCTTCTGGTTCCTCACTGTTCAGTTCCGATCACCATTGAACAAATAATGAAGCATTCCAGGGTCACACAGAGCAAATCCTGAACAACAATGAGCCTTCTGCTCAGCAACGGTTTACTTTCATCTGTCCCCGGCGTTTTGTTTATTCTGTTATTTTAATTTAACTCCAAATCGCCCCATTCTCAATGCCTATTTTCTGCATCAGTGTCCAGAAATTGTCCTCTCAATGAAAGTATGGTTCGAACACTAGAGATACGGTCGCAGGCATTCCGTTCCCAGAGTCGTTCGAGCTCTCCACTACCATCACTCCTCCCCCAAAGCCTCATCCGACACAACCACACGCCTCTAGATATAGGCAGATCTATTAGCAACGACGGTGGGGGAAGCGGGAGGGGGGGACCTGCAAGGAGAAAACGGAGAGCGGTTGCCTGAGAGAGGCCCGGATGCGTCAGTGTGTCCCGATTTTGCCTGTGCAGAGTCAAGGCCGAAGGGCCTGTTCTGTGCTGTAATGTTCTATGTTCTATGTTCTCAATGTCAGTCATGCTTTGATCGGCTGGCTGTGTGCGGAAGCGCATTTAAGGGGAGTCCGGATCATTCGGCGCTCTATCAAAATTTGGCGGCTGTCTCTGAATTAAATCCGGGTGTCTCGGTCCATATGTTTGACATTTACTGACTATTGATTGCAGAGGCCATAGAGCGCTTATCCAGTCACTGCGGCTACTTTCAGAGCAGCAATCAGTGACCAGATTGAAGGTGTTCCAAGAGCGGAGTGAGGATGAGAAGGGTCTGGAGGAGACTTATGCGGACTGGAAACTTCTCTCTATTCTCCCCTCGCTACAAATTCTGCCACAGCTGCTGAACCGTTCCAAGGTTTTCTGATTTTGTGTAAGGCGGGACTGGCTGGATATCTCCTGTCTCTCCAGGCATGTTATTGTAATAGTTGTCATGTAAATCCTCTTCCTAAATGTTTGATAAAGAATTGTGCGGCAGCTGACACTTTCTCCAGAATGAAATGAAGGAAAATTAGTTATTTTAATGTTTAAAGCTGTTGCAGCCTCAAGCAGATTTCACACAGTGTAAACTGATAGAAGGAGATGTTGTCTAGACTGAGTAACCAGTAGCGTGGTTACTGGTTCAACAATTTAGGCATAGCCTAAAGTCAAGGATATGTCATTAAGACATTAGGACGGCGGCGTGGGCTCGTTGGGCCGAAGGGCCTGTTTCCCGTGCTGTGTTGTTCTTTGTTCTTTGTTCTTTGTTCTCGCCTGGTACATTCTCATTGGACTGTTTCCCAGAACAGGAGACCCTTGCAAGGTTGCAGTTCCCTGAATTGTTTATCTCTTTCCAGATACGGACTGAGTAAAGTTACTGAAAATTGGCGCAGAAAATCTACCTCTTCATATTCTTGCCTCCAAGTAAAAATGCTAAAATGCCTGAGGATATTTAGTTATGTTTTGCATCTGGCCTTAATGTTTCAGCCAACTGTGCACATGGAACCTCAATAAGAACTCGAATGGTGTTTGCTAATTACCGTTTAGACATTCGGAGATCCATCGTTTTATTTCTGGTTGAAGTTGTTTCATAACATTCATTCTCAACACGTTTCAGCGCCAAAAGAGAAAAAAATCATTTTGGTGTCTATTAGAAAGTTCCTGGGCCAATTAAACAAAGTTACTTTCCACTCATGCTCGCCTGCTGCACATAGGGGTAGTTCTTATCACCAGACGGAAGGAGACAATCATTCCCAGATTTTTCCAAGTAAACCAGCAGCCCGTTCAATTTAAGGGCGGATGGGGAATATTGTTTCAGATGAATCTCTGTAACACTGAACACGGCTTCTGAAGAGAATAATGGTGGGCACATATTGAACTTGGTGAAATAGATTTAATTATTAAGTTAAACGAACTGTCCCCTTGTTACAGTAAATCGGTCCGAGTGCACCCACAGGAACGATGTCAGTGTGATTCTGTTCCGGTGAGCGCAGACTCACCAAACTTGAAAACTCTTTTTTTAATATTTCAGCAAACCAAAAATGGCAACATTCTTTCCATCTCATATTCACATATCCTAACAGGCCTTCATATTTCACTATCGTTTGTTATAATTCTGGAGTAACGTTTCAAATTACTGGTATTTACTTGTGAATTGAAAACGTCTACCATTTTACTGAACTCCTGAAATTAGTAGATAACTATTGTTCATTTAGTGCTTAGGCCGGGCATCGATTTCTCTTTGACATTTGATATTGCATTCCCTTTGGAGCAACGAAGTACTCGCATATTGCTTTCCAATCCATGAATGACATAGATAGATTGTAACTGGGCGAGTAATCCAGAGACCCAGGACCAGATCTGGTGATCTGGTTTCGAATCATAGTAAGGCAGAATGTGAAATCTGAATTCAAAAAACGACCTAGAATTAAAAGTTCACGGAACAATTGCCGATTGCTGTGGAAAACAATCTGGTTCAACTAGGTCAGTTAGCGAATACAATCTGACATTCTTACCTGGTATGGCATGCAATACTCCATAGCAACATGTTTAACTCTCAAGGGGACATTGTATTATATGGAAACCTGTTTCAGGATGGGATATAAATGCTGGCCCAGTCAGCGGCACCAACATCTCTTAAGTGTTTTTATGTATATTTTTCAAGAGCGGAGAACACAGAATAAATGAAGAGATTCATATTTCAATCATCCTGCAAAGTTCAGAGTAACAGCGTTGTAACTGTATGAATAGTTCAAGTGGAAAAATGGATACACCTGATAGAGTTCTATCAGATGTTGAAAGGTATTGATCGGGGGGGATTCTTTGAGGCTTTTTTCAGAGGGCTGAAATGGTTGTTACGACAGGACACAGGCTTAAGGTGCTGGACAGTAGGTACAGAGGAGATGTCCGGGGTAAGTATTTCACTCAGACGGTGGGGGATATTCGGAATCCGCTTCCGTCATTAGTGGTGGAGGCAATTTCGTTTGGGACTTTTCAGAGACTTCTGGATGAGTACATGGGGCTTAATAGGATTGAAGGGTATGGGTTAGCCTGGTAGGTAGGGATATGATCGGCGCAACTTGTGGACCAAAGGGCCTGCTTGTGCTGTAGTTTTTTTTTCCCTGTATGTTCTAAAAATGTAGAGGTGAATGTCATCAAAACATGTGCCAATAAAGCGCATACATTTTTTTTTCTAAAATGGCATTCATTTTCTAAATTACCCATTCCGAGATTCTGCCAAATACTTGAAATGCCTTCAGTATTTTCAGCTCAATTATATTGCTCTAGAATATATCCAGAGGATTTTGTTTATAACACAGCATCATAATACAATGCTAATCCACCTTGTGCACTTTTAATCTATACCGCAACTTTGCAAAATAAGCTCTATTCTTCCAATCCCCCATTAGTTTTTTTTTCAGGGAACTGTCCGCCTTGCATTGAAACACTGCCCTAAATGCGTCATTCATCACAGTATGAATTTATATTTATTATACGTATGAATTTATCACATTTGAGAAATGGATATATATGGAAATAAAGATGAGCATTTTTTTTATATCACTGACAAAAAAAAGTGTTTCTTTTGATACAATGAACAAATTAATTGAGTCTTTGTGTTTTTTTCTAATCTGAAATAGGAAACCATGAACCCCGACTAGTTGGTGGAAAGGACAGGTGCTCTGGCCGGGTGGAAGAGCTGAATTCTGGACACTGGGGGACGCTCTGGGATGTTTACTTTGGTTTAGAGGATGCCAGTGTGGTCTGTGAGTATCTTCAGTGTGGAGTGGTAGAGAAAATCCCGAGAGATGCAGCCTTTGGGAAAGGAAACGGCCCAGTGTGGAAGGAAAACTACAGATGCCGCGGGAGTGAATCCCGGTTGAGTGATTGTCCGGTTTCATCCGTGGAAAAGTTTAACTGCTCACATGAAAATGATGCCAGTGTCATTTGCTCGGGTGAGTCCTCACAATGCAGACCCTCAGAGAACAACAAAACTTGGGTGTAGTAAGCAAAACAAGCAATTCGACCCGCGAGCCTGTGCAGATTTATTGGAAATGACCTCACCCAGTCACAATCTAGACATATCCTCACAGATCTGTACTGGTTTTTCCCTTCATATAATTGTTCAATTCCGGGAAAAGTTTTGATTGTCCTTTCCCCACTATACACTCACACAATTCATTTTCAAACCTAACCACTTACTGCAGCTGATTTCAATTCAGTCACGATTGACATTTTGTGAATTATTTTAAACGTCACCGGCTCCCTTCCCAGGACTTTCCCGCTCTCTGTACCTCCACCAATCATAACATTTTCTCCGATTCACTTTTTATTTGCAGAAGCCTCGGGATTTTGAAGCCGCCGTGAAACCTGGAGGTTAAAACAAAAACCCACCCGAGTTACACAAAGTAATTCAAGAGAATAGATCCCCAGTGTCCAGACTTGTATTATCTCTTTCTCAGCATCACATAAGGCACTGCGTCCATCCTGATTTAAACCTATTTAGGACACTGATAAATAAACTTAAAACTGATCCCAGCGCTATATTTAGGTGTCCTGTATGTGCGCAAACTCGCTGCTTTGATTATTACATTTCAAAACTAACTGTAATTCTCTCAATGCTCATTGATGACTATTCCAGGCTTTGGGACATCCTGTGGCTGTGAAAACTTCGCGGAAAATAATCGTGTTCCACTTCCCACTAATATGAGTCAATTCCGATTTTCCCACATCAGATGACCTTGCCATTTGCCTGTGCAAACCTCCAGCGCGGCATTTGAAAATTTTAATCCTGTCCATCACACCACAGTCAATGTCTTTAACATATCTCAGGTACAGGAGGTCTTCACAGATTCCCCCAAGGAAGCCACATAACAGAGTTAATGTTTCCTGTTCATAATAATCTTGTAATTATTTCCCGTCGAAGGGCCAATTTCACACTTGGGTGACAGTTGCTCTTTCTTTTCATTGATGCGAACTTACCAGTGAAACCTCTATCGTGGCCTTTCAGTGTTCTTTGGAGAACTATCTGTACAACAGTATCCTTCCTACCATTATGAACTTCCCCTTTGATTTCTCTGAATATAAAACACAAGAAAGCATCTGAAAAAAATGTTCTTAATAGTTAACATCTTTTAAAACTGATTTTTTGTGTATCAAATTATCATTTCGAACAAATAATCCCATACCCAAAATACCCTCTGTCCCTGCTTTGATGGGTTGTAGCATATCCCAGCATGCCCAGATAAGCTTTCACAGAAGTGTTGCCCATATTGCAGGAAATGATATCCAACCTCTAGCACCATCGCCTCAGCTGGATATTCACCCATTACATCCTATTAAAACCAGTCACGAGCACGCGGTTCTGGGATAAATGAGGATGTCTCTACATTTGACCGCCCAAATGCTGGTCCATCCCTGCTAACATATATTATTGCTTTACTGAACAATGTATTTACTTCAGATACAGATCAGGAGTTCTCGTTGATCATCCTCCTGCCTGACTGTGTTAAACCGGCTCTCAGTAAGATCCTTCACCTTTTCACAAACAGAAATGTACTGGTAAAAAGTAACGTCCATACTGGATCATTTGTTGCAATGTAACCAACCCTCCAAATATCTTTCTTCGCCCAGATGAAAATTGGTCCCTGAGATTGATGAATGGGGGCAGTCGGTGTGATGGGCGAGTGGAGATTTACTACAACCACAGCTGGGGCAGAGTGCAGGACAGCCTCTGGGATCTGAATGACGCTAATGTAACCTGTAGACAGCTGGGCTGCGGCAAAGCGCTAACCGCCTATAACAATTCAAAGTACGGAGAGGGTGAAGGGCCTGTGTGGGTGAATGATGTCCGGTGTGAAGGAAACGAATCACATCTCTGGAACTGCAGCACATTCTCATTGAACCCGCATCACAGTGACAGCATCGGCGTAGGGGTTCTGTGCTCAGGTGAATAAACAGGTCACTTTCCAGAAACGTTAATTGAAAAAAAAATGTAATCTTGGTCAACTGGACCATTTATTCCCTGCTTCCCGGGGAGAACATAGAGATATTTGATACTGTTTCCGGGATACAGAACAGGACGTCACGGAAAAAAAAGCTTAAACGTTTGTTTAAACTAACTTGACACATTAAACAATTTTGCCATGTATATTTCAGCAGATTTCTGTATGTCACTCTTGCTCATCTTTGAGTAATTCGCGGCAGTAAATTGAGACCAACCCGAATAAAGTTAGTATCGGTAATAGAGATAATATATTGATCAGAGGAGTGGGTTTAAACAGCACAAGGAGAAAGGAAAGAAGTGGAGATGTTTAAGACCGGAATTCCAATCTTGTATCCTTATCGCTAACATCATAACCTTAAACTAGGGATGTAGAAAGTTTTACTGCAAAGAATATCAGGGATGAAGGAAATCGAAACCCTTCAGTGGATTCATAGGCACTGGTTATCATGAACGCTTGGACGGGTTGGGTTGACACTTGAAGCGGGATCAGGGGTTGAGAGTATTGAAGTTTTTGAAAATGATCACGATATTTTGAAGGTTTTTTTATTGTCTGAAGAGAGTCCAGTGAAGATCAAACGTCAGGGCTCGTGGTGGTGGAGGAGGGGAGCGGGTGGGAGTGAGTTCCGGTTTGTACGAGCGGTGGGTCGCTGCTGCTTTATTGGAAGCTGCACGATTATTTAGAAGTGGTCTGATTGCATTCACGTTTTAGATGAGACGGACATCAGTTTTTTTTTAATTGGATTTATTGAGTAAACAAGGAACTTCTGGAGATTTTAGCAGCAATTTCCAGGACAGGTCACTCTCTGAAAGGGTAAGTCTTTTTCGCTGTCCTTAGATGCTGCGAGGATATTTGATATTTACAGCATTTACTGATTAGTTCCGAAATGTAAGTTTGTGTTACAAAAATCTGTTGAAATGTCCATGGCAAAAAAAAAGTAGTTAAATACAAAGTATGAAGTTTCTGCTTAACACACTGTTTGTAGAACAACTAATTAACAGAATTACACTTTTATATGTTAAAGCAAAGTGTATCGCAGAGAATGGGTGAGGTACAATCTGTGGCTGTTAGGAATACCTGAGATATAGGTATACTGGACATTTATTATGTTGTGTAAGATGAAACAGGTGCATTGATTTATTTACCTGTCAATACCATCTAACATATCGGTTATTATTTAGATCAACATTATCCAATAGTTTCAATTTAACAATGAGGTTACTATGTGGAAAGGATAATATGACACTATATATTTTCTGTTAGGACACAGGCAGTTAAGGCTCTCTGGCGGTGGAAGCCGATGTGCGGGCCAATTGGAGATTTATTACAATGGGACTTGGGGCTCAGTTTGTGATGATTCCTGGGATCTGAAAGACGCTGACGTAGTTTGCAAGCAGCTGGATTGTGGACATGCATTGCAGCTTCCTCTACCTGCTTTGGATGGACCTGACACACAGCCAATTTGGTTGGATGAGCTGGAATGCTCCGGGAATGAATCATTTCTCTGGGAATGTCCCCATGCATTGTGGGGTAACCACGACTGTATTCATAAAGAAGATGTGAAGATCATGTGCTCTGGTAAATGTCCCAACTTCAGTTACATTAGAAATTTCATATATAAGATATGTTCCTATTATACCTAAGGATGGTACTTACGAATGCTCTTCTGCCAAATCCCTCCCTGTGATATTTATTCAGGGCATCAATTATCGCTACAATATTTCTATATCCTACTTTTGATGGGTTGCCTGATAGGATTAAGGAGAATCCTAAAGCTTTCTTTCGATATGTTAAGAATAGAAGATTGGTTAGGGCAAGATTAGGGCCAGTCATAGACAGCAGTGGAAGTTGTGCGTGGAGCCTGAAGAGATTGGTGAGGCACTGAATAAATATTTCTCTTTGGTATTCACGCAGAGTGCTGGAAATGTAGCTGTGGAGAGAACTGAGGTACAGGGTTGCAAATTGGGGAGTATTGTAGTAGATAGGGAGGATGTGTTAGAAATTCTCGAGGGGTTGAAGTTGGATAAGTCCCCTGGGCCGGACGGGATTTACCCTAGGATTCTCTGGGAGGCAAGAGAGGAGATTGCAGAGCCTCTGGCTCTGATCTTCAGGTCCTCGTTGGTTACGGGTGTGGTTCCGGAGGACTGGAGGATGGCGAATGTGGTCCCATTGTTTAAGAAGGGGAAGAGAGACCTTCCTGGGAATGATAGGCCAGTGAGTCTTACTTCTGTGGTGGGCAAGGTATTGGAGAGAATTATTAGGGATAGGATTTATAGTTATTTGGAGAGAAATGAATTGATTGGGGATAGTCAGCATGGTTTCGTGAAGGGTAGGTCATGCCTTACTAACCTCATTGAGTTTTTTGAGAAAGTGACCAAAGAGGTGGATGGGGGTAAGGTGGTTGATGTAGTATATATGGACTTTAGTAAGGCGTTTGATAAGGTGGCCCATGGAAGACTTCTACAGAAAATGCAGATGTGTGGAATAGAGGGTGATTTAGCTAATTGGATTAGGAATTGGCTGGCAGATAGAAGACAGAGGGTGGTGGTTGATGGGAGATATTCATCGTGGAGTTCGGTGACAAGTGGTGTGCTCAGGGGTCTGTTTTGGGGCCCCTGCTGTTGTAATTTTTATAAATGATCTGGATGAGGGTATTGAGGGATGGATTAGTAAATTTGCAGATGACACTAAAGTCGGTGGAGTGGTGATAGTGAAGAGGGGTGTTATAGTTTGCAGAGTGACTTGGACAAGTTGCAGAGCTGGGCCGAGAGGTGGCAAATGGAGTTTAATGTGGAAAAGTGTGAGGTAATGCACTTTGGCAGGAACAATAAATGTGTAGAGTATAGGGCTAATGGTAGGGCTCTTAATAGTGTGGAGGAACAGAAGGATCTTGGTGTATGTGTCAATAGATCCCTGAAAGTAGGCAGTCAAGTGGATAAAGTTGTTAAGAAGGCATATGGAGTCTTAGCTTTTATTGGCAGGGGGATTGAATTTAGGAGCCGCAGCATCATGTTGCAACTGTACAAAACTCTAGTGCGGCCGCACTTGGAGTATTGTGTGCAGTTCTGGTCCCACATTATAAGAAAGATGTGGAGGCATTGGAGAGGGTACAGAGGAGGTTACCAGGATGTTGCCTGGTATGGAGGGCAGGTCCTATGAAGAGAGGTTGAAGGATTTGAGGTTGTTTCGTTAGAAAGGAGGCGGCTAAGAGGGGATCTTATTGAAGCATATAAGATGATTAGAGGTTTAGATAGGGTGGACAGTGATAGCCTTTTTCCTAGGATGGAGAAAGCTAGCACGAGGGGACACAGCTTTAAATTAAGGGGTATGAGTTATAGGACGGATATCAGAGGTAGGTTCTTTACTCAAAGAGTGATTAGGGAGTGGAATGCCCTGTCTGCAGCTGTTGTAGATGCGCCACGTTTGGTGGCGTTTAAGAGGTTAGTTGATAAGTATATGGAAGAGAAGGGAATGGTTTAGTTTGGAGGGGCATTGCTTTTTATTTCGGTCGGCACAACATCGAAGGCCGAAGGGCCTGTTCTGTGCTGTATTGTTCTATGTTCTATGTTCTATGTTTCTTTATCTCTCATTTCCTGACATAAACGCATCTTTTAATGAATATCACTGACTATTTCGAACATCAGCTTTAAATTTCATCAATGTGTAAACTGTTTCAGACAACTGGATGATTTGGCAAAGACATTTGATTTAATCACTTATTTCTCAAGACGCATGCTGTCACTTTATTCCTTAATCAAAATTCGCTGCATTCCACTTAGCAATACGAACACTAAGTTGTCATCAGCATCTGTATCCTGTCATGTAGTAGCATTTTGTAACATACTTGCCATTGCTCTTTAGGGTTAATGGGACAGACAAGTTTGCTGCCACAGTCGCCGTTCATTTTTTATAGCTGATTCCAAAGTCCCACTGGTTTATTGAACTCGCAAGGCGCAGAAACCGCAGCACGAATGCTTAAACTTCATTCCAGAAGTTTTGTTATTTGAGCAATGAGAAAGTTCACACACTTTTCAAAATCTGCTTTTACACTGACTGCTGGTTTTCCATTATCTTTCGTGGGCTCTCATTACGGGAACGTTTTGAAGCTCTGCTGGTAATCCGCGCACAGAACATCCAAACTTTTGCTCCTTTCACCGTTCCTGCAAGCTTTGCAAATAAATCAATCGGCTTCATCGTTCAAATGTTTCGACTGAAATTCAATATGGCTTATACTTGATTATATCTTTATGTGACCTTTATACAATAATTAAGGCAAACAGTGAACTTAATTTAGATAAGTAGTGTGTCGATACAGAATTGATAATTGAACCACATGGTTATTTATGATTTCTTTGACAGAACACAAAGAGCTCCGTTTGGTAAACGGAAAGCATCGCTGTGAGGGCAGAGTGGAAGTGTTCTATAACGGGACCTGGGGAACAGTGTGCTCTGATAAACTGTATCGAGGGGTTGGACCAGTGATCTGTAAACAGTTAGGTTGCGGCACACACGTTTCCAGCGACTATGACGCTGGTTTATTCGGGGAAGGATCCGGACCTATTTGGTTGGATGAGATGGAATGCCTTTCACACGAGTCGACCCTTTGGCAGTGCCAGGCAGACCCGTGGGGTCAACACAACTGTGGGCATCGGGACGATGCAGGTGTCATTTGTTCAGGTAACATAATCAATCATTCTGCTTACAGATGTGATTTGAAATATTCATGAAGCTCATGGAGTCAGCATGTTTGTCTTATCAACAGGGGGAGACACACAGAAGCAAGAACAGGACACTGTGAACAGCTGCAAGAGAGAATCAGGTATTTTTCCAAATTTAATAAAACAGCTATCTGATTGTATTCCTCTCTTGTACTACATCAAGGTTAATAATTTATTCATTATTTTTGACAAATTCAGGACAAAGTTTGCGCTTGGCTGGCGGTAACACCAACTGTTCCGGGAGAGTGGAGATATTGTGTAATGGAGCCTGGGGCACAGTGTGTGATGATTCCTGGGATTTGAACGATGCCAGTGTTGTCTGCAGACAGCTGGGCTGTGGCTCTGCTCTCGAGGCCACAGGAGGGGCCTCTTTTGGGCAGGGTAACGGTACTATCTGGCTGGATGAATTGAAGTGCACCAGAAGTGAAACCTTTCTGCTTGACTGCCCTTCTTCATCATTAGCTCAAGATAAGTGTGATCACAAGGAAGATGCCAGCGTGATTTGCTCCGGTGAGTGTCCCACTGAGCAGTGCAGTTTGGGATTGTGCGATGTCGTTCGGCACATTTTTGCCAAAGAAAATTCATGTTTTCAGATGTCTTTCTGACTAACAATGCAAATAATTGTGTCCTTTTTACCATATCTTCATCAGGTCCGGAATTATTTCCGACTGTTCGGCCCACCCCTTCAGGTATGTCTCAGTAATAAATATCAATCACTACCACGGCTCATTTTACATGCGGATTAATAATTGCCACACATTTGCATTGCCTTAATTTTGTCAATTACTAACGACAATCTGAGTGTTCTGATAATCATGTAAGTAGTTAAAAGCATTGTGGACACTTTATCTCACAAAAACTTCCTTGAATCTTGCATCAAGGAATTGAAGATGAAAGGACCTCCATCTCTCTGATGATTTGCATATCACTCGGTGTCCTGTTGATCTGTGAGGTAATCGCCCTTTTGGCAGTAATGCAGAGAAGATCATCAATAAAAGGTAAGACCTGAATCATATCCCTAAACCCACGCTAAATCATGGATGTTTCTTCTTACATTAGATGGGCTTCTCTGCCGATTTACATGGAATGATTTGAAAATATTTCAAAAACAAATTAACTGAGTATTGACCAGTAATTCATTTCGAGTCACACGAGAAACAGTAAAATATTACATATAAATGTTGGAGTTATCTACATTAATATTCCTGCTCCACCCACCCGTGCATAGGATACGGAATTGCAGCAAATTGAACTCGGCCTGCACACTTTAGTATTAAAGGAGATGGCAGCAGATATAGAACATAGAACATAGAACATTACAGCACAGAACAGGCCCTTCGGCCTTCGATGTTGCGCCGACCAATATAAAAAGCAATGCCCCTCAAAACTAAACCATTCCCTTCTCTTCCATATACTTATCAACTAACCTCTTAAACGCCACCAAACTTGGCGCATCTACAACTGCTGCAGGCAGGGCATTCCACTCCCGAACCACCCTTTGGGTAAAGAACCTACCTCTGATATCCGTCCTATAACTATCACCCCTTAATTTAAAGCTGTGTCCCCTCGTGCTAGCTTTTTCCATCCTAGGAAAAAGGCTATCACTGTCCACCCTATCTAAACCTCTAATCATCTTATATGTTTCGATTAGGTCCCCTCTTAGCCGCCTCCTTTCTAACGAAAACGACCTCAAATCCCTCAGCCTCTCTTCATAAGACCTGCCCTCCATACCAGGCAACATCCTGGTAAACCTCCTCTGTACCCTCTCCAATGCCTCCACATCTTTCTTATAATGTGGGGACCAGAACTGCACACAATACTCCAAATGCGGCCGCACTAGAGTTTTGTACAGTTGCAACATGACGTTGCGGCTCCGAAATTCAATCCCCCTACCAATAAAAGCTAAGACTCCATATGCCTTCTTAACAACCTTCTCGACTTGACTGCCTACTTTCAGGGATCTATGCACATACACACCAAGATCCCTCTGTTCATCTAGACTACTAAGAATCCTACCATTTGCCCTATACTCTACACATTTATTATTTCTGCCATAGTGCATTACCTCACACTTTTCCACATTAAACTCCATTTGCCACCTCTCGGCCCAGCTCTGCAACTTGTCCAAGTCCCTCTGCAAAATATAACACCCCTCTTCACTATCTAGTGAACTTTTAATATAGTGTACTTTTTTTGTTATTTCAAAGTTTCTTAGATTCTGGAAAGATACCGGTGGATTGTAAACTCGCTAGTGTGACACTCTTATTCAAAAAAAAAAGGAGACACACAAAAAGAGGCAAACTGTAGATCACTTACTTTGACCTCTATGTTGGGAAATAGTTGCAGTCAGTCACTAAGCAGGAGGTAACTGATCAATGGAAAACAAAGCAGAATACACCAGAGTCAGTTCGATTTAATGAAGGAAAAGTTGTCTTTCACAAACTGGTTCAAGTTTTTTTTAGAAGATTTAAATAGCGAGAAGGATGATGGGCATCACGTGGGTGGCACATCTAGATTCTTCAAGGCCTTGGAAAAGAGAGGTAGATCCCAGCGGGGACGCATACAATATTGGCTTGGATAGGGGATTGGCTGAGTGAGAGAAAATATTGCATAGGGATAAAAGGTTCCTTCTCTGGATACAAAGCAAAATGTAATAAGAGGGATTACACAGTGTTCAGCTTTCAACAGTTTACAACTGATAAAACTGACCTGTGATTCGGGCCAGAGTGAAACATTGCAAGATTCGTGGATCATCCAAACATGAGTGAGAAAGGAGGTCCTGATGAGATTATCGAGTTTACAGATGCATATTACCAGGCTCGGATAATGGACCAGAATGTGGCAGATAGAGGTCAATGTGGATACTTGTGTGGTCATACATTTTCGCAGAAAATAAGGTAACTGAGTGTTTAAATGGGAAGCACATATTCAAAGTCTGTCGGTGCAGAGGGATCTGGGTGTCCTTGTGCATGAGTGACAGAACGTGAATGTACAAAAGCAGCATTTCGTAAGAACGACAATGAGATTATTGGAATTTATTGCAAAAGGACATGAATTTAAATGCAAAGCAATGTTACTAACACTGGACAAGGTTTGGTGAGAACACACTCGGAGTATTGTGTCCAGATTTAGTCTCCATACATGATGAATGATGTGCTGACATTGGAGGCAGTTCAGGGGATGTTCATCAGATTGATTCCCGGGATGAAAGGACTACCATGATAGAGCGTTTGAAGAGACAGGGCTTGTACTCACTGGAGCTCAATAGAATTAGTGGAATCTGATTGAGATATATAAAATACTAAAGGTATGGATGAGGTGGATGTTGAAATGATTTCCCCCTTTATTGAAATGTCTACAACAAAAGTTTATAGATTTAGAGTGTTAGGGAGGAGTTCCAAATCTGAGGTGAGGGATACATTCTCTCAGAGGATTGTGAATCTTTGGAAAGACTGCCCAGAGTGCAAAGCGACAGAATCAGTCAACAGATTCAAGAAAGAAACAAATATGTATCTCAATGAAAGATGGATAAAACTCAAATGGAGCAGGCAGGTTTGTGGATTGGAGAGCAGGATAAGATCAGCCATGATCATGTACAACGTTGGAACGAGCTCAAACGGCTGAATTGCCCAATCTCGCTCCAAATTACTGTGTTCCTTCTAATTCCTATGTCCCAATGTGTTTATTAGTTTTTTAGCAACTGACATATTCTTTGCACTTATAATTGGTTGCAAACCAACACTGATTTTTTTTTTTTTTTTGCTGTGTGAAGTTCGCTAATAGTACTCAACCTATGTTGAGATGTAATTGTATGACTTTCCAGAATTATCAATGTCAATGCTGCATCCCAGCAAAACTACACCACTAATATTAGAGGACTCAAGCCAGTAAATGACGTCCGCTCTCTGAGTCAGATGCTCCATGTTCAGTCCCAAGACTTCATAGAACAAAGTGTCAGCACTTCCTGTAAAATGCTGAGCAGTGAGAACCGGATATATTTTGTTCGGCCATGTTTGGTATGGGGTGGCACCCGTCTGGCAACAGGTTACTGTCCTGCTCCATGTTAAAACATGGCCATGGAATCTGATGAATGTCTGCCTTTTGCACCACTAGTTTTGAACAGACAGACAAACCTACTGCAACTGTCTGAACTCGCACTGAGTTCTCTTGATTCCAGTCTTATGCGCTGCCTTTCACTGGTCTCTAAATGTCTCAGTGTTCCTTGTGATGGGGGCAGTGACATCATCACTGGATTCATGATGCAGAGAAACAAAGTAAATTCTGCCGGATCCTGGTACGAATCTAACCTCTACATGGAGTGAGATATGAAATCAATACAAATCATGAACAGATATACAGTTCCAGAATGTAAGAATATGCTAATTGTCCAGGTCTTCCTCCAACAGATCCTACCGTGCGCAGCTGGGATCCACCTAATGTTATATACCAAGCCATATATGAAGAAATAGACGATGTTCCTCCAGCCAAGCTTTACACTCAGTCTCGTGGTTCAGGTTTGTGTTTTTTTTTTGTAGAAAAACGAAAGTTACATGAAAAAAAACACCACTTCATGTTTACCCGCTTTTGGCCATGGTCAAGAAGAGCACTAACCTCACTGTCCTCATAAATGTCCTTATTTATCTCCAGAGGATTTGCGTGCTTAATAAATTTCAAATACTCATTGTTGTTCAAGAAAATGTTTGCCTTCTGTTTAAAAATCAAAAGCAAATAGCTATTTCCAGTTTCCAACTGCTTTGCAACTTGCACATATCAATGTCTGTTCTAAATCACAATAAGTAAAATATTTGATTGAATGTGTAAATACACTCAATACCTTATTCCTGCTGGCCACATACACAGCGTCTAATTACAGGACAGATTAGTATTTGGGAAATATCCTGGAGTAAAATAGCTTTTTTTTGTATAATTAGTAGTTTTAAAACATTTTTAGAACGGAATCAAAGATAAAATATAATAAGAACAAACAACAATAAACAAAAGCAAGCCATTAAATAAAAAAAACGCATCGCTAAAACAGCAAAGAACAACAGCCACGAAAATCTATTCGACTCAGTGGAGTAGTGAAATGAGCCAAGTGACATATGGAATCGGGGGAAGAATGATGATGTTAATCGTTAAGATGGCAAAGGAGGACTTCTATATTAGTGATTAATCGAATGTTAATTAAAATAATGAAATATTCAATCGAAGGAGAAATAAAATGGCCAATTCAGAATTTGCTTCAGACATTTTCGAAGGATAGCTTTTATAAATGTGTGTGCAGACACTTGGAATTGGGCCGGTGTCTGGGGGAGTTTGTGCGTTCTCCCCGAGGTTGCGTGGGTTTTCACCGGGCACTCCGGTTTCCTCCCACAACCCAAAAATTCGCTCTTAGGCTGATTGGGAAACAAATTGTCCCTATAGTGAGAGTTTTCCATATTAGGAATAATATATATATTATTATATAGGAATAATATAATAGGATAATGGATTTGCTACTATATAGTTATGACGGCGGCGCGGGCTCGTTGGGCCGAAGGGCCTGTTTCCCGTGCTGTGTTGCTCTTAAAAAAAAAAATAAACAATCACAATACAGAAATGAAAGAAATATTAATTAATTGTTTGTGTCTGTTTCTACCAGAGATAACACTTAAGTTCATGACTTCACAAGATGTGAGTGGGAATGGTATCAACAGGTCAAAACAAAAACGAACTGAAAACATGAAACTAATTGAAACGTTTTCATCTATGCATTTTCAATGAAAGGAAACTTTTAGCAGAAGCAAAATTGCAGCTTTTCACCGACTCATTGCTAATGTGTGTAATGCCAGAGTGATAGCGGAAAGCAAACCTTGATACTGTGATTAGGAAAGATAAAGGAGAATGCCAATAAAACAGTTTACTGAACATTACTGGGAGGGAAACTAATCAAAAGGAAGAAATAATTTATCTACATTAAAACAATAGAAAAAAAAACATGGTAGGATCCCTCACATCATAAACACAATCAAAATCTCACAAAAATGATCAGAGTAGATATGGTAAACATCAGGAAAGTATTTTTCTCATGTCCAACATTCATGTGGGAAACTGCCATCTAATACACCGCTAATGGGATAATGTCCTGCTTGCTCCTTCTTCAGTAACTTCCAATCATTTCTGCATTTCAAACGTTTCCAAATCCATGTCCATCCCAGCAATTCAACTGAAAAATAAAGCTGCCAGTCCGGTGCCGTGCTGAGCGAATTGCTGCAACACTTGAATTAGCAGCTTTGTCCGGGACAAAATTTATCATTTGAACAAATTCACAATGTCAGATTAATATTTCATTAATAAGTTGTTGTTATTTACCGTGAAAGATGGCGATGCATAAAGTTGCTTCTGAATTCTATACTGTAAAGGCAACATTTCAAAACTACGTAATTAGACGTAGATTGTTTGAAACCAGTTGGCAGTGAATATCCTATACAAATCTTTATTCCAAGTGTTTGGAATCATTAAGGAGGCAGCACAAAATTGGATGGACTGGCTGAAATAAAACTGTCAAATTGAGGGTTAAAATGCGTTTCTACAGACGGAAGACGATTAGCATTGGTGTTCCAGATGAATCCGGCACTGGAACATTTGTTTATAATTGATCTAATCAAAGTACATTTTAACGACGATAACATTTTTTTTTTGGACAGAATGGTAGCCAAGGGGGTTAGAAGAAAACTTTTATAAAGTTGTTGTAACGGACATATAATTTGAAAATGAAGCTCAATACATTTAACTGAAAATGATAACTTGGTGTGGAAAAAAACGTATTATTTTGAAGATTAAATGCCATAGTTCATAAAAGTGACTAAGAATTCAATGGTACACAGCTAATTCAAAGCAGGCAGGAAAGTTCACCAGAAGCTAAAACAAACACACAAGTTTATTTCTAAAACAAAAGAGCGGATAATGCTGGACAAACTCAGCAGATTTGGAAAAAGGGGCCCAACACTTTGACTGCTCAGGACTCGTTTTCATGCCAGACCTGCTGATTCTGTGAGGGATTTTCTGTGTTTGTCTCCGAATTCAAGCATCGATACACACGCACGCACACGCACACACACACACACACACACACACCCATAGTACAAAGTTGAAGTTATAAGTCAGTTGAACATTGCTCAGATGCCATTGTGAGTGAACTAAATGGCTCTTAACAGTATTTTGTGTAAAACGATAAAGGAATCAGGGGAAGGTTGAAAATAATTTACAAGAACATTAGAAGTAAGAGGACATGAGACCTATCCAGAAAAGGTGAATGGAGTCAAAAACGGAGATCTTATTTAATCTATTCACACTCTTTTCTGACATCTTGCATGGGACTTCCATGAGAGGGAAGTAAAACATTATTTATTGGTTACAAGTAGATTTAAATTAACACTGCAATGAGGTTAGAGTGAAAATCCCCAGTGTTTTCATTACTGCTGACGGCACGGTGGCACAGTGGTTGATAATACAGCCTCATAGCTCCAGGGTATGGATTCATTTGCCGGCTTGAGATACAATCTGTACAGTTTGCACCTTCCACCAATGTCTGTGTCGCCTTTCAATCAGATGCTCCGGTTTCCTCCAAGAGTCCAAAGATATGCATATTCGGTTGATTGGCAAAGCTAAATTGTCTTTCAGTGGAGGTCAGAGGGATTCGTTGGGTTCAGATGTTTGGCTGCAGGGAGAGAGCCTGAGTCTGAAATTTATCAATGCAATCTCGATAGGTCAAATGGCCTCTTTCAGTATTGTAGTTTATCAATGTTTCTATGGATTTTCATCTCTCAGGAGAAAAGACAATAGGCAGGGAAAAAATGATTCTGGATCACAAAAGCCGGCGCATATGGAAATGAATTTTTCTTGCATGTCCCTAGTTCTCTGATATCTCATACATGATTTGTCTTCAGGACTGGACATTTCAGAGATAGAATGACATTTTTTTGTCCGGTAAGGTAATGCTGATTTTTCACTTTGGGCCACAGCAGTCTGTCTGTGGACTGTTCACCTAAATCGGTGCCAGGATCAAATGCCAGGATATTTCCACAGAGGTGATGAAGATGTTGTGATCTTTACTCTGAATCACTCTCTGTCATGGCAACATCACAACGGCTCCATAAACAATTTGCCAACTAAACAATTGTTTTGTCTTACCAGTTGCTTCAAGCATTGACTCCTTCAATCAGATTGAGTATTACACCAGTCACAGTTTGGGAGATACGGATCCCGGATCAGAATATCCTGAAGTGGAATCCTCCACTATTCAGGGTAGGTTGAAGTTCACATCCTGCCATTTCTTTCCGAGCCTTCGCACTCTGCAATATCTAAAATGGCTTCTGAAATTTCCAAACGTGCACCATGGCGTGTACACAATGAAATGGCAGTGCCAAGTAGCTCAGATATTACAGAATGGTTACAGTTACAGAAACTTTGTTTGTGAAACAATATTTTATCATCGTTCAGAATAATTGTAATTACCATGTTTCTCCCCAGAAGCCTCTCTTGGCTCTGAATTGTGGACGAGTTTGTGGGATCGGTGGTTCATTAGAATGGTATAAATTTTAAAATTGGAAAAAAATGAACACAATTTCGTTCACTATTCCCCATGCTCTAATTCATTGGCCTCCACCCCACAATAGATCAATATCAGTTCCATAATTGCTGTAAAAATAGGCATTTAAGGAAATCGTTTTAACCGCTCTTTATTATGAATTAATTCAAATTCAAATACTTGTACTTCTCAGCTCCTGCTTTGACAGACTATGACGATGCTGTGACTGAAAACATTGACTCCCAGAGTGGGTACTTGCTGCTGAACCGGGACCCTGACGATATTTTCACTTTGACAAGTTCCAGCGGTGATCTCAGCGCTCTGGGTGTGATAAAACTTTGATTGTTCCATTTCTGAAACAGTCGACTGTGATCAGTACACAATAAGTTGATATGAAATTGGAACAGGATTAAGCCGTTCAGCCCCTCGACCTGGTCCGCCCCTCAGTGGATCATGACGAATCAGGCATTCATCATATTGGCTCTCTTGCCCTTGCCCCGTATTCTTTCATTCCTTAACTGATTAATGATCTTCCAATCACAGCCTTAAATGTGCACAAGACTCTGCCTCCACAGCTTTGTGTGGCAACGAGTTCCAAAGATTCACAACCTGATGAGAGGGGAAAATACTTCAAAATTCACTATCAAGTTTATTCAGATTCTGCGCAGTCTGGTGCTAGAATCTCTAATACAGCAACATCCTCTCAGCATTTAACCTGTCGATCCCCATAACAATCCCATGTTTCAATGAGTCAATCTCTCATTCTTCTGAATACCAATGTACAGAGTGCAGCCTATTTAGCTTTCCGTCCTAAAACTATTCCTTGATGCCTGCAATTACCTGAGGAGCCTTTCTTTGAATTGGCCCGAACCAAAAGGTGTTTTCATTAAATAAGAGATGAAAAATGCTCAGCACTCCAGGTGTGGCCCTTCCAGTGTCACGAATGATTAGTAAGTTCCCTGTTACCGCCCTTTTATGAATCATTCACAAGTATTAGCAAATTCCTGTGCATTTTAGCCTGCTGCGTTTTTTCTCCAATTAAATAATTCAATATTTTGTTTTCCCTTCTAAAAAGAACAACTTCTGATTGTAATGTTTGTACCTTTTTTCTTTGCCCACTCAGGTAACCTCTTAATAAATCTTTAAATTAAGTAGCTCCAGCTGAGAGGCTGTGAAAACCTGTTTTCAATCTCGATTAAAATTTACCCCATCAAATGTGCAATGTAAAATAATGAACAAAGTTAACTTTAAATTGAAATTTTCCTGGATACTGTGAGGAAATCCCTGCCCTTTCTGCCGAACTTCATGGAGTCCCATGCTGTGACTGCTTTCTGAATTGATTTTCACCTCTGATTATGACTGCAGCCTTCCGATCTTTTGTGTGGAATATACTCGCTCTGGTCTGTAACCCATCATAGAATAATTGGCATTTGGTTTTAGTTCCTATCACGAATGGACAGAATTGTACTAAACAAAAAACCTGCTTTAAGCCCAAAGTTCACCAAAAATATGCCTACCCCCCACAGTGCACAGTAAATCCGCATTGATCCAAGCTGATCGGTTTCTTCCGCGCCAGCCAAGAATAACAAAGTTATCTGTGCACTAGCACGGCCATTGGGCAGTGGCCATTCATTTCTGAAATGTACAAATATACATTAAACTGTTAAACCGTATTTTATGACGTATTCCAAAGGGAGTGCCGCAGTGCAGTGATGTGATCTGTCCCATGTGATTTCTGCTTTGTGATTCCCCGCAGTATTTTCAGTGGTGCGTTACTTTGAAAGCAGCGGGGAGAATGTGCAGTATGTATTTGACAGGCAGGAACTGCCAGTTGAGCTGGAATATAATGCGAGTGCTGGTGAAGTGTTGGCCTGATTGTGGAAATGGTTTTAATTCTCACTCTTTCTTTTCCCGTTTCAGGTCATAACCATCACAAAATTCAGGATGTGACGTCCTCAGATATGTGACATAAATCAATCAATATGAAATATCGCCATGTCAAATATGCTTTAATCCCAGATAAAAATGTTGTTTTTTTGTATCAATATGTTATTACTTCAGGTTTTATGTTTTGTGAATTCTTATTTCTGTCCTTGTTTTATATGAAAGAGTCAAAGTCTTGTTCAATCAACAATGGGAAAAACAGCATGGAATATGTATCGAGTATTGCACTGTCCATATTAAAGCTGCTACATTGCATTGCATTGAAGAAAGGAGCTGTTATTATAATTCAAGGTTTTATACTTTTTTGTCAAATGGATTTAGCATTTATTTTGTAAAAACTTCCCTCCTTTTGCCATTAAATAAAGATTAGGGTGGATTAATACATAGACTGCGTCCGTTTTCTTCATTTGTAATATTCTAGATCGTCGTGGAGGCGGAGGTGGGGTGGGGTGGTGGTGGTGATGTTGGTGGTTGGTGGGGGGAGGGCTCCACTGCATTTTCCCAAGCAACTAAATACAACCCGATTGCATCCCAGCGCTACCCTAAACACTAGAGACCGTTGAGAAGCGGAAGGTATGAAGCTGCTGGTCAGATTCCAGCGTCTCCTTTTCATTTCAATCCCGCAATATTTATATCCGGGAATCCATTAGTTTTCATTCACTCCAGATAAGGCCCTGTACGATCACCAGGTAATTCTAACCATCCTTCGGTAGTTATGCCATTAAAACAGAAACAGACCCTTATTTTGTAAACACGTAAATATTGGAAATAGTGATCAAAGCGGACAATTCCGACACCATTTCCTGAGCACAGATTAAGACAGATTAAGATAGGCCCACTTCGCTCGCATTTACTTTCTGCCTATGAAGTTGCTGTATTCCGCTGTGTCAGGTTCACAATGCCTTGTTGCAAATAAAATTGTTGAAAATGGATTTTGCAAACACATTGACAGTAGCGATTGGAGGAGAGAATTTATTTACTCGTATCACAAGTTATCTTACATTGACACTGCAATGACGTTACTGTGAAAATCCCCAAGCCACCACAATGGAGTCTGCTCGGGTACACTAAGCGAGTATTTAACATGACCAATCCAATTCCTGAGTGGTAGAAAAAAAACCAGAGCAGGGGGAAACCCACACAGACATGGGGAGTGCATGCAGACTTCTCATAGAAAATGACCCAAACCAGGATTTGAACCCTGTTCCTTGGCATTGTCTAAGAGCAGCGCGATATACTGTGCCACCTTGCTAGTGAGAGGAGGAGCAAAAACTGATACACCAACAGTGGGAGGAGAGTGACAGAGCGAGAGGGGGAGAAACCGTCCACCACCGATGGTTTGAGTGAAAGACAGAGGGACGGGGCAAACAAACCTGTAAGCAGTGGAAAGTTTGAGTGACAGAACTAGAGCGGGAGAGACAGCGATTCAAGCATTTGGAGGAGTGAGTGACAGGGCGAAAAGGGGTGGACAGTGACGCCAGCCGTGGTCTGGGTGACAGATTGAGAGAACAGAAAAAATAGTAGTGGGAGAAGAAAGTGACAGAGTAAGAAGGGGGAACACAGCGGCATCACCAGTGGGATGAGAGTGACAGAGCGAAGGGGACAGACACAGCGACACCAGCGGTGGGAGGAGAAAGTGCTGGACAGAGAACGAATGACGTATCGACACCAGCGGTGAGAGGAGAGAGTGCGAGGTGAAGATTCAGTGAAATCGCTTCAAATTGCTGTCAAATTGTCAGGTTATTCGCATAAGAGTTCAGACATATGTTGGGTGTAATCATACAAGGAAATGGGAAATTTGGCATACATTAAGTTTTCATCAACTATCGCTTAATATACAACAATAAAGAAACATTGTCCAGTAAATGGACGGTCCCTTGTTGGAAATATTATCTCCTCGTTCTAGATTCTGCAGGAAGAGAGAACATCCTTTCCACATCTACCTTTTCAGTACTCTTTACGAAATTAGAAATTTTGATGAAATCGCTTCTTACTCTCCTCAACTGTAGTGAACGCAAACCGCATCTCTGCAAACTTACTTCATCAGTAACAAGTCAATAAGAGATATTGGTCCTGTACACTTTGAAACTCCTTCCAATAGATTTGCATTTTTACCTTAAGTAAGGAGTCTATAACAGCATACAATACTCCTGTTGTAGTCTTGCCAATGTCCTATCTAACTGAAGCACAACCTCCCGAATTCATTTTCCCTCACAGTAAATATTTAGCTTCCATTAACGTCCCTAATGACTTTCTGTCATTGTATACTCGTTTTTTTTTTGCGATTCAAGGGCCAGGACACCCAGATCACTCTGCATTTCAAAGCTCTATCACCTCTCACCATTTGGAAAATCAACTTCTGTTGTATTATTCGCATCAACATTGGAAAATTCCATGCGTCAGGTATGTATCTACTCACTTAATTTTCCTGATTCTCTTTATTGCCTGCTTCTGCCCTCATCACAATTCTCAACCAATATTTGTGCCATTAGCGAATTTAGTAACTCTTTTTTTTTGAAGCCCTTCATCCGAAACATTTACAGACAAATCTGCAAAACTTGTGGATCCAGCACAGATCCCGGTGGCACACCACTCGTCACATCCTTTCATACAATTCTCCGTTTCCTGTGAGCTAGCCATCGAAGCCAATATGTTACCCCATACATCATGAACTTACATTTTCGGCAATCACCTTAATGTGGACACAGCTGCCAAGGTGACAGAGGGAAACAAAACAAAACAAAACTGTCAATGTGGTAACACATTTCATCCGCCACCGGGAAATCAGCACATTGAGATAAGATGGTGGATACATCAATCTCAATATTTCATAAATCATTTATCCCTCACAAACCTTTCATTCCTTTCCACTCTGTCACAAATATTTCTTAGATGGGGAGATGGACAATGTGTGAGATGGATAGAGAGAAAGAGAGAGAGAGAGAGAGAGAGATGAAGAAAGAAACTAACCATTGAGAGGCCCGGGCACCTTCACAAGCCAGACTGGGATATCCCTTCGCTGGAAAGAGGGAAAGAGACAGCGAGGTCAGGCACTGAGATACTGGGGAGACGGGGGGAGGGAAAGATTACGCAATGAATGGGGAGACTACGAGAGTGGGTGATAGCAAGTTGGAAGTCAGAAAACAAGAGGGTTAGAAAAATACATGTAAAGAGTAAGAACAGCTGGGATAGAGCAGAAAGAAGAAATAGCGAGAGTGGGAAGCAGGGAAAGGAAGCGACTGGAGGATGAAGAAAAGTGATGATAGAGCGAATGAGACAGAGAGGGGAAGAAGGCGAATTAGACGGAGATAGATATGTAGATGGAGGCCGAGAGAGAGCAAAGGAAAGAAAGAGCGGCACAAATAGATGGAGAGAGAGAGAGAGAGAGAGAAAGAGGGAGAAACAGTGAGAAAAAAAGAGTGAGAAACAGGGAGAAACAATGTGAAATAAAGAGCGAGAGACAGCGGGAAAGTGGGAGAGAGAAGGAGGGGGAGTGAGAGACCCGTATCTGGAAACTTGTCTTGATCATTCATCAATCGCCTTCATAGCATTTGTCATTTTGCAACCTTCCAGGCAATGCAGAGATGAGGCCTGTGAGCCATGGACAGTCAGCCTCTGTGTGGAATTATGCTGGCCCGGCTCAATTCCCAATGAAGGGAATGTAGTCCAAGTGGAACACGAAGATATTAATCTCACTGAAGCAGAGATGACGTATTTCTATCTGTCCGTGTGTTGATGATGAATCGCCGAGATTCGGAAAAGTTTTCATTCCTGTGAATGAGCGTCTCTGGCAAGGTTACAACTTAAAAAAATAAATGACTATCCTTCTGAATGTGCCTGTGAGCCAACTGCATGAACCCATGGAGTAGGATAAACCCTCTGATGTCTTCTTGGAAATTCCCAGGATTTTGACCAGGCAAAAGTGAGAGAATGATGACACAGTTCCAGGACAGTAACATATTATGTTAGTTCGATTGTTAAG
>JAGIQG010000031.1:1113130-1238130 GCA_024679065.1 Sphyrna mokarran
AATCACTCTTTGAGTAAAGAACCTACCTCTGATATCCGTCCTATAACTCATACCCCTTAATTTAAAGCTGTGTCCCCTCGTGCTAGCTTTCTCCATCCTAGGAAAAAGGCTATCACTGTCCACCCTATCTAAACCTCTAATCATCTTATATGCTTCAATAAGATCCCCTCTTAGCCGCCTCCTTTCTAACGAAAACAACCTCAAATCCTTCAACCTCTCTTCATAGGACCTGCCCTCCATACCAGGCAACATCCTGGTAACCTCCTCTGTACCCTCTCCAATGCCTCCACATCTTTCTTATAATGTGGGGACCAGAACTGCACACAATACTCCAAGTGCGGCCGCACTAGAGTTTTGTACAGTTGCAACATGATGCTGCGGCTCCTAAATTCAATCCCCCTACCAATAAAAGCTAAGACTCCATATGCCTTCTTAACAACTTTATCCACTTGACTGCCTACTTTCAGGGATCTATTGACACATACACCAAGATCCTTCTGTTCCTCAACACTATTAAGAGCCCTACCATTAGCCCTATACTCTACACATTTATTGTTCCTGCCAAAGTGCATTACCTCACACTTTTCCACATTAAACTCCATTTGCCACCTCTCGGCCCAGCTCTGCAACTTGTCCAAGTCACTCTGTAAACTATAACACCCCTCTTCACTATCTACCACTCCACCGACTTTAGTGTCATCTGCAAATTTACTGATCCATCCCTCAATACCCTCATCCAGATCATTTATAAAAATTACAAACAGCAGGGGCCCCAAAACAGACCCCTGAGGCACACCACTCGTCACCGAACTCCACGATGAATATCTCCCATCAACCACCACCCTCTGTCTTCTATCTGCCAGCCAATTCCTAATCCAATTAGCTAAATCACCCTCTATTCCACACATCTGCATTTTCTGTAGAAGTCTTCCATGGGCCACCTTATCAAACGCCTTACTAAAGTCCATATATACTACATCAACCGCCTTACCCCCATCCACCTCTCTGGTCACTTTCTCAAAAAACTCAATGAGGTTAGTAAGGCATGACCTACCCTTCACGAAACCATGCTGACTATCCCCAATCAATTCATTTCTCTCTAAATAACTATAAATCCTATCCCTAATAATTCTCTCCAATACCTTGCCCACAACAGAAGTAAGACTCACTGGCCTATAATTCCCAGGAAGGTCTCTCTTCCCCTTCTTAAACAATGGGACCACATTCGCTATCCTCCAGTCCTCCGGAACCACACCCGTAACCAACGAGGACCTGAAGATCAGAGCCAGAGGCTCTGCAATCTCCTCTCTTGCCTCCCAGAGAATCCTAGGGTAAATCCCGTCCGGCCCAGGGGACTTATCCAACTTCAAACCCTCGAGAATTTCTAACACATCCTCCCTATCTACTACAATACTTCCCAATTTGCAACCCTGTACCTCAGTGCTCTCCATAGCTACATTTCCAGCACTCTGCGTGAATACCGAAGAGAAATATTTATTCAGTGCCTCACCATTCTCTTCAGGCTCCACGCACAACTTCCCACTGCTGTCTATGACTGGCCCTAATCTTGCCCTAACCAATCTTCTATTCTTAACATATCGAAAGAAAGCTTTAGGATTCTCCTTAATCCTATCAGGCAACACATCAAAAGTAGGATATAGAAATATTGTAGCGATAATGATGCCCAGAATAAATATCACAGGGAGGGATTTGGCAGAAGAGCATTCGTAAGTACCATCCTTAGATATATCAGAAACATATGTTATATATGAAACTTCTAATGTAACTGAAGTTGGGACATTTACCAGAGCACATGATCTTCACATCTTCTTTATGATTACAGTCGTGTTTACCCCACAATGCATGGGGACATTCCCAGCGAAATGATTCGTTCCCGGAGCATTCCAGCTCATCCAACCAAATTGGCTGTGTGTCAGGTCCAGCCAAAGCAGGAAGAGGAAGCTGCAATGCATGTCCACAATCCAGCTGCTTGCAAACCACGTCAGTGTCTGTCAGATCCCAGGAATCATCACAAACTGAGCCCCAGGTCCCATTGTAATAAATCTCCAATCGGCCCGCACATCGGCTTCCACCGCCAGAGAGTCTTAACTGCCTGTGTCCTAACAGAAAATATATAGTGTAATTTTATCCTTTCCACATAGTAACCTCATTGTTAAATTGAAACTATTGGATAATGTTGATCTAAATAATATCCGATATGTTAGATGGTATTGACAGGTAAATAAATCAATGCAGTCGGGCACCTGTTTCATCTTACACAACATAATAAATGTCCAGTATACATATATTTCAGGTATTCCTAACCCCCACAGATTGTACCTCACCCATTCTCTGCGATACACGTTGTTTTAACATATAAAAGTGTAATTCTGTTAATTAGTTGTTCTACAAACAGTGTTTTAAGCAGACATTTTATACTTTGTTTTTCACTGCTTTTTTTCTTTTTTGCCATGGACATTTCAACAGATTTTTGTAGCACACACTTATATATCGGAACTAATCAGTAAATGTTGTAAATATCAAATATCCTAGCAGCATCTAAGGACAGCGAAGTAGACTTAACCTTTCAGACAGTGACCTGTCCTGGAAATTGCTGCTAAAATCTCCAGAAGTCCCTCAATAAATCCAATTTAACAACAAAAAAACTGATGTCCATCTCATCTAAAACGTGAATGCAATCAGACCATTTCTAAATAATCGTGCAGCTTCCAATAAAGCAGAAGCGACCCACCGCTCGTACAAACCAGAACTCACTCCCACCCACTCCCCTCCTCCACCACCACCAGCCCTGACGTTTGATCTTCATTGGACTCTCTTCAGACAATAAAAATGTCAAAATATCGTGATCATTTTCAAAAATTTCAACACTCTTAACCCCTGATTCCGCTCCAAGTGTCAACCCAACCCGTCCAAGCATTCATGATAACCAGAGCCTATGATCCACTGAAGGGTTTCGATTTCCTTCATCCCTGATATTCTTTGCAGTAAAACTTTCTACATCCATATTTAAAAGTCATGATGTTAGCGATAAAGATGCAAAATTGGAATTCCGGTCTTAAACATCTCCCCCTCTTTGCTTTCTCCTTGTGCTGTTTAAACCCACTCCTCTGATCAATATATTATCTCTATTATCGATACTAACTTTATTCGGGTTGGTCTCAATTTATCGCCGGGAAGATGAGCAAGAGCGACTTACAGAAATCTGCTGAAATATACATGGCAAAATTGTTTAATGTGTCAAGTTAGTTTAAACACGCGTTGAAGTTTTTTTTTCTTCCCGTCACGTCCTGTTCTGCATCCCGGCGTTATTATCAAATATCTCATCTACGGTGTCCCTGGGAAGCAGGGAATTATATGGTCAAATTGACCAAGATTACACCTTTTTTCAATTAACGTTATTGGAAAAGTGGCCTATTTACTCACCTGAACACAGAACCCCTACGCCGATGCTGTCACTGTGATGCGGGTTCAGTGTGAATGTGCTGCACTTCCGGAGATGTGATTCGTTTCCTTCACACCGGACATCATTCACCCACAAAGACCCTTCACCCTCTCCGTACTTTGAATTGTTATAGGCGGTTAGCGCTTCACCGCAGCCCAGCTGTCTACAGGTGACATTCGCGTCATTCAGATCCCAGAGGCTGTCCTGCACTCTGCCCCAGCTGTGGTTGTAGTAAATCTCCACTCGCCCATCACACCGACTGCCCCCATTCATCAATCTCAGTGACCAGTTTTCATCTAGGTGAAAAAAAAGACATTTAGAGGATTGATTACAGTGCAACACATTAACCCGTTATGACATCACCTTTCACCAGTACATTTCTGTTTGTGAAAAGGTGAGGGATATTACTGAGAGCTGGTTTAACACAGTTAGGCAGGAGGGTAACCAACCAGAACTACTGATGTGTATCTAAAGTAAATACATCGTTCAGTGTTAGTGAGTGATTTCACTAGGATGTAATAGGTGAATATCCAGCTGAGGCGATGGTGCGAGAGGTTGGACATAATTTCCTGCAATATGGGCATCAAATCTGTGAAAATTTATCTGGGCATACTGGGATATGCTACAACCCATCATAGCAGGGACAGAGGATATTCTGGTTGTGGGATTATTTGTTAGAAATGATAATTTGATACACAAAAATCAGTTTTAAAGATATTAGCTATTAAGAACACAAGCGAGATTTTTTCAGAAGCTTCTTTGAGTTTTATATTCAGAGAAATCAAAGGGGGAAAGTTAATACTGGTAAGAAGGACACTGTTGTACAGATAGTTCTCCAAAGAACACTGACAAGCCACGATGGAGGTTTCACTGGTAAATTCGTTTCAATGAAATGAAAGGACAACGGTTACCCAAGTGTGAAATTGGCCCTTCGACGGGAAACAATTACAGGATTATTATGAACAGGAAACATTAATGTGGCTTGGGGGAATCTACGAAGGCCTCCTGTACCTAAGATATGTTAAAGACATTGATTGTGGTGTGATGGACAGGATTACAATTTTCAACTCGGGTGGGTTTTTGTTTTAAGCTCCAGGTTTCACGGCGGCTTCAAAATCCCGAGACTTCTGCAAATTAAAAGTGAATTGGAGAAAATGTTCTGATTAGTGGAGGTACAGAGAGCGGGAAAGTCCTGGGAAGGGAGCTGGCGACGTTTAAAACAATTCACAAAATGTCAATCGTGACTGAATTGAAATCAGCTGCAGTAAGTGGTTAGGTTTGAAAATGAATTGTGTGAGTGTATAGTGTGGGAAGGACAATCAAAACTTTTCCGAGAATTGAACAATTAAATGAAGGGAAAAACAATACAGATCTGTGAGGATATGTCTGGATTGTGACTGGGTGTGAGATTCATTACGAATAAATCTGCACAGCTCGCGGGTCGAATGGCTTGTTTTGCTTACTACACCCAAGTTTTGTTGTTCTCTGAGTGTTTGCATTGTGAGGACTCACCCGAGCAAATGACACTGGCATCATTTTCATGTGAGCAGTTAAACTCTTCCACGGATGAAACCGGACAATCACTCAACCGGGACTCACTCCCGTGGCATCTGTAGTTTTCCTTCCACACTGAGCCGTTTCCTTTCCCAAAGGCTGCACCTCTCGGGGTTTTCTCCACCACTCCACACTGAAGATACTCACAGACCACACTGGCATCTTGTAAACCAAAGTAAACATCACAGAGCATCCCCCAATGTCCAGAATTCAGCACTTCCACCCGGCCGGAGCACCTGTCCTTTCCACCAACTAGTCGGGGTACACTGTTTCCTATTTCAGTTTAGAAAAAAACACAAAGACTCAATTAATTTGTTCATTGTATCAAAATAAACACTTTTTTTGTCAGTGATATATTAAAAAAAACACTTATCTTTATATCCATATATATCCATTTCTCAAATGAAATAAATACGTACGTAAAAGCAAATTACTGTGATGAATGACGCATTTAGGACAGTGTTTCAATGCAAGGCGGACAGTTCCCTGAAAAAAAACTAATGGGAGATTGGAAGAATAGAGCTTATTTTGCAAAGTTGCGGTATAGATTAAAAGTGCACAAGGTGGATAAGCATTGTATTATGATGCAGCGTTATAAACAAAATCCTCTGGATATATTCTAGAACAATATAATTGAGCTGAAAATACTGAAGGCATTTCAAGTATTTGGCAGAATCTCGGAATGGGTAATTTAGAAAATGAATGCCATTTTAGAAAAAAAAATGTATGCGCTTTATTGGCACATGTTTTGATGACATTCACCTCTACATTTTTAGAACATACAGGGAAAAAAAAACTACAGCACAAGCAGGCCCTTTGGTCCACAAGTTGCGCCGATCATATCCCTACCTACCAGGCTAACCCATACCCTTCAATCCTATTAAGCCCCATGTACTCATCCAGAAGTCTCTGAAAAGTCCCAAACGAAATTGCCTCCACCACTAATGACGGAAGCGGATTCCGAATATCCCCCACCGTCTGAGTGAAATACTTACCCCGGACATCTCCTCTGTACCTACTGTCCAGCACCTTAAGCCTGTGTCCTGTCGTAACAACCATTTCAGCCCTCTGAAAAAAGCCTCAACGTATCCCCCCCCGATCAATGCTTTTCAACATCTGATAGAACTCTATCAGGTGTATTCATTTTTCCACTTGAACTATTCATACATAGAACATAGAACATAGAACATTACAGCACAGAACAGGCCCTTCGGCCTTCGATGTTGTGCCGACCAAAATAAAAAGCAATGCCCCTCCAAACTAAACCATTCCCTTCTCTTCCATATACTTATCAATTAACCTCTTAAACGCCACCAAACTTGGCGCATCTACAACAGCTGCAGGCAGGGCATTCCACTCCCTAATCACTCTTTGAGTAAAGAACCTACCTCTGATATCCGTCCTATAACTCATACCCCTTAATTTAAAGCTGTGTCCCCTCGTGCTAGCTTTCTCCATCCTAGGAAAAAGGCTATCACTGTCCACCCTATCTAAACCTCTAATCATCTTATATGCTTCAATAAGATCCCCTCTTAGCCGCCTCCTTTCTAACGAAAACAACCTCAAATCCTTCAACCTCTCTTCATCCTTACAACGCTGTTACTCTGAAATTTGCAGGATGATTGAAATATGAATCTCTTCATTTATTCTGTGTTCTACCCTCTTGAAAAATATACATAAAAACAATTAAGAGATGTTGGTGTCGCTGACTGGGCCAGCATTTATGTCCCATCCTGAAACAGGTTTCCATATAATACAATGTCCCCTTGAGAGTTAAACATGTTGCTATGGAGTATTGCATGCTATACCAGGTAAGAATGTCAGATTGTATTCGCTAACTGACCTAGTTGAACCAGGTTGTTTTCCACAGCAATCGGCAATTGTTCCGTGAACTTTTAATTCTCGGTCGTTTTTTGAATTCAGATTTCACATTCTGCCTTACTATGATTCGAAACCAGATCACCAGATCTGGTCCTGGGTCTCTGGATTACTCGCCCAGTTACAATCTATCTATGTCATTCATGGATTGGAAAGCAATATGCGATTACTTCGTTGCTCCAAAGGGAATGCAATATCAAATGTCAAAGAGAAATCGATGCCCGGCCTAAGCACTAAATGAACAATAGTTATCTACTAATTTCAGGAGTTCAGTAAAATGGTAGACGTTTTCAATTTACAAGTAAATACCAGTAATGTGAAACGTTACTCCAGAATTATAACAAACGATAGTGAAATATGAAGGCCTGTTAGGATATGTGAATATGGGATGGAAAAAATGTTGCCATTTTTGGTTTGCTGAAATATTAAAAAAAAACTTTTCAAGTCTGGTGAGTCTGCGCTCACCGGAACAGAATCACACTGACATCGTTCCTGTGGGTGCACTCGGACCGATTTACTGTAACAAGGGGACAGTTCGTTTAACTTAATAATTAAAGCTATTTCACCAAGTTCAATATGTGCCCACCATTATTCTCTTCAGAAGCCGTGTTCAGTGTTACAGAGATTCATCTGAAACAATATTCCCCATCCGCCCTTAAATTGAACGGGCTGCTGGTTTACTTGGAAAAATCTGGGAATGATTGTCTCCTACCGCCTGGTGATAGGAACTACCCCTATGTGCAGCAGGCGAACAAGACTGGAAAGTAATTTGGTTAAATTTGCCCGGGGACTTTCTAACTGATAGACACCAAAATGATTGTTTCTCTTTTGGCGCTGAAACGTGTTGAGAATGAATGTTCTGAAACGACTTCAACCAGAAATAAAACGATGGATCTCCGAATGTCTAAACGGTAATTAGCAAACAACATTCGAGTTCTTATTGAGGTTCCATGTACACAGTTGGCTGAAACATTAAGGCCAGATGCAAAACATAATTAAATATTCTCAGGCATTTTAGCATTTTTATTTGGACGGCAAGAATATGAAGGGGGAGATTTTCTGCGCCAATTTTCAGTAACTTTACTCAGTCCGTATCTGGAAAGAGATAAACAATTCAGGGAACTGCAACCTTGCAAGGGTCTCCTGTTCTGGGAAACAGTCCAATGAGAATGTCCCAGGCTACTGGTTACTGAGTCCAGACAACATCTCCTTCTATCAGTTTACACAGTGTGAAATCTGCCTGAAGCTGCAACAGCTTTAAACATTAAAATAACTAATCTTCCTTCATTTCATTCTGGAGAAAGTATCAACTGCCGCACAATTCTTTATCAAACATTTAGGAAGAGGATTTACATGACAACTATCACAATAACATGCCTGGAGAGACAGGGGATATCCAGCCAGTCCCGCCTTACACAAAATCAGAAAATGTTGGAACAATTCAGCAGCTGTGGCAGAATTTGTGGCGAGGGGAGAATAGAGGAAAGTTTCCTGACCGCATGACTCTCCTCCAGACCCTTCTTATCCTCACTCCGCTCTTGCAACACCTTTAATCTGGCCACTGATTGCTGCTCTGAAAGGAGCCGCAGTGACTGGATAAGCGCTCTATGGCCTCCGCAATCAATAGTCAGTAAATGTCAAACATATGGACCGAGACACCCGGATTTCATTCAGAGACAGCCCCAATTCTGATAGAGCGCCGAATGCTCCGGACTCCCCTTAAATGCGCTTCCGCACACAGCCAGCCGATCAAAGCATGTCCGACATTTGACTCTGCACAGGCAAAATCGGTACACACTGACGCATCCGGGCCACCCTCAGACAACCGCTCTCGGTTTTCTCCTTGCAGGTCCTCCCTCCCGCTTCCCCCACCGCGGTTGCTAACAGATCTGCCTATATCTAGAGGGGTGTGGTTGTGTCGGATGAGGCACTGGGGGAGGAGTGATGGTCATGGAGAGCTCGAATGGCTCTGGGATCGGGATGCCTGCAACCGTATCTCTGGTGTTCGAACGATACTTTCATTGAGAGGACAATTTCTGGACACTGATGCAGAAAATAGGCATTGACAATGGGGCGATTTGGAGGTAAGTTAAAATAACAGAATAAACAAAACGCTGGGGACAGATGAAAGTAAACAGTTGCTCAGCAGAATGCTGATTGTTGTCCAGGATTTGCTCTGTGTGGCCCTGGAATGCGTCCTTATTTGTTGAAAGTTGATTGGAACTTAACAGTGAGGAACCAGGAGTGAACAACTCCTCTCCTGAACATAACTAGCAGCAAGCGCTCAGGTCAAGTACACAGCTGGCCTGTGCACGGTTGCGGCAATTATTAATCAATGTCATTGCTGTGACTTTATTATAAAATTAAATTCCGGTGTTAATGTGACATCACTTCTATTTTCAGAATATTGAAATTATTCATCACTCGCCTTACGACTGTGCACAGTCTCAGAATACCTTACCCGCCCTTTCCAGGAGAGCGGGCAGTAGATGATGGACAGATTTGTTTTTTTTTACCTGAACAAATCACGCCGGCATCATTCGAGTGCGAATAGCGATAGTGATCCCATGTCCTTGAGCGACATTCCCGCAGAGCGCTCTCACTCCCTCTGCACTCAACGTCATGCGTCACAATGGGTCCGGATCCTTCCCCAAAGTGAGCCCCGCCTGGTGCAGAGAGCGCGGTCCCGCAGCCCAGCTCCCTACACACAACATCGGCGTCCCGCTCATCCCAGTTATAATCATACACAGTGCCCCACTGTCCCCTGTAGTGAATCTCCAGTCTCCCAGCGCACCGACTCTGCCCATTTGCCAGCCTCAGCGTCACCGCCTCTGTGAAATAAATAAATAAACCAACAGTTATTGACCGCCTGATGCAACAGGTCGGATAGGAATCAAGTCAAATATCGAATGTGTCCAGGATCTCAACAAACCCTGGAAGGGGTAATATGGATTTACAGTGGAAAATTGGAAGCAGCTTTCGGCTGTGTCAGGCAGGAGTGTCGATAGGTGTTTAATTGATTCAATCCACACAATTCAGGACTGTCATGGTCCGCTGTCCGTCACACTGCCTAGACTAATACAGTGGAATCTCAATCCTAGTATGGATTCGATATCTGTCACCACTGTCGAACCAGGGCCACCTCACTGCAACCGGCTGAATTAGACAGTCAGGTAGTCTCCAGCCCTTCCAGGGACAGGAAATTACGGCGGGTTTTCAGTGCAAGCCTGATAAAACGATGGTGGAAGGGGTGTAACATCGCACTGCATTTCAGCGCTGATTGGTAACTAGGGAAGCGAAAATTTATTTCTAAACAGCAGCGGGGGCACTTTGCCTCTCAACCTGCTCGTCCGGTTCGTAATTTAGTGTCGCTCGGAATTAGAGTGTAGCAATTAAAGATTTTCAGGAAAACATTGCAAGAACATTTGCCTTCACAACTGACAGGCAGACAGTGGACGCATAGATATTGACATTGTCTGAGGGATTTATCATTCAGTTGGATAGATTAGTGCAGTAAAATGTCAGATATGAACTCGGAGGGCGATTACCTGATGGATCAGCCTGGCTGTTCCCTGGTCTGCCTGAAATGAAATTTTGAAAATTAGTTTTTGCTGGAACACGAGGTGAATGAAACTGCCAAAACCGAGTTCTTCAAGTCAACATTGACGATCTGTGTTAGTCCTTCACTATATCATTTGCAAGCACTTGATGTTAAGTTTTATTAAAATTACCACACCACTTATATTTTGGCCTCTGAATGTCCTGCTGTCATTCCTTGTTTTATATATATTTTTTAACCACGTGCAACCCCGTATTCCCAAACAGGGATATGTTGTTTCAGTCAAATCTTCCAATCAATTTTAGTTCCTAGTTTACGTAATAAAGTCAACAGAGCAGTGATTCCTGTGTCCAGTTGGTTTGTTGAAAATTATGAGTTGATACACAGAGTAACATTGATAAAGTTACTCGAATATCTCTGCACCATGGCCCACAATGTGGACAGTGCGTCATTTATTTCCAATGCAGACAATCCTCAACTATCCTTATTAACTTTTCACAAACATTAGATTTACCACGGATATGTCAGCAGGTAGAATTACATACTCCACTGGGTCTGTTGTACAGACGGGACATGTGTGAATTGAAATTCTGGCCGAACAGCGCAGTCTGGGAGTAGTAGTAGTAGTTCCACTGATTCATTGATCTTTTCAAGAACAGAGCAAAAACTAAATACAGCACAGGAACATATGCCCATCATAATGTCCAGCAAAAAAAAAACTTATGGCCAATTTCCATCCATAACTATGTATTTCTTCCTGTACATTTCCAGATGCCTCTTAAATGTTGCTAACGTGTCTGCTTCCATTACCTCCTCTGGCAGGGCATTCCATGCATGCACTCTGAGTTTCTCTTATACATCTTCCTTAACGTTCCTCCATATTACGTTTAAACCTCCCCCTTTTCTCCAAAAATGACATTAACAAGCAACAAAACAGAAGGTGCTGGTCAGCAGCCTGATTTGCTGGAAATCCCAGCCATCACCTGAATCATTTGTGCACCGTGTAGGTGATACACAATAACAAATGACCAAGACTGATTCAGCGGTTCATTCCAAACCCGCAATATCTACCACCTGGATGTACAAGGACAGGCGTACGGCAATATCCTGAATTGCGCATTCCCTTCGAAGTCGGTCAACATGCCGAGTTCGGGCGATATCGATGTTGTTTCATTTTGGTGTGAGCTCAATCCCTAATGCCACTATGCTTTCTCCAGTGCATGATATACTGCAGCCAGACACCAAAAAATATAAAATATTTATATCAATTCCTGAAAAAGTGGGTATAGACAATAAATACTGCCATTGCCAGGGACACTGACTTCACAAGAGATAGCATAATAATAACCAGAGTGTAAAGGCTGTGGCTGAATGTGGGGTATTAACACTTTTTGAGAGAGAGAGATAGAGTCATGGAAAATTTGGTAGGGTGAAATGTAGGCCCATTTGAAAATCACAAAACGTCATTAGTACAAAACAGTATGGCAGCAAACATATCTCCCCATGACTGAGTATTCGATCTGTCAGTCATGTTTTAATTTAAACTACACGATCTCACACGTAACAAATAATTATTGGTGTTACGAATGGAAATAATTACAAAATCCCCGTTAAACACTGGAACCGTTCAGCTCGCAGCAGGAAGGACAGATTACGAGTCGCTGGTGGAATATTATTTTCCAAGTGTATGGCAATTCCAAAATAACACTTGCCTGTTATAAGATATCAAATGTAGAATATGAGCGGACACTTATTTAGTCTTTGCGAGACAGGGTGACATTTCTTTTTTCTGTCTGGGGTCTGGAAGCCGAAGCTAATGGTGTAAAATGGTTGAAAAGATTTTACAAGGAAACGGTGGAGCTCGCCAATCTGGAATGTGGTTTCATGGCTCAATATAAGGAACAGAAAGCTCAATGGATATTGAGAGGGTCTGGACAGAGGGTGACAAGTATCCAGTGATTGATACACATTTCTGATGTTAATGTATGGTTTAGAAAGCTTTGTTTTGATTTCTAAATCCAAATAGCAACCGGAAATACTCAGAGTATGCTGCAAATTCGCGGAAGAAGTCGGATTTTTCATTTCCCTAATATTTCGCTGCTGCGACTGATTTTATGTATATTGCTTAATATGCCAGTTAAAGCAATGTTGGTCCCACTTAGATTTAATATTTAAATTTTCAGTATTTACAAATGTGTCCATTAGTCGAACTCAAAATAATTTGTTTAACATATGGCAGCTCACTGTTCACAGGAGGAGCATACACCTCTTCCACTGAGAAATATCTATCTCAAATCTGTGTCCGCATTCTATTGATAGTAATTGTAACTTTTACTGACATTCTGCAAGCGGTTAATTCACGTAAATTCCATTCGACAATCTGTGGTATTCTAACAGTGGCGGCGATCTACTCTCAGACTGTACGGTTCAGCTAGAATTTCAATTCATGTCTGTTCCATTTGTACAACAGACCCAGTGGAGTATTTAATTCTATCTGCTGACGTATCCGAGTTGGATTCAGTGGTAAATCTAATGTTCTTATCCACTTGCTGCTGTTTTTGGAGACTAATGAACTGAAAATACAACTTTGCCCAAAATATACTCTGATAAGTTTCTACAAGTTAAGCCAACGATTTCAATATTCAGCTAACTGGCGATTCAGTAGCAACAACAACAAAAAATAATGAGATGATTTTATTGAGCAGAGGATTTATTGTACCACAACATAACATCTGTCCTTCTTTCTTTTATAAGACATATTCTTTCAAGCAACTGCAAAATCCAAAAAGTGTGTTTAAGATTTTATTTCGCAGACTCTCGGTCCTCGAAAAGTGAAGTGTTTGATTACAGTAATGGGGAGGTTCTCTATCAGTTAAACAACATTTTCAGTGACATTTGGATTAATGAATATAATGAAAGAGGCCCATTGGGAACCGAGAGAAAATGAACCAAGTCAACGACTAAAATCTAAACAAAACTACTTGGCCTGTGGAAGGAGATGAAAGAACAGCTCTCGATCTGCCACAGAAAACGGCAGAGAACATGAAAACGTGGAATACTTTTGAGAAATAAAAATAATTATAAACTGAAAAAAGTCACTGTATAGAAATATTCATTTAACACATTCTGGTAATATTACGGTAGGAGATATGAGGCAATTGAACAACAAACATCACAAAGCAAATCATGATTATTTAGCAAATTACATTATCTACATAACAAGTATTTTCTTCATATAAATTAATTAATTAATGATATTGTTAATTGCAAGTCATAAAATGCATTAAAATGCATTATTCACAGACTTAGCACAGCGCTCAGAGGCTGGGGCACCTATTTAAATGTATTTTTTTCTGTACACGGGTTCAGAGAGAAAATACACTGAGAAATATCAAATGTGTGGATGGTCCTCGCCAAAATTCCTACATTTTTAAACGCAGTGATTTGGCTTCCACTCAAACTCCTTTACAGCAGATTCGAACAGCGACTGCACTAATTTGTACCAACACAAATCAAGTGATCTGAATTGAGGTTTTACAGGAATTTGTTGTCCATGCACAAGTGTGGCATTTCCATTCAGTTTTGTATTTAAATCTCAGGCTGCTGTAACTTTCGACCGAGGAATAAAACAGAGAATACAGATTATTACCAACTGAAACTCTGCTACTTAAATTCCTAATTCCAATGCACACTTCAGAATAACGAAGAACATACTTGAATATATTAAAGCCTTTTTTCCCCCTAAGTGGAGCGGGAAAATCCAAAACATTGCTGGAATATATATAATTTTACAGATACAGATTTGACAGCCTATTTTGATTTCCAACTCCAATTTATTTATTCCGCATAGGAATGCCAGGTAGACGGCGATCAAAAACAATTTCCGTTGGACACTCGTGGTCTCAGAGCAATATTCGCCAAAGTTGTTCGGCCCCTTGGTCCAAAGTGACTGTGCCGGGTGGAATAAAATCAATTCAGTCTAACCCCACTAGCCTGTTCTTGGCTCCTTTGTGCGTTACAAAACTTCAAACGCATAAGCAAGTATATTATCAATGTGCTGAGCACTTCTTCATCCTCCTCTTTTTCAGACACTGAACTGGCCTCCTCTCATTGTAAACTGATGTCCATTAATATCCCATTACCTCAACATGACACTTATTATTCAAATCATCAACTTTCTCTTACATCTGTCACCAACATATTTTTTTTAATCTCGGAAGCTCAAATATATATGTCAACATTTTATATCACTGAATTCTCCACGAACATTGGGATACTTTCAATCAATAATAACTCACAGTTGAGAAGCTGCAATGCAATTAGAGTCAGGAAGGAGTGCAGCATCGTCCCGAATGTCGGTTACTACGATCAGACTTCACTATTCACCGAGTTTTGTACACCGGTACCGGGCTGTCCTTCCAACACTTTCTGAAACACCAAACGCTCCAGAAATGAATTCTTTGTTCAGAAAATAATGTTTCCTCCCGTCTGATAAATTGATGTTCCCATGTGTGAAATATAAATTGCCGTTTGATAAAAGATACCAATGACAGTTATATCCACCTCCTTGCCGTGTGCGGCTAATGAGGCCTACATTTTTGATAAGGAAGTGAGTCACCAACCCAGCATCGGATCATCAAATCATCATATCTTATAGAACAGACACAGGCGGGTGAGGGAAATACATGTGGGAAATGTTTACAAATCATATTCGGCCTGAACTGGATTATGCACTTTTTTCAAAACTGTTTAACCAAAATTTCAACGGACAATTTCCAAGGAACAGTTGAAGGTCGTGGAGAGGATAAGGGTTAAAATTCCCAGGTTAAATCCAGGGGAAATGGACTGTTGTGACGTGGAGAAAATGCATAAATTGCATGTCAGATCCAAACACTTTCCTCAAGAATTCTGGGAGTGAGTGTTCTCACCGACAAGTCCAATCCAATCGGCTGTTTAAGACTCCTATAGAGTCCGAATATAGCCTGTATTCACAACCTGAGTTTCACATCTTCACAAGGGAAAAGTGAAGATATTTCACTTCAGCAGCAACTCAAGCAAGAAGTTCAAGTAATATATGGAATAAAAAAATCTTTTCTTTTGTTGTAAAAACAAACCTTTTCCAACTTGTTCAAGAACGATTTGTTCTAACTCAGTAACTTTTATTGTCTTCTATTTGGAGAGCACTATTCTCAAAAGACAGAAAGCTCAATTTATTATTTTTTATAGATAGCCCACCTATGGAGAAATCTTAGATGAAATGTTTCTGTTAAAATACTGTTATTCTCCATTGAAATCTAACAATTTTGTGTTCATACTTTAGAAGCACCATTACATATCTGAGCGATTTTGCTGCTTCCGCCCAGTTTAGAGTGACAGAGTTCTGGGGGACAATGCTGCTCAGAAATATTTCTTATCTGCTGGACAAATGTAATTTTATTTTCATGATCAATTTGTGAGTCATTTGAGTGAGCGTCTTTACAGATCCGTGTTTAGAAAGGGAAGTTCACAGACATATTTGTTCCAAACAGGATTAAATGATTCCTGAGAAGCTGTCCAATTGGTATTGAGTTATACTCTGTGTCATCCCGAAGCAGCTCACTGTCTGGGCAGCCTCAGAACACTCGCTGTGTGTTTTGCTGTGTTGCTGAACCGACAGGAAGCACCTGGCCTTGTGGTCAGGTCTCTGCTCACTTGTTAGTCGCTGCTACACTTCAACATTGACAGATTGCAATTAGACATTCGAACTTGTGTCGAGCAGTGCACTGAGACATGTAAAACTTCAAATACCTTCATGAATTCACCGGCAGCATATGACAGAATGGCATCTATAAATATCCCTACAGTTATCGGGGATTCCAGGAATAGTGTGTCGCTAAACTTTATTAAATTTCACTCATGTTCCACCACATCGAAATCAATGGTGTGAGATTAAGCCGATTGCCTGAGCTGCATAAATCAATATACTGCGCACAGATCTTTACCACGCTTAGACGCGGAGGGTCCACCATTCAGCTCCATATCTATTATCTCTCACTGCTTCCCCCGTGAACACAGCAGACCGGGTGCACAAGTTCACTTATCGTGCAGAGATGAGAGCAGATAAGAATATAGGATAATGGATACAGCTCCTCCTTTATTTCCATAATATCTTTACATTTTTCGGTCAGTTTCAATGTATTTCAGTTCTCAAAAAAGTATCCAATCTATGAAATGATAAACTACAAACACGGAGTGATTTCCATGTGAGTCTTTTTGTTACGTTCACATCCCTGAATTCCTTTATTACTGAGAGGGCGGTTTAAACACTGTCGTCACTTTGTGATACAACAAAGTCTTTGACAGATACTGGGTGTCATGGAAATTAGAGTTTCAGATATTGATATGTTATCCAGGGTGGAGACTTATTACGGATTGGTTATTTAGAAAATACTGTGGGAATCGAGCCAGTTTATGGAGGTTGAATTAGCAAACATTGGTTGGTCTTTGATATCATTCGCATTCATCTTTCCAGTTGGCAGCATCTGTCTGCAAAACATATTTTTTCCAGCTAAAATGTCTTACGTCTCACATCTCCAAGCAAAAATATGTTGTTTATTTGTTGTCTGTTTAATCAGTATCCAAATATCTTGGTGAAGAATCTTATTTACCTGAACATTAACTGAACTCTTAACATATATGCATTAATTTCAATCCCAGAACTCACAGGTTAACACTCAGTGATTGAACCATTGGATTCCTATTTTGCAGTAGAAGGTCATTCACCATATTGAGTCTGAACTGACTCTCTAACAGAGCATCTTCCTCGTGCTTTATCTCCGTGACTCCACATTTTTTTATGTTGCTAAAAGCCTAATTTATACATCTTGCGACACCAAGGGGCAATAACTGGTCGACATAACCTGCCCAGCTTTGCATTTTTTTTGGACTGGTTCAATTCCTTTGTATAAAGGAAAATTCAATGTATCTCTCTCTCATCTACATCCTGATCACTATGTGGAGTTGTCGGCGATGGACTGGGGTGGGCTCCGTAAGAAGTCTCATCGCTTTGTGATGCGATAAAATTCCCTCAACACTCATCTGATAAAGGAGCAGCCCTCTGAAAACTCGTGATACCAAATAAACCTGTTGGACTTTAACCTGGTTTTCTGAGACTTCTTGCAATATCCTGTCCATTATCGACCAGACACTGATCCTTGTGGTACACTCTGGAAACCGGCCTCCATTTCAACAAAACATCTTCTATCTCCAATTTCTGTGCCTTAACATTGGGTCAGTTATGGATACAACGTGTCAAGTTACCCTGGATCCAATGGCCTTTTAACTTATCGACCAGTGTCTGTTCTCTTTTGTCATTCAGTGTCTGAAGTCTGGCTGGAGCCACCCTGTCCATGTTAACAGGTCTGGCTGGGGTCAAACTGTCTTTTGAAATTCAGTGTCACAGAAGTGTCTGCAGTCAGTCTGTCCTTTCAGATTCAGTGTCACAGACCGGGCTGTGCTCGAAATGTTAATCGAAATTCAAGGTTTCAGGCCTGGCAGGTTCACTCTGTCCTGTGAGGTTCAGTTTCACAGGCTTGGTTGGAATCAGTGCGTCTTTTGAGATTCAGTTTTAAATGTCGAGCTGGTTCACTGTGCCTCTTAATATTCAGTGTCAGAGGCCGGGCTAGGTTCGCTCTGTCTTTTGAGATTCAGTGTTACACTCGCTGGATTTTCTCTGTTCTTTGAGATTCAGTGTCACAGGCCTGTCTTGTGTTCACTCTGCCCTTTCAGTTTTAGTGTCATGGGCCTGTTTGCATTCACTGTATCTTTTATGTTTGAGTGTCACAGGCCTGGCTGGTTTCACTCTGTCCTTTGAGATTTAGTGTCACATGCCTGGATCTATGATCAAATCCACTTTCAAATTATTTATTTACTGATTTATATTTCAGTGTTGTGTTCAATGCTTTAAATGTACATGTCCCGATATGGTTTTGCGTAAATTTTATTTTCTATAAGCGACTCCAGTTTTTCTATGACGACATGCGATGTTTCTATGATACCATACGAAAATACCAATTCCTCCCATTCCACTCAGATTAATAATGAAGAATTGGGTGAAATAGAACCTCAGTTTCAGCATATTTTACCATCTCCTTCCCCATGATTCTGATCTGTCGGTTTGGGTGGTGCTCACGTACTGACATGGTCAGACAGTAAACTCTACAATCTGAAAAGAAATGTAAAGTTCAGACAAAAAAAAACAATTTGACATCCTGTAGAAGTAAATCATCCACACCGAAATTGTTTCCTAGTCAGGGAAAGTTTGGGGAAAGGACTGACTGGGTCTCAGACAACCTGATTTTTTTCTTCCTGTATAAATTTGCAAGTAACCCAGTGATGCTGAGGTAAGATTTCTTTTTTTCTGTGTGTTTGTGTCTGTGATTAACCGAAATAAAAGTCCGGGGATGGAGGTTAGCCGGTCCAACGAAATTGGGTTCAGGGTGAAAGACTCCATGACTCTTGAAGCAGAACTCGAAGCACTAATCGGATAAGTCGCCATTTCTTCGACAACAGGAAACGCATGCGCAGGATAATATGAAGCTGACACTTAGGACAATTCTGTTCTTTTGTAACGTTTGTATTCCCGACACCAAACACAATGGTTTTGGAAAAGTGGCGACATATACAAACCTTGAAATTGATTTCCTATTCTTTCATCTGGCTCGCCGTGGGCCTATTCTGATTGAAAATCAATCATGATTTCAGACCCACAACAAAGGGTGAACTCAGACTGATGGAAATGATCATTTGAGACAACTTTGGAGGATCATGGACGGTCACAGGATGGAGCACTTTCACATGCATGTGGCCTCACTTAGACCGAGGCAGTCACAGCAGACGTCAAAGCTTCGGCTCAAGGATGCCGGAAAAAGATAAAAGTTCGAAACATTAACTAACGCAGAGTATAGCCGGAAACAGAGGGAAATGGCTTTACCTATTGTGAGCTAACGTCCATCAGGCCAATTGGCAGTGACTGCAGAATCTTGGGAAAAGGGGCCGAGATCGAAAATTACAACCAACAATGTCATTTCACAACGCCAATATTGCAGTTTGTAGAGTCTGACTCTGAAGCATTAATCTTGGCAGACATCAGCAAAGGTGCAATAAATGAAGATCGCTTGACTAAGCACATTGCTTCTTCCCTGTATATTATCTCACAGAGTAAAGTAAGTATTCAGGTCGATATATACAACGTGACATGTTGTGTTCAAAATGAGACATATCACTCCGACTGAGACCCAGCATATCATCAAAATATTTAATCCGATACATTCTTTTCTCAAGTATCTCCACTTGTCTCCAATACACGTACTTTTTCCTTCTGTTCTTCACTTGCACATCTCCAACTGCCATTTTACAGTTTCAATAATCATCTTTTCTCAATATCATCCATCAGATCCACTCACTATTAATGTTCTGAGTAATATTTATGTCAAATGAAAAACGGCCATTCCTCTGTGATTCCCATTTTATTGGCAAAAACCCATTGACACGGATAATGCCCATAATATGATGCATTGCAGTCTCCATGACAATTCCGTTAAACTGTTCTTGATAGCAAAATTTTTCAAAGAACATTCACAGAACATGAAAGCTCTATCTTAGTTAGCCATGTCAGTTCCTATTGCAATGACTTGACTAAGCTCATCGGGAATAACTTTTCATTCACATATTTGTGACAATTCCCATTTATTAACACATTTTCCTTAAAATCAGACAATTATGTTGACTTTACAGTGTGGGTACTTTTGCGATACTAAGAAAGAAACACTTCCTAGGTATAAATTCTCACTCTTCGGCAGGTTCAATATCAATACCTTATTGGTCAGTTACAATGGCAGTTCAAATGATTTATTTTGTACAGTGATGAAAGTGGAGACATAAGCGGAGTCTGATGGAAGATCAATGTTTTACATCAGGTAACTCAAATGCGACGATGTGAAAAAGCTGCAAACTAAGGTGGAAAAACTACTGCAGAAACAGCAGGGCAATGTCTACGGTTTAGCATGCACACCAGAGAAACGGACAATGATGTGTTTAAAGACAGGGGTTTTCAGCTATCATATATATCAAGGGTGCTTGGTCATGATATAATTATACATGAGCATAGGTGGCAAATACAAATTTGCCCTCCCATGTCAGAAACTGATGCTTCCTCTTTGGGGTCGCATTGAAGGGTCTATTGCACTGTGTGTGAGCCCAAGCAGTTCATGCTCTAGAAATATTTCATGGATCAGATTAGAAATAGTCTTTCACTGCATTTTAACCCGTAATGCAACTGTCCTGGGCGCCTTAGATTGGTATTGTGCAATGGGAACTTCACTCTCTCATGCTAAATCATCATCATGCTAAATTTTCTTTCAATCCAGATGCATCAATAATTCTGAATGCAGCAGTTGTTAATGTGTTGAATATTTAAGTCTGCTGCCTGGTCTCCTGCCACTGTTCTGACTGTTGAACTTTTGCTAACTTCCAGAAATGAGCCCTCTTATTTATGATCCGTGGGATCAGCTGTCTGTGTGAAAACAGCACAAACTCCACACTATTGGCTTTTAATAATCTGCATTAGTGAATGGTCATTTTCCAGCACCGTCAGTAGTTCCTTGATATCACGTAGACGGGTGTAAAATGGCTGAAGATTGGCATGCTGAACACATGAAACTAATGTGAAATATCGAACTAACATTTCTGCTTGCAGATTATCTGCAATGATTTAGCCACCTCCATTCTATTCACATGTGGACTTGCCACACCTTTGCGGAACCTCCTCCCCCAGCTAGATATTGAATTGCCAACCCGTACTCATGTTTGGGTGAGTTAGTCCGGCAAGACGTACACCGAACCTGTATGACATAGCGACACCAGCGGTGGGAGGAGTGAATGACAGAGCGTGCGGGAATGCCACAGCGACACCAGCGGTGGGAGGAGTGAGTGACAGAACGATTGGGAATGCCACAGCGGCACCAGCGGTGGGAGGAGTGAATGACAGAGCGTGTGGGAATGACACAGTGACACCAGCGGTGGGATTGAGTGACCGAGCGTGTGGGAATGACACAGCGACACCACTGGTGGGAGGAGTGGGTGAGAGAGCGTGTGGGAATGACACAGCGACACCAGCGGTGGGAGGAGTGAGTGACAGAAGTTGTGGGAATGACACAGCGACACGAGCGGTGGGAGGAGTCAGTGACAGAGCTTGTGGGATTGACACAGCGACACCAGCGGAGGGAGGAGTGAGTGACCGAGCGTGTGGGAATGGCACAGCGACACCAGCATTGGGAGGAGTGAGTGACAGAGCGTGTGGGAATGACACAGCGACACCAGCGGTGGGAGGAGTGAGTGACAGAGCGTGTGGGAATGACACAGCGACACCACTGGTGGGAGGAGTGCGTGAGAGAGCGTGAGGGAATGACACAGCGACACCAGCGGTGGGAGGAGTGAGTGACAGAAGTTGTGGGAAAGACACAGCGACACCAGCGGTGGGAGGAGTGATTGACAGAGCGTGTAGGAATTACACAGCGACACGAGCGGTGCGAGGAATGAGTGACAGAGCGTGTAGAAATGACACAGCGACACCAGCGGTGGGAGAAGTGAGTGACAGAGCGTGTGGGAATGACACAGCGACACCATCTGTGGGAGGAATGAGTGACAGAGCGTGCTGGAATGACACAGCGACACCAGCGGTGGCAGGAGTGAGTCACAAAACGTGCGGGAATGACACAGCGACACCAGCGGTGGGAGGAGTGAGTGACAGAGCGTGTGGGAATGACGCAGCAACACCAGCGGTGTGAAGGAAAATGCCAGGCGATGAGGCAGCGCCCCCTGCTGTCAAATTGGGGATCGGTGACGTTATAGATGTACGATTTCAGAAAAACAATGTATGTTGGGTGAACTCGACAAGCAAACAGGAAAGTTAGCAGACTTTAGGAACTCATTACCTATTCGCTGAATATGTAAAAACATATATAAAAAATATTGACAGCAAATGGATGACCCCATGTTGCAAATAGTGGCCCCACGCTCTATATTCTCCAACAAGAGAGAGCACCCCTTCCAAATGTACACATTCAGCACCATTCATGACGTTAGAGGGTTTGATTTAATCGCTTCTTATCTCCTAAATGTAGAAAGTGAGAGAAATTCCCAGCGGGAAATCCCGCCGGGAGCGGAATTAAAATTAAATAAAATACAGTTTTTTATCAACAGGCAGGTCGAGGAACTGCACATGTGCTGCAGTAATGCGTGTATTTCTGGCTGGCTAGCACTTATCGGCCGACCTGAGTAACACTGAAACTGAATCTCTTACTAGGTCATTTCACAGAGTCACAGAATCCCTACAGAATTGAAGGAGGCCATTTAGACTATCGACTCTGTGCTGACTATAATGACATCCTGACTCTGTTCAAGAAATTCTCCCGCTAATCCCTCTGAGGCTAGTGTCAAATTGCCATGACCGATCAACATAAACCGCACATTTTATGTTAGAACATAGAACATAGAACATGATGATACTTGGTTAAACCAGAGCATCTGGAGGAAACCCATACAGACAAGTGGAGAATGTGCAAACTTCACACAGGCAATGACCCCAGACAATAATCGAACCTGGGAACATGGCGTTGTGAGGCAGCAGTGCTAAGCACTGTGTCACCATGCTACCCAAAAGAGAGTACCCAGAGGAAACCCACACAGAAAGAGGGAGAATGTGCAAACTGACCACAGACAGTGAGTCAAGAAGATAATCAAATCCTTGGAGTTATGAGGCAGCCTTGCTAACTACTGTGTCACTGTGCTACTCAGAGAGCTTTTAAGAATCAGCGATGTTGGTCTGCTGCTGGAGTTTCACTGAATTTTATTGAGCAGAACCATGGTTTGTTCCTTATTGAGTATGTGTCTGTCAACATAAAATACCAGAGGATATTCTTGAAACAGATCAACATAGCAATGGTTCCGAGAACCACAGCAGCAGATTTCCTACCAAAAAAGGACACAAGTGAATCTGAGGTGTTTTTCCTACCTCTGGGTAAAGAACCAACCTCTGACATCCGCCCTATAACTACTACCCCTTAATTTAAAGCTGTGTCCCCTCGTGCTAGCTTTCTCCATCCTAGGAAAAAGGCTATCACTGTCCACCATATCTAAACCTCTAATCATCTTATATGTTTCAATAAGGTCTCCTCTTAGCCGCCTTCTTTCTAATGAAAACAACCTCAAATCCCTCAGCCTCTCCTCAAAAGACCTGCCCTCCATACCAGGCAACATCCTGGTAAACCTCCTCTGTACCCTCTCCAATGCCTCCACATCTTTCTTATAATGTGGGGACCAGAACTGCACACAATACTCCAAGTGCGGCCGCACTAGAGTTTTGTACAGTTGCAACATGACGTTGCGGCTCCGAAATTCAATCCCCCTACCAATAAAAGCTAAGACTCCATATGCCTTCTTAACAACCTTATCGACTTGATTGCCAACTTTCAGGGATCTATGCATGTATACACCGAGATCCCTCTGTTCTTCAACACTATTAAGAGTCCTACCATTAGCCCTATACTCTACACATTTGTTATTCTTACCAAAGTGAATTACCTCACACTTTTCCGCATTAAACTCCATTTGCCACCTCTCGGCCCAGCTCTGCAACTTGTCCAAGCCTCTCTGCAAACTATAACACCTCTCTTCACTATCTACCACTCCTCTGACTTTGGTGTCATCTGCAAATTTACTAATCCATCCTTCTATACCCTCATCCAGATCGTTTATAAAAATTACAAACAGTTGGCCATCTGTAGATCCTTATTTCCAGATTTTTTTAGTGAATTCAAATTTCCAATCAGTGTCCACAGACTATGAGCTGAGTTTTTTTTTGCAATAAGAAATAAGCTATTGCACAATATATTTGAAATTAATCTCCATCTATGTAAGTGACTGAAATGACAAACGATGGAGGCTGGGCAATTGGAAAATAATTCTTCATCATCTGATTTCTAACTTGTGAGTGAAGGCAGGAAATGGATTTCTTGCAATTATTGAGAAGTGACCCTGGCACGTTCAGCTAAAAAACTGCCTCTGCGGAAAGAAGATCATGTCTGCCTTGCTATATATTGAGAATGCTCAGGCACTCCTCTGAATCATAACAATAGAGAACATCCTGATTCTAATCATTGCAAGATGCCTCGCTATTCTTCAGTATTATATGAATATGTGTCATTGCTGCTGCCATAGAGTACCAACGCTTTGGCTCTCTGCATTGCAACAAGGTATTTCACAATCTCTCATGATTGATGCAGTGTCTGCCATTCTCCCTTCCTTGGTTGATATAATAATAGCAATATGCTGTGGCAGTGACAGACCGGCCCACATTTGTTTTTCATTTGGGTAGTTCAGTTCCTCTTCTGACACGATCATGGCAGCTTGTGGTTCCATTAGAGAAAAGAAAACAATTAAATATGGTGACAACAATTAACCATTGATCAGTTATTCATTTACTTATATCTTCGAATGCATCGAACAACTGATATAAACGGATGTTTCAGCACAATTTTTAATTGTTCTCTGAACATAGTCTGGGTCACAACATAAAAGCAAGTGTTTGTGCAACAACTCAGGAGCTGTAACATGAAGCCTATTTCATGCACAACATTACTCATCATTCTAGAAGAATAGATGAGATAAAACATCCACCTGTTTATAGAATACACCATTATAACAGCCCACAACATGATGAAATTCAAAGAAATTAAAACAGTAAAATTATAGATTTTCATCGACTCTCTATCTCTGGATCTTTGGAACTATCCCCACCTCTCGCAGCTCGAAGTCTTTTATGGGTTGTGCTATTCACTACAATATTCCTGATGGTAACAACATTTAACAACAAAATCAGGGCAAATGGTAAACATGGGGTTAGAATGTGATGCAGAAACTCGACAATTATCCAGACTGGAGATACCTGTACACTGAATGTTATTGAGCAGAACCATGGTTTGTTCCTCGTTGAGTATGAGTCTGTCAACATAAAATACCAGAAGGTATTCTTGAAACAGCTCAACACAGCAATGGTTCCGAGAACCACAGCAGCCAAATTTTCTGTGCAATATTTATTTTTCAGCTTCTGGCAACAAATAGCAACATATCGATCAAAGGTGAAACTTACAGTAAACCAAACAGAAGAGTCAGTGGCCGCAAACAAGAAAACTGCATGGATATTGCACACAGGCATGGACCACAGAAAGTAGAAATATTCCCAGAAAACTATCAGAATGTGTCTTAGTATCAAATCGATAATAATAATGAGTAGATCTGCTGTTGCCATGGCCAGCAGGTAGCATGTTACACATTTGGAGAGACCACATTTTCAAAAGGCTAATATCGCAATCGTGGCTAAGTTAGCTGTAGGAGACAAAAAAAAACATAGGGAATTTATACATTAGGAAGGGAAGACATGAGTCTTCACTCACACTTTGAGTGAAGACATGCACTGTTGTCAAATATGATACCTACTCAAATAATATATTGCTTTTACTATGGATAAACTACCAAGTCTGTGATGTGGCTGGATTCAGGAGGGATTGCCTGGAAAAGGTACCAAAATTGTTATTTTCAATATTATTTTTTATTGGTTATTCTGCTCCTTCATTATCCTGTTCCTTCCTTGTTTTAAAATGGTTCCTTCAGGGAACTCATCGAATACCAGTTGCTGAATGTTTGTGCCTCAGTTGGCCGAATTAGCCAGTGACAATGCCATGAAGTGAATCCCCCTGCCCCTTTGTTTAAAGCAGTATGCTCTTCCACCCCTGCAGCATGGTTCTATTTGGAAAAAAATGATAGGGGAGGCTACATTCCAATTTCATGTTTTATGCTGAATGCAGGTCCCTTGAATGTGTGCAAACCCCCAAGTAAAGGTAAGATTTTCCATAATTCTTGACAATGCGTAATTCCATTCACTTTACTTGAAAATCATTGACTCTTGAGATTTCTTCAACACTAATCAGACGAATTCCTTACCAGCTTATAGCAGCTGTTCCGCCCAAAGTGACACATCCATTGGCTTCATCTCCAAAAAGGAGGATTGTTTATTTTTCATTTTCTCAGGCTATATCTCGCAAGTCGTCACTTATACGCCATGCAATCTGGCAATACCGACAGCTTTGAAAAGCAGTGGGTACGGTTTTGTTGGCCAATTATGAAGTTGTTGATCGAGGCAGCATTTTCAATTGTTGGTTTCTATGAGGCAGGTTGAAAAGTGATGATAGATGAGACAGTAATGTGCAACGGGATACTAGTATACACAAGAGGTGGTATTTGGTTTATTCAGTCAGAGAGAGAAAGAATATTTTATCCAGGAGGATTGCAGCTCTTTTATGGTGTGGAAATAATTTGTGGTGCTGGGGACGTGATTAGCCATCTGTGTAACTTGGAAGGGGATCCATGATTCAGTGATGGTTTCAAAAGGGGTCCAAAGTAGATTTGCAAACACTCGTGGCATACACGAAGGTGTATGGCTCAGGATGTCTGTGTATGTCAAGGGGTCAGGATTGCGTGTTGGTATCAGCCTTCAAAGAGTCCAGGATTGTGCTACAGCGGTGGCAGTAAGTGACAGAGAGGAGAATCTTGTGGTTAGGAATGAAGCATCGGGGTCTGTGGCTGAGCAGCCTCGGATGGAGGGCATAGAAAAAAATGTGACGAGAGGTGTCGAACTCTATGTGCTGCGTCCGAACAGGAGTTGTGATTTGACAGGGATTGCCTGTGGAGGTGGGGTGTGGTTGATGAAGTGAGTGGAGAATGCTTTGTATGATGCTGCTATGATGTTGCTGTAGGGTGAATGCTGGAACCGAATCTTGTTACTAGGAAACTAAGTACCACACAATTTACAGGAGTGGGCATGCTACTGCCGAGTTTATGCAGCCAAAGCAGCAGTCACATTGTGCGTTCTCTGTGGAGGAAACGATGGATGAAGAGGAACCTCACGATTTTCATGCTAATTAGAAAGTCCTGCTGTTTGAACAAGGATGTGGCTGCAGAATCCTTTCAAGCCACGAAAATATGACTTCATTCAACAAAGGAAAACGTCTTCATCTTCGATTCCATTCCATTTCCCCCTCTGACAAGTCCCAGTGCAACAAATAGCGTGGAATTCAGCGCACTGCTCTTTCGAGATGTTTCTCCATGTTGGTCGCCGGAAGAAGTGGTGATGCAGGAAACCCCCTCAAAGTTTGCATAGTTCACCACCAATAGCCACAAGAACTCAGACCTGAACATTGATTATCTCCTCACTGTTCTGGTAGACAAGTTTAGAATTGTCAAAAAGGCGCCAAATTAATATTGCAACATGAATGCAATAGAATGTCAAGAAGAATTTCATAGAAACAGAGAAACTGAGAGCAAGAGAAGGCGACTGAGCCTGTTGTGTCTTATCCACCATTACTTATTCTCATGATGGATCATCAACTTAACAACCTGATCTTACATCCCCCTCCCCGTGCCTCCAACACACACACCCACCGCCCCCTCCCCCCACACACACACGCACAGAAAAAGTCACATACACACACACACTTAGAACAAAGAACAAAGAACAAAACAGCACGGGAAACAGGCCCTTCGGCCCAACGAGCCCGCGCCGCCACCCCGATGTTCCCATCTCCACCCGCGATCACTGTCCATGTTTATAGATCTATGGATTAAAAAGCAAATTTGAGACAATTTAGGGAGAATTTGTTTTGCCAATTAGCCTAAGAGCACATCTTTGGGATGTGGGAGGAAACCGGAGCACCCGGAGAAAACCCACGCAAGCACGGGGAGAATGCGCAAACTCCCACAGACACAGGCCCAAATCCATGTATCTGCACAGCACAGCGATAGTCACTGAGCTGTCGTGTTGCCCATCAGAAGGTCCAGGTCAAGCATACATTAACAACGTGAAGCAGTAGGATAGCCTCGAAAAAGATCCAAGAGCAGTCATCTCACGACCCATCGCGTGCATGCCCGTCGTTAGACAACAAGGTGGACCAAAGCACCTGCAGGATAAAAAAAAATACATCAATATAGTCATCATCTATTTACACACTTCCCAGGGACTCCCAAGGCTCATGTTCCCTATTTTAAATCAGTTTTCTATAACCTTCATTCCTATTCTGTTCATGTGTCCATCTAAGTATTTTTTAAATAACTCCAGAGTACCTGCCTCCACCACTTTACTTGGCAGCGCATTCCATACCCCCACCACCCTCTGTGTGAAAAAACTCACTCTAGCATCCAAATTATACCTTACCCCCTTCACCCTAAGACCGTGACCCCTCGTGCTATTTGAGTCCATCCGAGGGAAAAGCTTAACCCTATTTACTCTATCAATCCCTTTCAAAATCTTGTACACCTCTATCAGGTCTCCTCTAAGTCTACGTCCTTCTAAGGAAAACAGTCCGAATTTGCCTAACCTTCCATACCAGGCAGCATCCTGGTAAACCTCCTCTGCACTCTCTCCAGAGTCTCCACGTCCTTCCGGTGGTAAGGCGACCAGAACTGGACGCAGTATTCCAAATGAGGTCTAACCAGCGTTTTATACAACTGCAACATTAAATGCCAGCTCTTGTACTCTATACCCTTCCTATAAAGGCTAACATACTATATGCTTTCTTCACAACCTTCTCAACTTGCCCTGCCACCTTCAGAGACTTGTTCACCTGCACCCTCAGGTCCCTCTGCGTTTCTATACTCTTAGTAGGTCTTCCCTTTTATCATATACCTCCCTCCTACATTGTTTCTCCCGAAATGCATCACCTCACATTTATCAGGATTGAATTCCATCTGTCATCTGTCTGCCCAAGCTACCAGCCTATCTATGCCCTGCTGCATCGCCTGACAATGCTCCTCACTATCCGCAAGTCCAGCCATCTTTGTATCGTCTGCAAACTTGCTGATCACTCCACTTACTCCCTCTTCCAAGTCATTTATAAATATTACAAATAGAAGAGGTCCCAGTACCAAGCCCTGCGGCACACCACTACGACCCACCTCCAGCTAGAGCAACACCCTCCCACTATTACTTTCTGTCTCCAATTACCAAGCCAGTTACTTATCCATCTAGCTACCTGTCCTTGTACCCCATTTGCCTTGAACTTCTCGACTAACCTCCCATCAGGGACTTTGTCAAACACCTTACTAAAATCCAAATAGACAACATCAAAGGGTCGTCCTTCATCCACTGATTTCATCACCTCCCCAAAAAAATCTACCAGATTTGTAAGGCACGACCTCCCCTTAACAAATCCATGCTGTGTATCCCTAATCAGATCGCAACACTCTAAGTGCCTATACATCCTATCTCTAAGAATCCCCCCCAACAGCTTCCCTTCCACTGACGTCAAACTCACCGGCCTCTAATTTCCAGGGTTATCCCTACTACCCTTTTTAAACAACGGTACAACATTAGCTATTCTCCAGTCCTCTGGGACCTCACCTGTATCCAAGGAAGAGAAAAAGATTTGCGTCAGAGGCCCAGCAATTTCACTCGCATCTCCATAAGCAGTCTGGGATAAATGCCATCAGGCCCAGGCGATTTATCAATTTTAATGCTACCTAGAAGCTCTAACACTTCCTCGCTCGGTATGGATATTTCGCTCAACTGGTCCACAGCTCCCTCAGAGACAGGAGCTGTCAACAAGCCCCTCTCCTTCGTGAATACTGACGCAAAGTATTCATTCAGGATCTCCGCCATTCCCTGGGGCTCTAAGCACAGTTCCTCTCCTCCGTCCCTAAGAGGTCCGATTTTTCCTCTAACCACCCTTTCCTTCCTAACATAGGAATGTTTGTTTGTTTCATGGAGGGATATGGCCTGTCTGTTCCTTTTTTTTTCTGATCTGTCATCTCAATGCCTTACCCTCAATCACATATGCTTTAACTTAACATGCTAAGCTCGTGTGTGGCACTTCAAATAACGTCTTCTGTCAGTCAAAACAAACCACATCCTGTGACTTCTCTTAATCAAGTTATGGGTTACATCCTCGGATCTTATTGTAGATCTGCTAAGAAAGGTTTCCCTTGCATTAGTTTGAACATAATCGTGTGTCCTGATCCATGCACAGAAGGGATATAATCTCCTTGGTACAGACATGCCAGATGGAAGGTTAGGTGGGAGATTTTCAATATCTAGGTCTTTTCTGCTTTCAGCAGTAGAAACTAATGGGAAATGTAATACAGGGAGTAACATTTTCAAGAATATTCATGGAACAAAGAGTAAATGTTGGCAATTAATCAAATTGCATATCAAATGGTGGAATTGGAATTCCATTTTTGAATTGGTAAAACAATTGAAGATTTTTAAAAAAACGCAGAGACATGGGAAAGAACCAGACGATGGAGGGCCTGATCATATCTGCTCCTAGTCTATCACCTGATTAAATGACAGTCGCTACTGTATTGCTTGCCAATGTCCATGTTCCCGAAGCTACAGAGCACTCGTTAAGGATGAGAGTGACGAACACAAGTATTGGGGAAACATTGACAGATCAATTTAAAATTGTTGAAATCGGTGCCTTAAAACCAATGGGACCAATCTTTGCTGCCGTATACAGATCCCTGCGCATGCTGGTGGAGCATTGATGCAACTAGATAATGCATTGTCCTGCTTATATCTCAATTCGTTTTCATGTTTTACCACTTTCTGTTGGAACAAATGTTCTTGAAGCAGAATAAAATTCTCCACATTTCAACAGCAACAATTGTTATTCGATGTGACGAAGCTTCAGTTATAAACAAAACAAAAAAAAAGTTCAATTATTCAGTCTTCTTTCTGTCTGTGTCCATTTTTGTGCAAAACTAAATAAATTTAATAATTCATTGTATTTGCGTTAGTCTGTTTAAACGTGTTAACTTGGATGTTTATGTGTATGTTTATACATGTTCCTTAATTGCCATGTTTTTATTTATGTTTTCCTGCTTTTTTCTATGTCATTCTGTATCTGCTAGGTAATTATATTCAAATAGAGAGAAAGGGAGAGTAAATTGTAGCCAAGGATAGATATAGGCGTGCCATTTTTAGGGGCATAAAATAAATATTGAAGGAAATGGTTTGCCGAAGTAAGGAGGCTATTTAATGAGCAGCTGGCATGGAAAGCAGTCAATATTATTGTGCACCAGGGCAGTGACTGAACTGATTTGCTGTGAGTTCGACTACAGGGGCGTAGTCGAAATCACAGGTGGAGTGTGGTGAGATATGAAAGCTACCAGATGACAGTCAAATCATCGAGTCTTTTGTGTAACAAAAATACAAATGAGAATTTGTGCAGCATTCACTTGAGGCAGAGTTGGAGCGAGATCGGTGTTTAATAATGTAGAAAAAGGTGGATTCTGGATAAAACACGATGTCAAATCAATTTCTGAGGTTGTGAACATTCATTATCTTGATACTCAGACATTGGGCAGTGCGGGGAAAAGGACATTCATGGACAGGACACCGTTTTCATTGCCGGATTTAAAAAAAAAATGGACTTTCCAAAATACAATGACAGGAACAGTTTTAGAAATATGGTATAAGTAATGGAGGCATAAAAACAACTTACCAGGGACACCAACAATGGCGAGGATTGGATAGTAACCAGCCTGAATAATTCCCTATGTCGAGTAGATTCGGTTTTCTAACGACATCCAAGGATAATATGTGGAAAGTTGGTAAAGAGCTCCAGATAAACTTCTGTTCATCATCGGAACATTCATATCTCTGATTTTCCAATTCTGATCCATTGATGTAAAATTCCAATCTCTTACTCTCATGTCGGGGGTCACTGTTGAAACATTCAAATCTATTGTCTACAAATTACGAGCCACTGCTTTAACATTCCAGTCTGTCAATCTCAGATTGTGATCACTTATCTCCCTCTGTCTACAGCAGATGATTCGAGATATATCCAGTGGTTTCTGACAGACACTATGAGAGACGGCATTGAAAGGAGTCTCGTTCTAAAGAAGATGAAATTCCTCGAGGAAAACAATCAGGATTTTTTTTCTCTCTCTTGAAAAACAGATTCAGTTAAACCCTTGTGATAAGACAAGTGTTACATTAACACTGGCTTCAAGCTGTCAGTTATTCTTGGATTTTGAAGTGATGCCCGGGGATTGGAAGAATGAAAACGTTTGGATATGAGTAAAAAAAACAAGATGGTAAGTACAGTAACGGGCTTTGCAGTGACAACTGGGCCGAGTTTCCAGACATCAGAATTAAGGAAAGAAATATGTGTTTCTTCGAATATTTTAATTAAAAATAAATGACAAGCAGAATGGCTTCATTAATGAAAAAAAAAACATTTCTGACAAAGAATTCAGATGAACTAATGGAAACGATTATTCACAATCATATGGTTAGTTTAGGCCTGTGGACGCAGAGAGAAAAAATCATGTCAGAAGCTGCAATTCAATAATTGTGGTATGGAAACTGAAACACACAGATTACAGGCCAGGTGGCTGTGATACTGAGAAGACAGTAAGAATTTAGCAACACCAATTATTAATCCAACCGATTTATTTGATAGTAAAAAAGCGAGCTTTCAACACTCCCGTGTCTTCATCAGGCAAGTGCAGTGTTCTGGTCTGCAATAGCACACATCAGCACAGACAGTCAGAGATTGCTGATTAGAATGCGAATCCTTACATCTAACCTGCTATTCAAGTGTTAAAGTGGCTAACAATGTGTGTGAAGGGGATCCTGAGCATTGTTAGAGAGTTGTGTATTTTCTCCAGACAGCACAGTAACACTTCAGCAGTCATGGGCATTCGGCCTCCGACCTGCGGGTAAATGTTCTTCAAGGGGGCTTTCGTGACACACGACGGCGCAGAGTCGCTGAACAGAGACTGATAGCCAAGCTCCGCACACATGATGACGGTCTTAACAGGGATCTTGGCTTCATGACACACTATCTGTAACCCCCGTAACTTGCCTGGGTTAGCAAAAAACCTCACTTACTGTGCTGTCTGGAGAAAATACACAATTCTCTAACAATGCTCAGGATCCCCTTCACACACATTGTTAGCCACTTTAACACTTGAATAGCAGGTTAGATGTAAGGATTCGCATTCTAATCAGCAATCTCTGACTGTCTGTGCTGATGTGTGCTATTGCAGACCAGAACACTGCACTTGCCTGATGAAGACACGGGAGTGTTGAAAGCTCGCTTTTTTACTATCAAATAAATCGGTTGGATTAATAATTGGTGTTGCTAAATTCTTACTGAGTTCTTACCACTCCAATCCAACGCCGGCATCTTTACATCATGAATACTGAGAAGATGCAGAAATCAGGGAGGTGGTGTCTTGTTACTAATCACTCAGGCCGAATATATTCAGTGGTTTCCCTGGGATATAATAATTCTGCATTTCATTCGACAGGCCGTCCATTCTTATGCAAAAGAAAATAATTCCAAGACTTGAGAAGGAGACACTTGTCAATGTGGTTAAAAATAAACACAGGGAGGGTGACAGTTAAAGCTTTTAGTGAACATACAACGGTCGCTGACTTCAAATGAGAGATGTGGCTGAATTTGCAATTATGTTTGAATGGAACAAATGGGTTCGATATATTTGTTCTTCTGAGCAAAGATTTGCATGTATGCTGGTCTTCCAAGATGAAATCTTACTTCAGACTTTGCTAAAAAAAGTAAAAGGGACAAGGTAGAATAATTAAATAAACAAATTTGTTTATTTAAATAAATACATCTTGTTAATCACTGGACAGTAGTCTATTTCTGAGCACACTCCGGCAGTGTGTATTAGACCAAGGGTCAACACCTTAGAGAAGGTACAGAAACACATTCTAAAATGATCCAGGAAGTTAAAAGTTGGAAGCAAGGGTTAGTACTTTATTGGTCATTCCTTCGCACAAATCTACGGTCGCACTTTTGTCCGTTAAGTCTTTGAAATAACGGTTTTCTCGACACAAGTAGGTCAAGATTGGACAGGTCACACGAACCGACGTGAAGGGAAGCGTGAAGGGCAAACGAAATCGCAACACGTGTGGACACACCAGAACTCCACACAGGTTGTTCATGCGTTTTGAAAACTTATTATTGAGTTGCAATTCAACACAGCGTCCCAACTCAGCGCCTCAGCTGTCTTTTCAGGACGATGCTTCCCACCTCCACAGTACCAGGAAGGTCCCACAAAATGTTCCTTAATCATTTTGGCCCATACATTCCCATCAAAGGGAAATATATAAATGCAGTCTTCCGTTTTCTGGGAAACTCCACCGAAACTCTGGATCTGTGAAGCAGTCTTGGAAGTCAAGCACAGCCATCTGGCAAGCCCCCAGCGCACTGCAAGAGATTGCAAACCATGAGGCGCTGAGACTAGGAATGCCCAATGACATCCAAGTTCCAGAGGCAGTTATGTTGTGAAAAGAGGACATTTTCTTCATACAGTTTATGTTCTCGGCGGGTCCCTTATCACTGAATAATCATCCTGTAATTTCAGGTAATGTTGTCATGATCCACAACATCGCTAGTTCTCCAAAGGTGGTTGAAGTTGCTGATAGATTGTATTCCATTGAAGGTGCCAGTGAATAACACGGTGTCATTTATCATAAGGAAGGCATTCCGTTCTTTATATGCCATGATAGAGGGAGACGCACAAAGGAGCAAACTTAGTGTAAAGGCAAACAAAGAGGGACAGGACCATGGCTTATTCGTCTCTGAGAGTTCAGTCCAATATCGGACCATGTTCATTACTTGTCAGAACAGTCAGTAGTTTAGTATTGGATGATATGGGAGAATATGGGTGACAATATCATACCGTGAGACCAACAATGGAGCACAAAAGAATGACAACCATGCTCAAATATCAGCGCGTCAGTTGGTCGAGAGGACAATTGATGGACTGAAGTCACGCTTTCGATGCCTGGACAGGTCAGGGAAAACGTAATAGTATGAAGCAGAAATAGTGATAAGGATTAGTTTAGCGTTTTGCGCATTGCACAAACTGAGTACCCACCAAGAAGATGATTTTCCAACAAAAATGGAAGAGTTGGACGCGAACAACATGGAGCCTGATGGAGAAACCCAAGCTCCAGATGAAGCAGGAACAGTTCGAGATCGCATGGCAGCTATTATTTTCTTGGACAATGAACCTTTGAAATTTATAATCAGTATGTCCAAACATTCCCTCAGCATCTTTCGCTCCCTTACATCCATTCCTGCTTACTCATCTTCCATCCCCATTAACTTCTTAACTATATAACTGGCTATGAACTTGTGTTAAATTAGAAAGAAAAAAATGTGGTTTTAGAGACATAAATACGTTTTATTATAAACAATTGAAAAATTGATTTAGTTATGCTTAGAGAAAAGTGAGCATTTATTCTCTAATTACAAACATAACATTGTCATTGATTTAAAAACAAGATTTTGTACATTAAACGCAAAAATGTAGATTTTTAAAAATAAAACGTCATTCCCAAAGCGAAATATTCAAATATGAGAATTGTATTTGGAACATGTGAATAAAAAAAAGGCAGAAAGTTTAATCATAACGTAATCAGATTGAGCAACTAAAATGCAACATGCATATATGGAAGAAGGTGCTGGGGTGGAGGGAGCAGTGTTACAAGGAGAACCTAAATATTATCTGTCCAATGACCCTAAATATTCTCTGTCCAATTACCCTAAATATTCTCTGTCCAATTACCGCATCCCTGAAGGAATTGTATCGCGCCCAGCATCTACAGTATTGTAAAAGGGTAGTGCTGTACAGAAGGTGCAGCAGCAGGTGTCACCTCTTTAATTATTATTCTCTGCTGAAAGCGCTCGCTTTTCTGTCTCAGCAGCTCATTTCACTGCAGCCGAGTCTCACTCAGCCAAGTGTCAGCAGCTTATTTGTTTCTTGTAGCTGCTGGGAGACATCATTCCGAGTCACAGTTTGGCTGTTTTCAATGTATTGGAAATCACCATTGTTATTGAGCCGGTTCATGTGTCTCCTGCATTCCTAATGGCGCTGCATCTTGCAATTATCTCTGCACGTGGCGAGTCCTGCCTAGAGGATGCAAAATTCATTGTCAGCATTTTATCGATAACCAGATAATGTTGCTCGCTGTGCTGTTTCAGAGGCTCATTTTACTGCACTGCAATTTTCATTATGCTGTCTCACCAAATCATACACTAGCTTCAAAATTCTGCATGTGTTGACCAATGAGGTCAGCTGCACTTGGGGGCTGCTGGGAGAGACAATTGCTAAAATTTCTTCTTGGATCCTTGCACTGGCCTCATAAATTGCAGCCCATGAACAAACTTCAAGAAGTTGCGGAATATGTAATTTTTCAGTGACCAGTATGAATTTTGCATTACGAAGTTGTGAGTTCTTCCGCTAAAACTGCGAATGTTCCTCCTGAAGGCAGTGAGTGGTCCTCCTTTAACACAGCAGCCATGTCATCGTAATTATTGTATTCCTTAACGATTGCATTCCCCTGTACAACAATGTGGAAATTAGAAATATTAGTGTCCTGCACGGCTGCTCCCTCGTCTGGTGCAGTTTAAGAACTACACTGCTGCGGGAATCTCGCTTCTGTGAAACCAGCAGTCGTCATCTGTGCAAGGCACTCATTTCGATTTTGCTGTGGCATTGGCGAAAGCTCAAAAAAAAGCGTGTGTGTGTGTGTGTGTGTGTGTGTGTGTGTGTAGTGTGTGTGTGTGTGTGTGTGTGTGTGTGTGTGTTTCATATCACAGTCACCTCTGCAATATATGAAACAAGCTTTCCTTCCTTACTTGACACTGTAACCAACACTGACTCCGGTGTTCCAAAATTTCCCCAGAACGCCCCTCCTGTGGATTGAGACCCTGAGCGAATTCCTCCCCTACCCTGTCCTCCCAATATTTACGCTGATTTTTGTTTTGTTCTTTGTTCTTCTTTGTTCTTTGTTGATATTGTCTGTCCAGCAAATGCATTCATATCTTTAGAACCATCGAGATTTACAACACAGAAGGATTATTTTGCCCACTCCGTCTGCTCCTGATATCCAGCTCCGATGTGTTCATATCACAGTTTCATACTATTGGTCCATAGCCTAGAAACTTGTGACGTTGCAATCGCTCATTTAAATGTTTCTTAAATGTTCTGATGGTTCCTCTTTGACTATCATTGCAGACAGCGTTTCCCTAATCCCGCCATATCATCCCAGAATCATCGATCAGCCCCCCTTAACCTCACCTATGTTAAGTGGAAAGTAAATTGAGTGGTCTTCTGAGTGAACTAAGTACGCATAAGTCCAGGATCCAGAGTAGAGGAACTCATGTAACTCTTTTGCTTCCTGACAGGACGAATACCCACCGTTTGGGAATTATGAGGGTTTAAGACAATGTCAAATATCAGGAAGGGAATTTTAAAGTTGAGTTATTTGAAACCTATTAGTCAGTGAAATCTAATTAACGTTGAACTGATGTATGATTCACATTACATGACATCTTCAACAGAAGGTTTCAATGAAGTTGAGTTCAGGGAGCATGTGAGGCTCTGTGCGAAAGTGAGGTTTGAGTAGAATGTAAAGTGGAAATTCAGAATTTCTCATGAGTTTGGTTGAAAAGTGCTTGGGGCAGGCTGGAAGGAGTGTTGATTTATAAACCAATCGGCATTTATTTTAAAGCTGTTCTGAGAGGTAAAAGCGCTGACAAATATTTAGAAAAGTCATCCCAGAACCAACACCCCGGACATTATCTCTTCCACATTCTTCAATCTGGAAAACAATACAGAAGTCTGAGAACGTGCCAGAAGACTCCAGCACCGCTTCATTCACGCTGCTGTCAGACTTTTGAATAGATCCACTTCGCATTAAGTTGATATTTATCAGCCTAAGCATGGGGACAGGATTTGTGGTGTGGGGGCGGGAGGCATGGTGACACATTGGTTGGTACCATTGCCTCGGAGGGCTAGGGTTTGAATCCCGGCTTGGGTCACATGTGTGTTGAGTTTGCACATTCTCCCTGTGTCTGTGTGGGTTTCATCTGTGTTATATGGGAAACGGAATAATTATATCACCAACTTTTCGGTCAAAGAATATTAGAAGCTCCTTCACACAACCTCTTCTGTATTTTGAAACATGAGCAACATTTTATAACTTCGGGAGAAATCATCTCTTCAGCAAGTGATCATTCAACGACATCTCCATACACGAGTGCCCACGTTGCATAAAATGTGAATGGGGGTAATGCGGTTGATGTGGTATATATGGACTTTAGTAAGGCGTTTGATAAGGTGGCCCATGGAAGACTTCTGCAGAAAATGCAGATGTATGGGATAGAGGGTGATTTAGCTAATTGGGTTAGGAATTGGCTAGCAGATAGAAGACAGAGGGTGGTGGTTGATGGGAGATATTCATCTTGGAGTTCGGTGACAAGTGGTGTACCTCAGGGGTCTGTTTTGGGGATGGGATTTACGGGATTTACCCTAGGATTCTCTGGGAGGCAAGAGAGGAGATTGCAGAGCCTCTGGCTCTGATCTTCAGGTCGTCGTTGGTTACGGGTGTGGTTCCGGAGGACTGGAGGATAGCGAATGTGGTCCCATTGTTCAAGAAGGGGAAGAGAGACATTCCAGGGAATTATAGGCCAGTGAGTCTTACTTCTGTTGTGGGCAAAGTATTGGAGAGAATAATTAGGGATAGGATTTATAGTTATTTAGAGAGTAATGAATTGGTTGGAGATAGTCAGCATGGTTTTGTGAAGGGTAGGTCGTGCCTTACTAACCTCATTGAGTTTTTTGAAAAAGTGACTAAGGAGGTGGATGGGGGTAATGCGGTTGATGTAGTATATATGGACTTTAGTAAGGCGTTTGATGAGGTGGCCCATGGAAGACTTCTGCAGAAAATGCAGACGTATGGGATAGAGGGTGATTTAGCTTATTGGGTTAGGAATTGGCTAGCAGATAGAAGACAGAGGGTGGTGGTTGATGGGAGATATTCATCGTGGAGTTCGGTGACAAGTGGTGTACCTCAGGGGTCTGTTTTGGGGCCCCTGCTGTTTGTATTTTTTATAAATGATCTGGATGAGGGTATTGAAGGATGGATTAGTAAATTTGCAGATGACACTAAAGTCGGTGGAGTGGTAGATAGTGAAGAGGGGTGTTATAGTTTGCAGAGGGACTTGGACAAGTTGCAGAGCTGGGCACGAGAGGTGGCAAATGGAGTTTAATGTGGAAAAGTGTGAGGTAATGCACTATGGCAGAAATAATAAATGTGTAGAGTATAGGGCAAATGGTAGGATTCTTAGTAGTCTAGATGAACAGAGGGATCTTGGCGTGTATGTGCATAGATCCCTGAAAGTAGGCAGTCAGGTCGAGAAGGTTGTTAGGAAGGCATATGGAGTCTTGGCTTTTATTTGTAGAGGGATTGAATTTCGGAGCCGCAACGTCATGTTGCAACTGTACAAAACTCTAGTGCGGCCGCACTTGGAGTATTGTGTGCAGTTCTGGTCCCCACATTATAAGAAAGATGTGGAGGCATTGGAGAGGGTACAGAGGAGGTTTACCAGGATGTTGCCTGGTATGGAGGGCAGGTCTTATGAAGAGAGGCTGAGGGATTTGAGGTTGTTTCCGTTAGAAAGGAGGCGGCTAAGAGGGGACCTAATCGAAACATATAAGATGATTAGAGGTTTAGATAGGGTGGACAGTGATAGCCTTTTTCCTAGGATGGAGAAAGCTAGCACGAGGGACACAGCTTTAAATTAAGGGGTGATAGTTATAGGACGGATATCAGAGGTAGGTTCTTTACCCAAAGGGTGGTTCGGGAGTGGAATGCCCTGCCTGCAGCAGTTGTAGATGCGCCAAGTTTGGTGGCGTTTAAGAGGTTAGTTGATAAGTATATGGAAGAGAAGGGAATGGTTTAGTTTGGAGGGGCATTGCTTTTTATATTGGTCGGCGCAACATCGAAGGCCGAAGGGCCTGTTCTGTGCTGTAATGTTCTATGTTCTATTAACAAATCTGTAACCTCACATATCTTGCTGCTATCCTTCTGTTTGCCCAGTTTCAGCTCCCAGCCTGTGACCTGCCACATCCTCCTGACATCCCTTGTGTTTCCCACAAAGCAATGGACGGCAATCTGTCCATGTCCTCTCAGTTACCCCCTCACTGTCTCCACCTCCTTGTGTTTTTGTCTTACAGCACTGTTTAGAATACTCACTCTCTCCATCTACTGGTGATGCTGACTCAATGCACTCGTTTACCCCTCTCTCCATTCGATGCTGATGCCATCTCACGGCACTGTTACCCCTCACTCTGTCCATCCGCTGATGATGCTGTCTCACTGCACTCAGTGAGCCACCTCACATTACATCTGCTGGTGATGCTGCCTCAGTGCACTCAGCCACCTGACGCTCCATCAGGTAGTGATGCTCTGTCAATGCACTCAGGAAGCCACGACACTCTCTCCATCTCCAGACCAGCCTGTGACACTGAACCTCAAATGACATAGTGATCCGAGCCAGGCATATGGCACTAAGTCTCAAAGGACAGAGTGAAACCAGCCATGCCTGTGACACTCAAACATAAAAGATACAGCGAATGCAAACAGGCCCATGACACTAAAACTGAAAGGGCAGAGTGAACACAGGCAGGCCTGTGATACTGAATCTCAAAGAACAGAGAAAACTCAGCCAGGTCTGTAACACTGAATCTCAGAAGGCAGAGTGAATCCAGTCAGGCCTCCGACACTGAATGTCAAAGGATACAATGTATACAGATAGACTTGTGACATTCAAACTGAAAGGACACAGTGATTCCTACAGGTCTGTGACCCTGTATTCAAAAGACAGAGTGAACCGAGTCAGGGCTCTGACACTGAATATTAAGAGGCACAGTAAACCAGCTAGATATTTAACACTGAATCTCAAAAGACACACTGAACCCGAACAAGCCTGTGAAACTGAATCTCACAGGACAGAATGAAACTGCCAGGCCTGAAACCTGGATGTTGCAAGAAGCCTCACAAAACTAGATTAAGTCCAACAGGTTTATTTGGTATCACAAGTTTTCAAGCGCTGCTCGTTTATCAGATGAGAGTTGAGGGACTTTTCTCTGGTGCTATGAGACTTCTTACAGAGCCCACCCCTGTCAAACGCCGACATCTCCAAATAGTGATCAGGATGTAGATGACAGAGAGATACATTGAACTTTCCTTTATACAAAGGAATTGAACCAGTCCAAAAAAAATGCAAAGCTGGGCAGTTTACGTCGATCAGTCATTGCCCCTTGGTGTTGCAAGATGTATCAATTAGGCTTTTAGCAACATAAAAAATGTGGAGTCACGGAGATAAAGCACGAGGAAGATGCTCTGTTAGTGAGTCAGTTCAGACTCAATACGTTGAATGACCTTCTGCTGCAAAATAGGCATCAATCACTGAGTGTTAACCTGTGAGTTCTAGGATTGAAATTAATGCATATATTAAGCAACACAGCACGGGAAACAGGCCCTTCGGCCCAACGAGCCCGCGCCACCGTAATACCAAATACATTATCCTATTTTAATATTCCTATATAATAATATATATATTAATCCTAATTTGGAAAATTTTCACCATAGGGACAATTTGTTACCCAATCAGCCTAAGAGCGAATTTTTGGGTTGTGGGAGGAAACCGGAGTGCCCAGAGAAAACCCACGCAACCACGGGGAGAACGCGCAAACTCCCGCAGACACCGGCCCAATTCCAAATGTCTGCACAGCCACATCGATAGTCTCTGAGCTGTCATGGTGCCCTTCAGGTGGTCCACATAAAGCACTCATATACGACATGAGGTACCAGGCAACCCATGTTAAGAGTTCAGTTAATGTTCAGGTAAATAAGATTCTTCACCAAGATATTTGGATACTGATTGAACAGACAGCAAATAAACAGCATATTTTTGCTTGGAGATGTGAGACGTAAGACATTTCAGCTGGAAAAAAAATATGTTTTGCAGACAGGTGCTGCCAACCGGAAAGATGAATGCCAATGATATCAAAGACCAACCAATGTTTGCTAATTCAACCTCCATAAACTGGCTCGATACCCACAGTATTTTCTAAATAACCAATCTGTAATAAGTCTCCATCCTGGATAACATATCAATATCTAAAACTCTAATTTCCATGACACCAAGTACCTGTCAAAGACTTTGTTGCATCACAAAGTGACGACAGTGTTTAAGCCGCCCTCTCAGTAATAAAGGAATTTAGGGATGTGAATGTAACAAAATGACTCACATGGAAATCACTCCGTGTTTGTAGTTTATCATTTCTTAGATTGGATACTTTTTTGAGAACTGAAATACATTGAAACTGACCGAAAAATGTAAAGATATTATGGAAATAAAGGAGGAGCTGTACTCATTATCCTATGTTCTTATCTGCTCTCATCTCTGCACGATAAGTGAACTTGTGCAATCGGTCTGCTGTGTTCACGGGGGAAGCAGTGAGAGATAATAGATATGGAGCTGAATGGTGGACCCTCCGCATCTAAACGTGGTAAAGATCTGTGTGCAGTATATTGATTCATGCAGCCCAGGCAATCAGTTTAATCTCATACCATTGATTTCGATGTGGTGGAACATGAGTGAAATTTAATAAAGTTTAGCGAAACACTATTCCTGGAATCCCCGATAACTGTAGGGATATTTATAGATGTCATTCTGTCATATGCTGCCCGTGAATTCATGAAGGTATTTGAAGATTTACATGTCCCAGTGCACTGCTCGACACAAGTTCGAAATTCTAATTGCAATCTGTCAATGTTGACGTGTAGCAGAGACTAACATGCGAGCAGAGACCTGACCACAAGGCCAGGTGCTTCCTGTCGGTTCAGCAACACAGCAAAACACACAGCGAGTGTTCTGAGGCTCCACAGACAGTGAGCTGCTTCGGGATGACACAGAGTATAACTCAATACCAATTGGACAGCTTCTCAGGAATCATTTAATCCTGTTTGGAACAAATATGTCTGCAGGCTTCCCTTCTCTAAACACGGATCTGTAAAGACGCTCACTCAAATGACTCACAAGTTGATCATGAAAATAAAATTACATTTGTCCAGCAGATAAGAAATATTTCTGAGCGGCAGAGTCCCCCAGAACTCTGTCACTCTAAACTGGGCGGAGGCAGTAAAATCGCTCAGATATGTAATTGTGCTTCTAAAGTATGAACACAAAATTGTTAAGTTCCAATGGAGAATAACAGTATTTTAACAGAAGCATTTCATCTAAGATTTTTCCATAGGTGTGCTATGTATAAAAAATAATAAATTGAGCTTTCTGTCTTTTGAGAATACTGTTCTCCAAATAGAAGACAATAAAAATTTTCTGAGTTAGAACAAATTGTTCTTGAACAAGTTGGAAAAGGTTTGTTTTTACAACAAAAGAAAAGATTTTTGTTTGTTCCATATATTATTTTGAACTTCTTGCTTGAGTTGCTGCTGAAGTGAAATTTCTCCCCTTTTCCCTTGTGAAGATGTGAAAATCAGGTTGTGAATACAGGCTGTATTCGGACTCTATAGGAGTCTTAAACAGCCGATTGGATTGGACTTGTCGGTGAGAACACTCACTCACAGATTTCTTGAGGAAAGTGTTTGAATCTGACATGCAACTTATGCATTTTCTCCACGTCACAACAGTCCATTTCCCCTGGATTTAACCTGGGAATTTTAACCCTTATCCTCTCCACGGCCTCCAACTGTTCCTTGGAAATGGTCCCTTGAAATTTTGGTTAAACAGTTTTGAAAAATGTGCATAACCCAGTTCAGGCCGAATATGATTTGTAAACATTTCCCATATGTATTTCCCTCACTCGCCTATGTCTGTTCTATAAGATATGATAATTTGATGATCCAATGCTGGGTTGGTGACTCATTTCCTTATCAAAAATGCAGGCCTCATTAGCCGCACACGGCAAGGAGGTGGATATAACTGTCATTGGTATCTTTTATCAAACGGCAATTTATATTTCACACATGGAAACATTAATTTCTCAGACGGGAGGAAACGTTATTTTCTGAACAAAGAATTCATTCCTGGAGCGATTGGTGTTTCATTAAGTGTTGGAAGGGCAAGCCAGTACTGGTGTACAAAACTCGGTGAATAGTCAAGTCTGATCGCAGTAACCGACAGTCGGAACGATGCTGCGCTCCTTCCTGACTCTAATTGCATTGCAAGTTCTCAACTGTGAGTTATTATTGATTGAAAGTATCCCGATGTCCGTTGAGAGTTCAGTGATATAAGATTTTGACATATATATTTGAGCTTTCGTGATTAAAAAATATATTGGTCATTGATGTAAGAGAAAGTTGATAATTTGAGTAATAAGTATCATCTGAAGGTAATTAGATATTTTTGGACATCAGTTTACAATGAGAGGAGACCAGTTCAGTGTCTGAAAAAGAGAAGTATGAAGAAGTGTTCAGCACATTGATAATATGCTTGTTTATGCGTTTGAAGTTTTGTAATGCACAAAGTAGCCAAAGTGGGGTTAGACTGAATTGATTTTATTCCACTCGGTACAGTCACTTTGGACCGAGGGGGCGAACAACTTTGGCGAATATTGCTCTGAGACCACGAGTGTCCAACGGAAATTGTTTTTGATCGCCGTCTACCTGGCATTCCTGTACGGAATAAATAAATTGGAGTTGGAAATCAAAATAGGCTGTCAAATCTATATCTGTAAAATTATATATATATATTCCAGCAATGTTTTGGATTGTCCCGCTCCACTTAGAGGGAAAAAAGGCTTTAATATATTCAAATGTGTCCTTCGTTATTCTGAAGTGTGCATTGGAATTGGGAATTTAAGTAGCAGAGTTTCAGTTGGTAATAATCCGTATTCTCTGTTTTATTCCTCGGTCGAGAGTTACAGCAGCCTGAGATTTAAATACAAAACTGAATGGAAATGCCGCACGTGTGCATGGACAACTAATTCCTGTAAAACCTCAATTCGGAGTATTTGATTTGTGTTGGTATAAATTAGTGCAGACGCTGTTAGAATCTGCTGTAAAGGAAATTGAGTGGAAGCCAAATCACTACGTTTAAAAATGTAGGAATTTTGGCGAGGACCATCCACACATTTGATATTTCTCAGTGTATTTTCTCTCTGAATCCGTGCAGAGAAAAAAAAATCAAATCATTCAAAATAGGTGCCTCAGCCTCTGAGCGCTGTGCTAAGTCTGTGAATAATGCATTTTAAGATATTAATATGAATTGCAATTAACAATACCATTAATTAATTCATTTATATGAAGAAAATACTTGTTATGTTGATAATGTAATTTGCTAAATATTCGTGATTTGCTTTCTGACATTTGTTGTTCATTTGCCTCATATCTCCTACCGGAATATTACCAGAATGTGTTAAATTAATATTTCTATGCAGTGACTTTTTTCAGTTTATAATTATTTTTATTTCTCAAAAGTGTTCCACGTTTTCATGTTCTCTGCCGTTTTTTGTGGCAAATGGAATCCTGTTCTTTCATCTCCTTCCACAGGCCAAGTAGTTTTGTTTAGGTTTTAGTCGTTGACTTGGTTCATTTTCTCTCGGTTCCCAATGGGTCTCTTTCATTATATTCATTAATCCAAATGTCACTGAAAATGTTGTTTAACTGATAGAGAAGCGGCCCATTACTGTAATGAAACACTTCACTTTTCGAGGACAGAGAGTTTGCGAAATAAAATCTTAAACACACTGTTTGGATTTTGCAGTTGCTTGAAAGAATATGTCTTATAAAAGAAAGAAGGACAAATGTTATGTTGTGGTACAATAAATCCTCTGCTCAATACAATCATCTCATTATTTTTTGTTGTTGTTGCTACTGAATCGCCAGTTAGCTGAATATTGAAATCGTTGGCTTAACTTGTAGAAACTTAGCAGAATATATTTTGAGCCAAGTTGTATTTTCAGTTCATTAATCTCCAAAAACAGCAGCAAGTGGATAAGAACATTAGATTTACCACTGAATCAAACTCGGATACGTCAGCAGATAGAATTAAATACTCCACTGGGTCTGTTGTACAGACGGAACAGACATGAATTGAAATTCTAGCTGAACCGTACAGCCTGAGAGTAGATCGCCGCCACTGTTAGAATACCATAGATTGCCGAATGGAATCTACGTGAATTAAACGCTTTCAGAATCCCAGTAAAAGTTAGTTACTATCAATAGAATGCGGACACAGATTTGAGATAGATATTTCACAGTGGAAGAGGTGTATGCTCCTCCTGTGAGCTGCCATATGTGAAACAGGTTATTTTGAGTTGGAGTAATGGACACATTTGTAAATACTGAAAATTTAAATATTAAATCTAAGTGGGACCAACATTGCTTTAACTGGCATATTAAGCAATATACATAAAATCAGTCGCAGAAGCGAAATATTAGGGAAATGAAAAATCCAACTTCTTCCATGAATTTGCAGCATACCCTGAGTATTTCTGGTTGCTATTTGGATTTATAAATCAAAACAAAGCTTTCTAAACCATACATTAACATCAGAAATGTGTATCAATCACTGGATACTTGTCACCCTCTGTCCAGACACTCTCAATATCCATTGAGCTTTCTGTTCCTTATATTGAGCCATGAAACCCCGTTACTCATTCTAGAACTCCAGAGTGTAAAGGCCGTGGCTGAATGTGGGGTATTAACACTTTTTCAGAGAGAGATAGAGACATGGAGGAACTCCACCGTTTCCTTGTAAAATCTTTTCAACCATTTTACACCATTAGCTTCGGCCTCCAGACCCCAGAGAGAAAAAGAAATGTCACCCTGTCTCGCAAAGTCTGGATAAGTGTCCGCTCATATTCTACATTTGATATCTTGTATCAGGCAAGTGTTAGTTTGGAATTGCCATACATTTGGAAAATAATATTCCGCTAGCGAGTCATAATCTGCCCTTCCTGCTGCGAGCTGAACGGTTCCAGTGTTTAACGGGGATTTTGTAATTACTTCCATTCGTAACACCAATAATTATTTGTTACGTGTGAGATCGCATAGTTTAAATTAAAACATTATTGACAGATCGAATACTCAGTCTTGGGGAGATATATTTGCTGCCATACTGTTTTATACTAATGACGTTTTGTGATCTTCAAATGGGCCTACATTTCACCCTACCAAATATTCCATGTCTCTATCTCTCTCTCAAAAAGTGTTAATACCCCACATTCAGCCACAGCCCTTACACTCTGGTTATTATTATGCTATCGCTTGTGTCCCTGGCGATGACAGTATTTATTGTCTATACCCAGATGTCTTCAGGAAATGATCTTTTATATTTTATATTTTTTGGTGTCTGGCTGCAGTATATCATGCACTGGTGAAAGCATAGTGGCATTAGGGATTGAGCTCACACCAAAATGAAACAACACCGATATCGCCCGAACTCAGCATGTTAACCGACTTCGAAGGGAATGCGCAATTCAGGATATTGCCGTACGCCTCTCCTCGTACTTCGAGGTGGTAGATATCGCGGGTTTGGAATGAACCGCTGAATCAGTCTTGTTCATTTGTTATGGTGTATCACCTACACGGTGCACAAATGATTCAGGTGATGGCTGGGATTTCCAGCAAATCAGGCTGCTGACCAGCACCTTCGATGTTGTTGCTTGTTGGTGTCATTGCTGAAGAAAAAGAGCAGGTTTGAGGTGATATGGAGGAACTTTAAGGAGGATGTGTAAGAGAAATTCAGAAAGTAGTGCATGCCTGGATCGCTCTGTCAGAGGAGGTGATGGGAGTAGACACATTAGCAACATTTAAGAGGCATCTGGTTATGTACGGGAAAAAAATCCAAAGGTATGGATGGAAATAGGCCATAAGTTTTTTTTTTTGCTGGGCATTATAATGGGCATGAAATCGAAGGACCAAAGAATCTGTTCCTGTGCTGTACTTTTTTTTAACTCTGTGTTTTTGAAAAGGGTCAACGAATCAGTGGAATTACTACTACTACACCCAGATTGCCCTGTTCGGCTAGAGTTTCAATTCACACATGTCCTATCTGTACAACAGACCCAGTGGAGTATGTAATTCTACCTGCTGACATATCCGTGGTAAATCTAATGTTTGTGAAGAGTTAATAAGGATAGCTGAGGATTGTCTGCATTGGAAATAAATGACGCATTGTCCGTATTGAGGACGGTGGTGCAAAGATATTCGAGCAACTGTATCATTATTACTCTGTGTATCAACTCGTAAGTTTCAACAAACTAACTGAAGACAGGAATCACTGCCTAGTTGATTCTATTACGTCAACTAGGAATTAAAATTGATTGGGGGATTTGACTGAAACAACGTATCCCTGTTTGGGAATACAGGGTTGCACGTGGTTAAAAATATATATAAGGGGTATAGATAGAGTAAAGAGGGTTAAGCTTTTTTCTAGGATGAACTCGAATAGTACGAGGGGTCAAGGGCTTAGGGTGAGGGGGGTAAGTTATAATTTGGATGCTAGAGGGAGATTGTTTCACACAGAGGGTGTTGGGGGTATGGAATGTGCTGCCAAGTAAAGTGGTGGAGGCAAGTGCTCTGGAGTTATGTAAGAGATACTTAGATGGGTACATGAATAGAATGGGAATGGATGGGTATAGAAAACTGATTTAAAATAGGGATCATGAGCCTTGGGAGTCCCTGGGAAATGTGTAAATAGATGATGATATTGATGTACTTTTTTTTATCCTATAGATGCTTTGGTCCTCCTTGTTGTCTAACAAGGGGCATACACCCGATGTGTCGTGAGAGGGCTGCTCTTGGATTTTTTTTTGAGAGCATCCTAGTGTTTCACATTGTTAGTGTATGCTTGACCTGGACTATTTGATGGGCAACACGACAGCTCAGTGACTATCGCTGTGCTGTGCAGATACATGGATTTGGGCCTGTGTCTGTGGGAGTTTGCGCATTCTCCCCGTGCTTGCGTGGGTTTTCTCCGGGTGGTCCGGTTTCCTCCCACATCCCAAAGATGTGCTCTTAGGCTGATTGGCAAAACAAATTCTCCCTAAATTGTCGCAAATTTGCTTTTTAATCCATAGATCTATAAACATAGACAGGGATCGCGCGTAGAGGTGGGAACATTGGGGTGGCGGCGCGGGCTCGTTGGGCCGAAGGGCCTGTTTCCCATGCTTTGTTCTTTGTATATCTTTGTTTATAAAGCAAGGAATGAGACCAGGACATTCAGAGGCCAAAATATAAGGGGTGTGGTAATTTGAATAAAACTTAACTTCAAGTGCTTGCAAATCATATAGTGAAGGAATAACACAGATCGTTAATGTTGACTTGAAGAACTCAGTTTTGCCAGTTTCATTCATTTCTGTTCCAGCAAAGACTAATTTTCAAAATTTCATTTCAGGCAGACCAGGGAACAGCCAGGCTGCTCCATCAGGTAATCGCCCTCCGAGTTCATATCTGACATTTTACTTCACTGATCCATCCAACTGAATGATAAATCCCTGAGACATTGTCAATATCTATGATTCCAATGTCCGCCTGTCAGTTGTGAAGGGAAATATTCTTGCAATGTTTTCTTTAATTGCTGCTCTCTAATTCCGAGCTACACTAAATTACGTCCCGAACGAGCAAGTTGAGAGGCAAAGTGTCCCCGCTGCTGTTTAGAAATAGATTTTCACTTCCCTAGTTACCAATCAGCGCTGAAATGCAATGTGATGTTACACCCCTTCCACCATCGCTATATTAGGCTTGCACCAAAAAACCTGCCGCATTGCACTGTCCCGGGAAGGGCTGGAGACTACCTGATTGTCGAATTCAGCCGGTTGCAGTAAGGTGGCCCTGGTTCGACAGTGGTGACAGATATCGAATCCATACTAGGATTGAGATTCCACTGTATTAGTCCAGGCAGTGTGACGGACAGCGGACCATGGCAGTCCTGAATTGTGTGGATTGAATCAATTAAACACCTATCGATACTCCTGCCTGACACAGCCGAAAGCTGCTTCCAATTTCCGAATGTTTTCCACTGTCAATCTATATTGTCCCTTCCAGGGTTTATTAAGATCCTGGACACACTCGATACTTGATTTGATTCCTATCCACCTGTTGCATCAGACGGCCAATAACTGTTGGTTTATTTCTGTGTTTTACAGAAGCGGTGAAGCTGAGACTGGCGAATGGGCAGAGTCGGTGCGCTGGGAGAGTGGAGATTCACTACAGGGGACAGTGGGGCACTGTGTATGATTATAACTGGGATGAGCGGGACGCCGATGTTGTGTGTAGGGAGCTGGGCTGCGGGATCGCGCTCTCTGCACCAGGCGGGGCTCACTTTGGGGAAGGATCCGGACCCATTGTGACGTATAATGTTCAGTGCGGAGGGAGTGAGAGAGCTCTGCGGGAATGTCCCTCTGCTGGATGGGGTGACTATCGTGATTATGGCTATTCGCACTCCAGTGATGCCGGCGTGATTTGCTCAGGTAAAAAAAAACAAATCTGTCCGTCATCTACAGCCCGCTCTCCTGGAAAGGGCGGGTAAGATATTCTGAGACTGTGCACAGTCGTAAGGCGAGTGGTGAATAATTTCAATATTCTGAAAATAGAAGTGATGTCACATTAATGCCAGGATTTAAGTTTATAATAAAATCACAACAATGACAGTGATTAATAATTGCCCACAACCGTGCACAGGCCAGCCGTGTCCTTGAGCTGAACACTTGCTGTTAGTTGTGTTCAGGAGAGGAGTTGTTCGCTCCTGGTTCCTCACTGTTCAGTTCCGATCACGATTCAACAAATAATGAAGCATTCCAGGGCCACACAGAGCAAATCCTGGACAACAATCAGCCTTCTGCTCAGCAACTGTTTATCTTCATCAGTCCGCAGCGTTTTGTTTATTCTGCTATTTTGACTTAACTCCAAATCGCCCCATTCTCAATGTCAATACTTTACATCAGCGTCCCTCACATGAAAGTATGTTTCGAACACCAGGTATACGGTGGCAGGCATCCCGACCCCAGAGCCATTCGAGCACTCCACTATCAACACTGCTCCCCCAATGCCTCATCCGACACAACCACACGCCTCTAGATATAGGCAGATCTGTTAGCAACCGCGGTAGGGGAGGTGGGAGAGGGGGGACCTGTCAGGAGAATACGGAGAGTGGTTGTTTGAGGGAGGCCCGGATGCGTCAGTGTGTCCCGATTTTGCCTGTGCAGAGTCAAACATCGGGCATGCTTTGATCGGCTGGCTGTGTGCGGAAACGCATTTATGGGGAGTCCGGATCATTCGGCACTCCGTCAGAATTGGCGGCTATCTCTGAATTAAATCCGGGTGTCTCGGTCCATGTGTTTGACATTTACTGACTATTGATTGCGGAGGCCATAGAGCGCTTATCCAGTCACTGCGGCCACTTTCAGAGCAGCAATCAGTGGCCAGATTGAAGGTGTTCCAAGAGCGGAGTGAGGATGAGAAGGGTCTGGAGGAGAGTCATGCGGACTGGAAACTTCCCTCTATTCTCCCCTCCCTACAAATTCTGCCACAGCTGCTGAATTGTTCCAACATTTTCTGATTTTGTGTGAGGGGGGACAGGCTGGATATCCCCTGTCTCTCCAGGCGTGTTGTTTAATTGCTGTCATGCAAATCCTCTTCTCAAAATGTTTGCTACTATTTGGAAACTGATGTCTCACACGCTGAATCTGATGAATACAGCTGTTCTTATACGATTCCACTCGTGTTATTTATTTGGGACGAGTTTACCTTTAGAATCTGTCGGGGAGAGAAATTAGAAATTTTATTGCGAGAATGTTCCGTTGTATTTGAATAAATTGTGCAGGATCAATTTGTTCAGGAAGTTTATTTCAAACAGATGTGCGGCAGTTGATATTTTTTTTCCGGAATAAAATGAAGGAAGATTAGTTGTATTAACATTTAACCCTGTTGCAGCTTCAGGCAGATTGCATACAGTGTAAACTGACAGAGGGAGATGTTGTCTAGACTCAGTAACCAGTAGCCTGGGACATTCTCACTGGACTGTTTTCTAGAACAGATCATTTCAAGGGTATTGTTCCCTGGATTGTTCTTTCCCTTTCTGAGATGACTCAATGAAATTACTGAAAGTTGAAGCAGAAATCTTTCCCTTCCTATTCCTGCCGTATAAATAGAAATGCTGAAAAAAAATCTGTGGATGTTTGATTACATTTTGCGTCTGGCCTTAATATTTTAGCGACGTTTGCACATGAACCCTCAATAAGAACTCGAATGTTGCTTGCTAATTACCTTTTAGACATTCGGAGATGCACCGTTTTATTTCTGGATGAATGTGTTTCAGAACATTCATTCTCAACACGTTTAGCGCCAAAAGAACAACAACAACAAAAAAATCATTCCTGAGTCTATTAGTTAGAAAGTCCCTGGATAAGTTAAACCAAATGCCCCCGATTCTTGACCGCCTGCTGCACATGGGAATATTTCCCATCAGCGGGCGGTAGGGGGCAGTATTGCCCATTTTTTCGAGATAAACTGCAGTCTGTTAATTTAAGAGTGGATGTTGAATCGTGTTCCAGGCGAATCGCTGTAAGACTGAATGATACTGGGCCCTTATTGAACTTAATGAAATAGTTTAAATTATTAGTTTCCCGCAGTTCATATGGAGACCATTCAGCTCATCGAGTCTCACTGACAGAGCAATCAGCAGAGACCATAATAAACGAAATTGTATAACTAACCCGCTTAACCTCTACATCTTTTCACCCTGCAGACAGTTACGATGAGGGAGATTCAGCATCAATCATGACAAAATCAATAATTAGTATTATTGTGATTTGTAGTTGCTAAGAACAGTTCTTTCCCAAACCAATATCTGGAGCTTTTCCTTACTCCGGAAGACTGGAGATCCATAACATATCAACCTCTGGCACAGAGTTGGGTGGCACAATGGCACAGTGATTAGCAATGCTTCCTCTCAGTGTCAGGGACCCGGTTTTGATTCCGGCCTCGGGTCACTGTCTGTGTGCACACATTCTCCCTGTGGATTTCCTCCCGGTGCTCCGGTTTCCCACCACAGTCCAAAACATGCAGGTTAGGTGAAATAGCCAAACTAAATTGCCCCTTTGTGTCGGGGAGATTAACTAAGGTAAATGCATGGGGATGAGGCCTGGGCGGAATTGTCGGAAGCAGACTCGATGGGCTGAATGGCCTCCTTTAGTACAATTTGATTCAATCAGTGCGCCCCGGATTCGGACTGGAATGACACCAGAGTGGTCTGTGCTGAGCTTCAGTGTGGAGTCTCCTTTTTAGGGAGGATGCTGGATTTATATGAAGTAATAGCTTTGGCTGCAAAGACAGTGCAACCGCCTTGACGGTCTGTCCCCTTGTTCCAGTGAATCAGTCCGAGTTCACGCACAGGAACAATGCCAATGTGATCTGTCCGGTGAATACACACTTACTGCAAATGAGAACTTCCTTATTAATATTTCAACCAACCAATAAATGACACTATTCTTTCTCTCTAACATGGAAATATCTAAACAGGCCTATATACTCCACTGCCATTTGTTGTAATTCTGGGAAATCGTTTCAAATTACTCATATTTATATGTAAATTAGAAACGTCCATGATTTTATTGATCTTCAGAAATTAGCACATAATTATTGTTGAATTAGATCCCAGGCCAGACATCGATTTCTGTTAAACGTTTGATATAACATTCCCTGCCGAGCTACTAAATATCCGTTTTCTGCCCCCCGCACCCACCCCCCCACACACACACTCCACCCAAGCTACGAATGTATTGTCACTGGAAGATAATTCAGAGACCCAGGGCCAGATTTGGGGATCTGAGTTCGAACTGGAATGAAAAGTCCCCTAAACAATTGTCCATTGCAATAAAAACCAATTTGGTCCATTGATGTCAGTTAGGGAATAAGATCAGTCATCCTTACCTCGTCTGGCATGCAAATACTCGGATGCATAGCAGTGTAGTTGACACTCAAGGGGCCGTTGTATTGCATATTTCGCTATTTAGGGACGGGCAATAAATGCTGACCCACTCAGCAGCACCGATATTTTTAAATGAATACAGAACAAATGAAGAGATTCATATTTTAATCATCCTGCAGAGTTCAGAGTAACACAGTTGCAAACGCTCCTTTTTTCCAAACGGCCACGAACAGTTCAAGTGGAAAAATGTAGAGATGGATATAGAACATAGAACATAAAACATTACAGCACTGCATTGTTGCGCCGAGCTGTGAAACCAATCTAAAGCCCATGTAATCTGCAGTATTCTTACATCGTCCATAAGTTCATCCAATGACCACTTAAACGCCCTTAATGTTGGCGAACCCACCAGTGTTGCGGGCAGAACATTCTAAACCTTTACTAAATTGGTTTCACAGCTCAGCGCAACATCGAGGCCCGAAGACAATGGACTATGTTGTAATGTTTTATATTCTAAGTTCTGTATTCATCTCTACGTTTTCCCACTTGAACTGTTCGTGGCTGTTTGGAAAACATGCGTTTGCAACGCTGTTACTCTGAACTCTGCAGGATGATTAAAATATGAAACTCTTCACTTATTCTGTATTCAATTAAGACATATCGGTGCCGCAAAGTGCGCCAGCATTTATTGCGCATTTCAGTTCGAACTCAGAAATCTGGCCCTGGGTCTCTGGATTACTCTTCCAGTGACAATACATCTGTGTGATTCATGGCTTGGGGGTGGGGGTGGGGAGGGGCAGGCAGAGCACACATAATTAATAGCTCGACAGAGAATTTCATGTCAAATATTTAAGAGAAAACGATGCCTGGCCTAGGCACAAAATCAAGAATAATTATCTACTAATTTCAGAATCCTACAGGTACTGCGGCCTGCCTTGATAATGAGGGGTATAGATAGAGTAAACAGGGTTAAGCTTTTTCCTAGGATGGACTCGAATGGCACGAAGGGTCACGGGCTTAGGGTGAGGGGGGTAAGGTATAATTTGGATGCTACAGGGAGTTTTTTTTTCACACAGAGGGTGGTGGGGGTATGGAATGCGCTGCCAAGTAAAGTGGTGGAGGCAGGTACTCTGGAGTTATTTAAGAAATACTTAGATGGGCACATGAACAGAATGGGAATGGAGGGGTATAGAAATGTGATTTAAAATAGGCATCATGAGCCTTGGGAGTCCCTGGGAAGTGTCTAAATAGATGATGATATTGATGTACTTGTTTTTATCCTACAGGTGTTTTGGTCCACATTGTTGTCTAACAAGGAGCATACACGCGATGGGTCGTGAGAGGGCTGCTCTTGGATTTTTTTTCGAGAGTATCCTAGTGTTTCACGTTGTTAGGGTACGCTTGACCTGGACCATTTGATGGATAACACGACAGCTCAGTGACTATCACTGTGCTGAGCAGATACATGGATTTGTGCCTGTGTCTGTGGAAGTTTGCACATTCTCCCCTGCTTGCGTGGGTTTTCTCCGGGTGGTCCGGTTTCCTCCCACATCCCAAAGATGTGCTCTTAGGCTAACTGGCAAAACAAATTCTCCCTAAATTGTCTCAGATTTGGTTTCAATGCATAGATCTATAAACATAGACATGGATCACTGGTAGAAATAGGAACATCGGGGTGGCGGCGCGGGCTCGTTGGGCCGAAGGGCCTGTTTCCCGTGCAGTTTTGTTTTTTGTTCTAAGATCAATAAAATCGTTAACGTTTCTAATCTGACAGTTGCCCTATATCTAACACCCCTCAATTTAAAACTATGTCCTCTCGTACTAGCCACATCCATCCAAGGAAAATGTCTCTCAGTGTCCAGCCTATCTAATCATCTGATCATCGTATATGCCTCTATTAAATCACCTCTTAATATTCTCTTTAACGAAAACAGCCTCAAGTCTCTCGGCCTTTCCTCATAATACCTTCCCACCATACCAGGCAACATCCTGGTAAATCTCCTCTTCATCCTTTCCAATTGTTCCTATATCTGTCCTATAATGTGTGTACGCAATACTCCAAGTGCGGCCGCACCAGAATTTTGTACATCTGCGACTTGACCTCATGATTCCGAAACTATGTTTTCAAAACATGGAGAACGTGACAGTAAACCGCCCATTCGTTGGAATGATACTACATATTTTTTTTTTTGAGAACGACATCTATTTTTCTAAATTATCCATTCTGTGATTCTGTCTAATATTTGAAGTGTGTTGAATATTTTCAGCTCAACTGTGTTGCTCAGAATGATGTCCAGAGGCAAACGTTTATCACACTGCATCATAATACGAAGCTCATCCAGCGTGTGCACTTTTAATCTACATTGCAACTTTGCGAAATAATCTCGGTACTTCCAGCCTCTTTTTTCTCAGCAAATTGCCGGCTCTGCGTTGAAGTATCTCCCTAAAAGCGTTTTTTATTACATTAATTCGTTTTTTTAACGAGATAATTTGTTACTTTGGGCAATAGATGCAGATATGGATGCAATCCTTTTGATCGTTTTAAAAAAAAGTATTTATTTTGATTGCAGTGAGCAAATCAATTGGGTCCGTGTATTTTTTTTTAACAGGAAACTATGAACTCCGACTGGTGGATGGAGGGAGCAGATGCTCCGGCCGGGTGGAAGTGCTGCATGGAGAACAACGGGGGACGCTCTGTGATGTTTACTTTGGTTTAGAAGACGCCAGTGTGGTCTGTGAGCATCTTCAGTGTGGAGTGGTAGAGAAAATCCCGAGAGGAGCAGCCTATGGGAAGGGAAATGGGAGAATGTGGAAGGAGAACTACAACTGCCGTGGGAACGAGTCCCGATTGTGGGAGTGTCCGGTTTCATCCGTGGAAGAGTTTAACTGCTCGCATGAAAATGACGCCAATGTCATCTGCTCGGGTGAGTCCTCCCCATGTAGATGTTCATAGAACAAAACTTGGTGTCGTAAGGAAATAAGTCATTTTTCTTGCGAGCCTGGGAGACTTAATGACAGTGTACCTCACCCAGTAACAATCCACGTATATCCTCAGAGACCTGTATTATTGTTCTCTTCACATAACGCTGAAAAGTTTTGATTGTCCTTCTCCCACTATACACTCACACAATTCATTTTCAAACCTAACCACTTACTGCAGCTGATTTCAATTCAGTCACGATTGACATGTTGTGTATAATGTTCAATCTGACCTGCTCCCTTCCCAGGACTTTCCCCCTCTCTATACTTGCAGGAATGAGAGAATTTTCACCCATATATTTTTTTTTTTTGCAAAACCCTCGAATCTGGAGGTTGACAAAAAAAAAGGTGCTCACCGAATTCAATTAAGTTACTTAAGAGACTAGTTCCTTGTACAAACTAGTATGATCACTTTCTCAGCATCACATCAGACACTATATCGGTCCTGATCTTAGCTAATTTATGACACTAGTAATTTTAACTTTCCTAGTATTCTTTGCCACTGCTCTGTCCGTGCAAACTCGCTGTTGTGATTCTTACATTTCAGAAGTAACTGTAATTCGCAATGCTCATTGATGACTATTCATTCAGGACTTTGGGACATTCCGCGGCTGTGGAAAACTTTGTGGAAAAGAAGCGTTGCTTCCCTTCCCTCAATTTGAGTCAATTCCGATTTTCCTACATCAGATGGAGCTGTCATTTACCTGTGTATACACCAGCATAGGCATCTGAAAATTTTAATCTGCCCATCACGCCACAATAAATATTTTTGACAGACCTCACGTACAAAATGTTCTAACAGATTCTCCGAAGGAATCGACACAGTTTCACATCCATCAGAAAGGAGTTGAAATGCATATATAATTGTTAAGCCCGAAAAATTATTTTCTGACGAACGGTCAATTTTATACTCGGGTAGTCATTGCCCTTTCACTTCATGGAACATAGAACGTAGAACACTACAGCGCAGAACAAGCCCTTCGGCCCTCGATATTGCACCGACCAATTGAGAAAAAGCGATGACCCTCTAACCTAAACCTTTTCATCCATAAACTTATCCACTGACCACTTAAACGCCCCCAAACTTGGAGCATCTATAACTGCTGCAGGCACGGCATTCCATACCCTTACCACCCTCTGGGTAAAGAACCTACCTCTGACATCCGTCCTATAACTACCACCCCTTAATTTAATGGTAAAACCCTTTGTGCTAGCTTTCTCCATCCAAGGAAAAAGGCTATCACTGTCCACCCTGTCTAATCTTCTGATCATCTTATATGCCTCAATAAGGTCTCCTCTTAGCCGCCTTCTTTCTAATGAAAGAAACCTCAAATCCCTCAGCCTCTCCTCATAAGACCTTCCCTCCACACCAGGCAACATCCTGGTAAACCTCCTCTGCATCCTCTCCAATGCCTCCACATCTTTCTTATAATGTGGGGACCAGAACTGTACACAATACTTCAAGTGCGGCCGCACCAGAGTTTTGTACAGTTGCAACATGACGTTGCGGCTCCGAAATTCAATCCCCCTACCAATAAAAGCTAAGACTCCGTATGCCTTCTTAACAACCTTATCGACTTGATTGCCAACTTTCAGGGATCTATGCACATATACACCAAGATCCCTCTGTTCGTCAACACTATTAAGAATCCTACCATTAGCCCTATACTCTACACATTTGTTATTCCTGCCAAAGTGAATTACCTCACACTTTTCCACATTAAACTCTATTTGCCACCTCTCGGCCCAGCTCTGCAACTTGTCCAAGTCTCTCTGCAAGCTATAACACCCCTCTTCACTATCTACCACTCCTCCAACTTTGGTGTCATCCGCAAATTTACTAATCCATCCTTCAATACCCTCATCCAGATCATTTATAAAAATTACAAACAGCAGGGGCCCCAAAACAGATCCCTGAGGTACACCACTTGTAACCGAACTCCATGATGAATAATTCCCATCAACCACCACCCTCTGTCTTCTATCTGCTAGCCAATTCCTAATCCAATTAGCTAAATCACCCTCTATCCCATACATCTGCATTTTTTGCAGAAGTCTTCCATGGGCCACCTTATCAAACGCCTTACTAAAGTCCATATATACCACATCAACCGCCTTACCCCCATCCACCTCTTTGGTCACTTTTTCAAAAAACTCAATAAGGTTAGTAAGGCACGACCTACCCTTCATAAAACCATGCTGACTATCCCCAATCAATTCATTTCTCTCTAAATGACTATAAATCCTATCCCTAATAATTCTTTCCAAAACTTTGCCCACAACAGAAGTAAGACTCACCGGTCTATAATTCCCAGGATAGTCTCTATTCCCCTTCTTGAACAATGGGACAACATTCGCTATCCTCCAGTCTTCCGGCACTATACCTGTAACCAATGACGACCTGAAGATCAGAGACAAAGGCTCTGCAATCACCTCTCTTATCTCCCAGAGAATCCTATGGTAAATCCCATCCGGCCCAGGGGACTTATCTATTTTCAAAGCCTCAAGAATATCTAGCACCTCCTCCTTATCTACTTCAATGCTATCCAGTTTACAACCCTGTATCCCACTATTCTCCGTAACTACATTTACGTCTCCCTGCGTGAATACTGAAGAGAAATATTTGTTCAGTGCCTCTCCGATCTCTTCAGGCTCCACGCACAACTTCCCACTGCTGTCTCTGACTGGCCCTAATCTTGCCCTAACCAATCTTCTATTCTTAACATATCTAAAAAAAGCTTTAGGATTCTCCTTGATCCTATCAGCTAAAGTTTTCTCGTGTCCTCTTTTAGCTCTTTTTAACCCACTCTTTAACTCCCTCCTGGCTAATCTATAACTTTCCAGTGCACGAACTGAGCCTTCATGCCTCATCTTGACAGAAGCCTCCTTTTTCCTTTTCACCAGCGAATCAACTTTTTTAGTACACCACTGTTCCCTTACTCGACCATTTCCTCCTTGCCTGACAGGGACATACTTATCAAGGACTCGCAGTAGCTGCTCCTTGAATAAGCTCCACATTTCAGATGTTCCCAGCCCCTGTAATTTCCTAGTCCAACCTATGCACCCTAAATCTCTCCTAATAGCCTGATAATTACCACTCTCCCAGCTGCAACTACTGCCGTCAGGTTCATGCCTATCCCTTTCCATCACTAAGGTGAACGTAACCGAATTGTGGTCACTATCTCCAAAATGCTCAGGTTCTTGGACAATTCGGAGACGATGACTGAGCAGTGAAGCTCTAACTTGGCCTTTCAGTTTTTTTTTTGGAAAAGCATTTGTGCAACAACATCCTTCTTACCATTATTAACTTTCCCCTTTCCTGTTCTCCGAATATAAAACACCTGCAACCATTTTAAACATATTTTCCCTTAAAAAAATCTCCACTGGTGTTCTTAATAGTTAACATATTTAGAAGTGATTTTTGTGCGTCAAATTATAATTTCTAAGAAATAATCCCAGCATGCCCAGATAGACTTTCACAGAAGTGTTTCCCATATTGCAAGAAATGAATGTCCAAGCTCCTCAGCTGGACAATAATCCATCATCTCCCATTTAAATCACTCACTTACGCGTGTTGGAGGAATTATTGAGGATGTTTCCACATTAGCAAAGACTTTAGCAAGCCCTCTGACAAGGTATTGCATTGCACAAGTTTAAATTTCACGGGATCCAGAATGAGGTATCTAAATTGATACAAAATTGGCTTGATGACAGAAGCCAGAGGATTGTTGTAGAAAGTTGTTTTTCAAATTGGAGACCTGTGACAAAAAGTTTGTGTCGGCGATCGGTGCTGGGCCCACTGTTATTTTTCGTTTATATTAATGATTTGGATGAGAATATTGGAGGCATGGTGAGTAACTTTGCAGATCACATCAAGATTTTTGGCACAGTGGATCGTGAAGAAAATTATCTCCCATTGCAACGAAATCTTCATCAATTGGGCCAGTGGGTTCACGATTAGCAGATGGAGTTTAATGCAGACAAATATGATGTGATGCATTTTGGTCGATTGAATTAGGGCAATATATATGTTGTTTATAGTAGGGGGTTGGGGAGAATTACAGAACAAATAAATCTCGGGTATAGGTTCATAGCTCCTTGAAAGTGGAGTCACGGATGGACAGAGTGTGAAGAAGGCATTCAATATGCTTGGTTTCAGTGATCAGAACATTGAATACAGGAGCTGGGATGCATTGTTGAAGTTATAAAAGACATTAGTCAGATCACATTTAGAAAACTGTGTACAGTTCTGGTCACCCCAGCATAGAAAGGATACCAAGAAAAGAAAAAAAAAAGTGCAGAAGAAATTTACTAGAATGCAACTGGGACTTCATGGTTTCAAATATAAGGAGATGCTGGGTGGTCTGGCATTTTTTTTCACATAGTTGGTGAGTGTCTTGTACAAGCTGCCTGAGGTACTAGTACAGATGGGTAAAATTGTGTCTTGTAAAATGTATTTTGATAGCTACATGGTTAAGATGGGTATAGAGGAATATGGGCCAAATGTAATTGGGATTAGATGAGGGGTTTAAAAAAACGGCGGCATGGACAAATTGGGCCGAAGGCCCTGACTCCACGTTGCAATTGCCTGTGAATTTATGACTCTGTTTGAGTGCCCACATGCTAATCCATCTCTGTATGTATACAATATATAAAACTCTCTGTTTAACAATGTATTTGTTTTGGAAATAGAACAAGAGTGCTGATTGTTTAGCCTCCTGCCTGACAATGTGAAACAGTCTCTCAATTACATGCTTCAACTTTTCACAACGGAAATTTTGTGAAACTAAATTGATTTAATTTGCTGCACTCTAACCACTTTCCTCCACGCCTTCTTTCGCCTAGATGAAAACTGGTCACTGAGATTGATGAATGGGGGCAGTCGGTGTGATGGGCGAGTGGAGATTTACTACAACCACAGCTGGGGCAGAGTGCAGGACAGCCTCTGGGATCTGAATGACGCGAATGTGACCTGTAGACAGCTGGGCTGCGGAGAAGCGCTAACCGCCTATAACAATTCAAAGTACGGAGAGGGTGAAGGGCCTGTGTGGGTGAATGATGTCCGGTGTGAAGGAAACGAATCACATCTCCGGAAGTGCAGCACATTCACATTGAACCCGCATCGCAGTGACAGCATCGGCGTAGGGGTTCTGTGCTCAGGTGAATAAACAGGTCACTTTTCCAGAAACATCAAGAGAAAGAAGCATTCTTTGTCAACTGGGAATATACTTCACTTGTTCTTAGGGACCACATAGCTGAGATATTTTCCATTGGTGCCGTGATTGTGACAGGACGTCACAAGAGAAAAAAGAAATAACTTAAAGCATAATTTGAATTATTCTGCCGCATGTATCAACTGGGCAATTTCGAACTAATCTACGGGGTGGGTTTCGACAATACAATGAAAAAAGAGAAGGGAGATGTTTAATTCCAATCTTGTATCCCTGACCCCATCGGCATGACCGTTAACTAAAGGCTTATAAAGACTTGCTGCAAAAGTGTCTAGTTTGAAGGGAATCCAAACGGTTCAGTGCATGCATAGGCTCCGGTTCTCATGAACGCTTGTTGTGGTGAAGTTGGCAATGGTGAAGAGAGAGCAAAGATGACTTTGAACATGATACGTTGAAGCTAATATGTATTTACTGAAGACAGTCCGATGTAAATCAAAGAGCCAGGGCTGGTATGGTGCAGCAGGGGCGGGGATGGGAGTGAGCGCAGTTTGTGCGTGTGGTGGGCGTTGAGTTGGAATATACATTTTTTTTAAGAAAAGTTTTGATGCATTCACATTTTTGATGAGACGGTCATCAGAACATTTTCGTCATCGGAAATATTGAATAAACAAGGGACTTCTGGAAACTTTAGCAGCGAATTGGTTCAGCTGCTGGAGGTCAGGAAACGTCAATGTTTGACGTTTTGCTCTCTATAGTCGTTTCCAGCTAATACATATTTTAATCTTTATAGATTTGTTCTGATATAAATGTGTGAAATAGTGAGATGTCTGAGGAAGTATGCATAGTACAAGAAAGTGAAGCGAAAAATAACATATAAAATCTGCTTAAGACATTGGAAGTGTAACAATAATTAGCACAATTACTCTTGATCTTGAAGTAAAACATGGATCAGTGAATGGTTCAGTTGCAATCCTAAAATCGCAGTGTGAATGTTCAGAATATCCGAAATATTGGTACACTCTATTTGTGTAAGATCAGACAGCATGTTACAGCATAGGTTTATTTAGCTGTCAATGACAGTTAAAATGCCACTTTTAATTCAGGTGGTCATTATCGAATAACTCGAATTTAAAAAGAAGAAACATAGAAATATAGAAAAAAAACCACAATACATGCCCTTGGCCCTATAAAATTGTGCCAAACATGTCCCTACCAAAGGGATTACTAGGCTTACCTATAACTCTCTATCTTCCTAAGTTCCACCTACTTATCCAAGAGTCGCTTATAAAAAAGCCCTATGGAATCCTCCTGCACCATCGTTGCCGGCAGCCCATTCCAAACACCCACCAACTCTGAGTGAAAATCTTACCCCTGACACCTCATCTGTATCTCAAACCTGCGTCCTCTTGTGGCAACCACTTCAACTCTGGGGAAAAGCCTCTGACTATTATTAAGTTTCTTATGTATTAACAGTCAGACATGACACTGTATTTTTTTTTCACTCTCTGTTAGAACACAAGCAGTTAAGACTCTCTGGCGGTGGAAGCCGATGTGCGGGCCGATTGGAGATTTATCACAATGGGACCTGGGGATCAGTTTGTGATGATTCCTGGGATCTGACAGACGCTGATGTGGTTTGCAAGCAGTTGGGTTGTGGACACGCATTGCGGCTTCCTCTTCCAACCTCAGCTGCACCAGGTGCAGGTCCAATTTTGTTGGATGAGCTGCAATGCTCTGGAAACGAATCATTTCTCTGGGAATGTCCCCATGCATTGTGGGGTAATCACGACTGTAATCATAAGGAACATGTAAACATCATGTGTTCTGGTAATTGACCCATTTTTTGCACTTACAACCGAAGCTTCTATATTTGAATTACCTCAGAATATCGTTTCTAAAAGTCATTCGGCCAAACGCCTCTCTCTCTTATTTATTCTGGTCTAAATAACGCAAAATGAAACGTTTCTTTTTGTTTCTTTCTCTCTTATTTACTTGCATCGTGCATGTTTAAGCCTCAAACATCGCGTGTCCAGATATAAAAGTTCTCCCTGCTCTCTGCAAAGAACAAGAACGTTCCCCTCAAATCTTTATTAGCAATTTGTGTGGGAATATTATATTTACTGACACTGAACAGGAAAATCACTAGCTTTTGGTTTTACCAGTTTATATGTTAATTGTTCTGGATAACCAGGTTTCACTACTTTTATGTATCATTTAATTTGTTAGTTCCCGAGAAAGACGCAGCCACTTTGTACTTTGTATCAAAATTCCCTACCTAGGATTTATCAGTGTTACCCCTAAGCTGTCGTTTGGATGTACATCGTGGCATTTATTTATATTTTATGATATAGAACATAGATATAGCGTACAGTCCTCCTTCATATTCACGATCCATCCAACTTGCTGCCCCCTTTGCTTTAATTGCTTTACTGCCGATTCCAAACTTCAATTAGTTAATGTAAATCCGAAGCAACAACCCCAATTCATGTGAACCTCACGCTGCAAATTCTGCTAATTACGTAACGAGATATTTTACTGCCTGTCTTTTTTTAATTCACTTTTGTATTAATTTCCTGGTTTCCCATTGTCTTTCCTGGGTTAGCAATTTGGGATCTTTTGAAGCACAGACAGTAGTCTGTGTTCACTATATCTAAAGCACCCTCTCCTACTATCCTTGCATCTTCTCCAAATAATTCAACAGGGTCCATCATGTCAATATATCGATATGAAATCAGTGTTGTCTACCTTTGATTACATTGTTTGATTTCAGCTGACCATTGCAAAATAATTCCGTCAAATTGGGAACTTAGTTGGCACAACAAATATCAGACACTGTGGATACACAATTGATCGTTTAACCAATTGGATGATTATTATGTGTTGACAGAGCATAAAGAGCTGCGTTTGGTGAAGGGACAGCATCGCTGTGAAGGCAGAGTGGAAGTGTTCTACAATGGGACCTGGGGAACTGTTTGTTCGGAAAATCTGGGTGGAAAAGATTCACCAGTAATCTGTAAACAATTAGATTGTGGAACACCTGATTCCATTGACTATGGCTCTCGCCGATTCGGAGTGGGATCCGGTCCTATTTGGCTGGAGGATGTCGAGTGCCTTTCACACGAGTCGACCCTGTGGCAGTGCCAGGCAGACCCGTGGGGTCAACACAGCTGTACTCATTGGGACGATGCAGGTGTCGTTTGTTCAGGTAACATAATCAATCACTTTGCTTCCAGTGATTTGAAATATTGATGAAGGTCATGAAGTCAACATGTTTGTCTTATCAACAGGGGGAGACAAACCGGAGCAAGAGCAAGACACTGTGAACAGCTGCAAGCAAGAATCAGGTGTTTTTCCAACTTTAATAAAACAGCTACCTGATTGTACTCCTATCTTGTGCTACATCAAGGTTAATACTATATTCATTATTTTTGACAAATTCAGGACAAAATTTGCGCTTGGCTGGAGGTAACACCAACTGCTCCGGGAGAGTGGAGATATTGTGTAATGGAGCCTGGGGCACGGTGTGTGATGATTCCTGGGATTTGAACGATGCCAGTGTTGCCTGCAGACAGCTGGGCTGTGGCTCTGCTCTCGAGGCCACAGGAGGGGCCGCTTTTGGCCAGGGTAACGGTACTATCTGGCTGGATGAGGTGAAGTGCACTGGAAGTGAAACCTTTCTGCTTGACTGCCCTTCTTCATCATTAGTTGAGGCTGACTGTGATCACAAGGAAGATGCCAGTGTGATTTGCTCAGGTAGATATCCCACTGAGCGGTCTGGTTTGGGACTGTGTGACATTGTCTGGTACATCTTTGCCGAATATAATTCATGTTTTCGGATGTCTTTCTGACCAACAATGCAAATTATTGTCATTTTTTTATCATTTCTGTATCAGGTCCGGAATTATCTCCGACTTCTCCATCCACGCCTTCAGGTAAGACTCAGTCAGAAATATCAATCACTGTTATGGCTAATTTTACATTGGGATAAATAATCGTCACGAATTGGCATTGCCTTAGTTTTGTCAATTGCTAACGACAATCTGAGTGTTTGGATAATCATGTAAGCATTTCAAAACATTGTGGACATTTTATCTCACAAAATGTCCTTGAATCTTTCATCAAGGACATGAAGATGGAAGCTCCTCAATCCCTCTGGTGATCTGTATATCATTAGGTATCCTGTTGGTCTGTGAGTTAATCGCCCTTTTGGCAATAATGCAGAGAGTATCATCAATAAAAGGTAAGGCTCGAATCATATCCCTGAACCCACGCTGAGTCATGGATGTCACTTCATATATCAGAGGGGGATTACCAGCAGTTCTGTATGGAATAACTTGGGTACATTTCAAAAACAAATTAACTGAGTATTGCCAGTAATTTATTTCAAGCCACATGAGGCACAGTAAAATATTACATACAAATGAGAGGGTTTTCTACGTTCATATGTCTACTCCTTTCACCAGTACATGAGATACATAATGGAATGTATTTTGTTGCAATCTATTAAAAAACTGATTGCAACAAATTGAACTTTAATGGCCTGCACCCTCTGATATAAAAGGAGATGGCAGCAGAGATAGTGGGTGCATTAGTTATGCTATTCCAATTTTTCCTCGATTATGAAAGATGCCAGTGGATTGGAAACATGTGAATGTGGCATCATTATTCAAATAAGGAGAGACACAAAAAAGTGGCAAACTGTAAACCACTTCTTTTGACCTCTGTGGTGGGAAGTTGTCGCAGTAATTCATTAAGCAGAGGATAACTGATCAATGGAAAACAAAACGCAATTCAATAGGGACAACACGATTTTCCGAAGGACAAGCTGTGTTGGACAAACTTGCAAGAATTTTTTGAGGATTTAAACGAGGTGGACGATGAGGGTCACGTGGATGCGGCATTTCTAGATTCTAGAAGACATTTGACAAGCGTGGTAGGGTGTTTGGGGTTGGGCACAGAATAGTGGCTTGGAGGGAGGATTGGTTCAGTGAGAGAAAGCACAGGTTCAGGATAAATATGTCCTTCTCTGGAGAGAAATTGACTGTAATATGGGTTGGCGCAGTTTTCAGTTTTCAAATATTTACAATCAATATAACTGGCCTGTGCTTAAGTCCAGAGTATAACTGAGCAAGATTCGCAGATGGTCCGAAGATGGCTGGGAAAGCAGGCTCTGTTGAGATTTTGGACATTACAGATGGATAGTGACAAACTCGGAGAATGGGCCTGAATGTAACAGATGGAGATTATTGTGAATACATGTGTTTGCCATCCATGTTCACGAGTAAAATTAAAAGGGTAAATAATTATTCAAGCGGGAAGCATATCCAAAGAAGGATCTGGGTGGCCTTGTGCATGAATGACAGAATATGAATGTGCTGGTGCAGCATTTCCTATGAAAGGAAAATTGAATATAGAAATTTATTGCAAAAGGACAGGGTTTTAAATATGGAGAAATGCTGTTGACGCTGGATAAGGCCTTGCTGAGCTGACACTGGAGTATTGTGTCCAGATTTATTCCCCATACCTGATGAGGGATGATTTGACACTGGAGGCCGTTCAGAGGATGTTCACCAGATTGTTTCCAGGGATGAAGGGGCGACCATACGAGCAGCGTTTGAGTAACTTAGGTGTGTACCTGCTGAAGCACAAGAAAAGCAACAAGCAGGGATCTGATTAAGGTATATAAAAAAGCTAAAAGGATTGATGAGATGGATGTTGAACAGATATTCCCCATTTGTTAGAGAGTCTACAACAAAGACACATTGATTCAGTGTGCGAAGAAATTGTTGCAAATCTGAGGAGAGGGACAAATTGTCTCACGGGTTATGGACCTGTAGAGCGATTGCCCAGAGTGCAGGGGAGACAGAATCAGTCAGCAGATTAAAAAAATAAACAATGTGTCTTAATGAAAACTGGATAAAGCTCAAATGGAGAAGGCAGGTTTGTGGATTTGAAACCAGGATAAGATCATCAATAATCATATAGAACGGTGGAGCGGGCACAAATGGCTGAATTCCCAATCTCCCGCCTAATTCCTCTGCATCTCCTAATCCCTATGCTCCAATATGGTAATTAATTATTTAGCAACTGACATTTTCTTTCCACTCAGAATTGATTGCAAACTAACAGTGAGTTTTTTTTTTGCCGTATCAAGTTCTCAAACACTACTCGACACATCTTGAGACAATTAACAATGCTAAAAAACTGCATCCCAGCAAAACTACCGCAGTAATATTACAGGATCTATGCCGATGGTATTGTGAGTGGCTCCTCTGTTTGACTCAGATATTTCACGATTGTTCGCAAGACTTTATCCACAAAAAGTGTCAGAACTTCCTGTAAAATCCTTCCCAAACAACAATGTAATGCAGTGAGAGCGAGAGATATTCAACCATGCTTGGTATGGAGTGGCGCCCCCTGGTTAGCGATTTTTTCCATGTTAAAACATGGCCTTAGAATCTGATAAATGTCTGTAATTTGCACCACTAATTTTGAATAGATAAACAATGTATCTGAATGAACCTGAACTCGCACCGAAATCTCCTGATTCATATCTTATGCGCTGACCTTTATTGGTCCCAAAATGCCTCAGTGTTCTTTGTGATGGAGACAGTGTTATCATCACTGGATTAATGATGCAGAGAAACAAGATAAATTGCGCGGGACACTTTAAAAAAATTTTAAGGTGACAAATGAGGACTACTATATGAGTGAATAGTGGACTTTTAATTAACATAACAAAATATTCAATCAGAACTGAAATAAAATGGCCAATTCAGAATTTACTTCTGGTATTGAATCTAAGCTCGACATAGAGTGAGATATGAAATCAATAAAAATCATAAACAGAAATATAGTTCCAGAATGTAGCAGTATGCTAACTTCCCGTTCTTCCTCCAACAGAACCTGTCGCGGATGGCAGGGATCCACCTTCTGTTTTATACCAAGCCATTTATGAAGAAATAGATGATATCCCTCCCTACAAGCTGCACACTCAGTCTCGCGCTTCAGGTTTGTGTTTTTTTTTAAACCCAAGCTACACTGGGAATTTACTGTTTCATGTTTACTCTCCTTAGCCATTGTCAAGTGAATAATTAACCTCACTGTCCTCATGTAGAAAGGAGCTATATTAAATGTGGTTATTTATCATCAGAGAATTTGCGTACTGGTGAGATGACCAATGTTCATTATTGTTCAAGAACATTTTTGCCTTCTGTGTAAAAATAGCAAACAGAGTAGCTGTTTCCAATTTCCAACTGCTTTGTATCTTGCATATATCAATGTCTGATCTCAATAATAATAAGGAAAGCATTTGATTGAATATGTAAAACAATTCAATACATTAATGCTGGCTGCATATACACCATCTAATTACAGGACTAGTTAATATTTGGGAAAAAAAAATACCGGGCGTACAATAGTTTTTTTTTTGCTAAAATGAGTAGTTTTAAAACGATTTTTGGACCGAATGAAAGAAAAAAAATATGAAGAATAAGCAATAAAAATGCTAATCATTAAGTTTAAAGATGCATTGCCAATGCAAACAAGGAACCACAACAGGGGAAATATGTTAGACTCAGTGAAATAGTAAATTGAACCTAACGAGATGTAGAATCTGGGAAAAAAAGATGCAATTTTTTAAGGTGACAAGTGAGGACGACTATATGAGTAAATAGTGGACTTTTAATTAACATAAAATATTCAATCAGAACTGAAATAAAATGGCCAATTCAGAATTTACTTCTGGTATTTTAGACGGTAAGTTTATTTTACCAACAGTTCCAATACTGAAATGAGATAAGTATTAATCATTTGTTTCTTAATTTGTATCTTAAGTGTTAAGATAACACTTAAGTTCATGACTTCACAAGATGTGAATGGGAATGGTATCAACAGGTGGAAACAAACACGAACTAAAATCTTTAAATTCATTGGAACATGTTCATCCATGCATTTTCAAAGAAAGAAAAATTCTAGCAGAAGCAGAATTGTAGCTTTTCACCGAATCATTACTAAAGGGTGTAATGCCAGAGTCCTGGTGGAAAGCGGATATTGATGCTGTGATTAGAAAAGAGAAAGGAATATACCAAGAAAATAACTTTCAGATTACTGAACATTACTGGGAAGAAAGCTGATCGAATTTCAATAAAAGGAGGAAACAAAATAACGACATTAAAACAATATAAAGAAGTCTGTGCACTTTCCTGGTGGGATCCCTCACATAATCAATATCATCAAAATCTCACATAAAACTTCAGAGTAAATACCATAAAGACCATTAAGTTTTTTTCTCTCTCTCGTGCCTAATATTTGTTTGGAAAACTGCCATCTTATAAACTAATGTATGGGACAATGTCCTTTCTGCTCTTTTTCAGTAACTTCCAATCTTTCCTGTATGTTTCCAAATCCATGTTCCATCCAGCACTTCAATAGAAAAATACAGCTGACACTCCGGCTCCGTGCTGAGCGAGTTGCTGCACACTTGGCGATGTGATCTTTCATTGGAGCTATTCATCCAATGGCCAAGATGCATTCGCTTTTGGTTATGAATTGTCAGCTGACAATATTAAAAAAGACTTGAGCTAGGACGTTTTGCCAGAATAAAATCTACCATTTGACCAAGACAGATAACCATTTCACTATGAAAATGTTGTTATTTTCTGAATTTCCATATGGCAAAGACGACATTTCAAGACTACTTCATTAGCTGTAAATCGCCTATACAAGTCTTTATTCCATATGCATGAAATCATGGGGAGGCGATAAAAAAAATTACAAGCTGGCTGCAATAAAGCTATCAAATTGACGAGTAAAACATGTAGAGTTTGCACCTTCTCCACATGTCTGCATCTCTTTCCTTCAGATACTTCAGTTTCCTCACACTGTCCAAAGGTGTGCAATTCCAGTTGATTGGCCATGCTAAATGGTCTCTTAAATGTGGTCCGAGGGATTAGTGGTGTTCATAGAACATAGAACAATACAGCACAAACAGGCCCTTCGGCCCACGAGTTGCGCCGATTACATCTACCAATCCACAGACCTATCTATAACCCCTTATCCCATTCGTTTCCATATACTCATCCAGAAGTCTTTTAAAACACCCCAGCGAGTTTGCTTCTATCACCTCCGACGGCAGCCGATTCCATTCATTCACCACTCTCTGAGTGAAAAATTTACCCCTAACATGGATTAGTAAATTTGCGGATGACACCAAGGTAGGTGGAGTGATAGATAGTGAAGAGGGGTGTTCTAGTTTGCACAGAGACTTGGACAAGTTGCAGAGCTGGGCCGAGAGGTGGCAAATGGAGTTTAATGTGGAAAAGTGTGAGGTAATGCACTTTGGCAGGAATAATAAATGTGTAGAGTATAGGGCTAATGGTAGGATTCTTAATAGTGTTGATGAACAGAGGGATCTTGGTGTATTTGTGCATAGATCCCTGAAAGTAGGCAGTCAAGTCGATAAGGTTGTTAAGAAGGCATATGGAGTCTTAGCTTTTATTGGTAGGGGGATTGAATTTCGGAGCCGCAACGTCATGTTGCAACTGTACAAAACTCTAGTGCGGCCGCACTTGGAGTATTGTGTGCAGTTCTGGTCCCCACATTATAAGAAAGATGTGGAGGCATTGGAGAGGGTACAGAGGAGGTTTACCAGGATGTTGCCTGGTATGGAGGGCAGGTCTTATGAGGAGAGGCTGAGGGATTTGAGGTTGTTTTCGTTAGAAAGAAGGCGGCTAAGAGGAGACCTTATTGAAACATATAAGATGATTAGAGGTTTAGATAGGGTGGACAGTGATAGCCTTTTCCTAGGATGGAGAAAGCTAGCACGAGGGGACACAGCTTTAAATTAAGGGGTGATAGTTATAGGACGGATATCAGAGGTAGGTTCTTTACCCAGAGGGTGGTTAGGGAGTGGAATGCCCTGCCTGCGGCAGTTGTAGATGCGCCAAGTTTGGTGGCGTTTAAGAGGTTAGTTGATAAGTTTATGGAAGAGAAGGGAATGGTTTAGTTTGGAGGGTCATTGCTTTTTTTTTCGTAATTGGTCGGCGCAACATCGAAGGCCGAAGGGCCTGTTCTGTGCTGTAATGTTCTATGTTCTATGCTCTATGTCCTCTGTATTTGCTTCCTCTCGTAGTGACCATTTCAGCTCGGGGAAATAGTCTCTGAGAATCCACCCTATCTATTCCTCTCAACATTTTATAAACCTCTATCAGGTCGCCTCTCAACCTATGTTTCTCGAGTGAGAAGAGTCCCAGGCCCTAAAGTCGGTGGAGTGGTAGATAGTGAAGAGGGGTGTTATAGTTTGCAGAGGGACTTGAACAAGTTGCAGAGCTGGGCCGAGAGGTGGCAAATGGAGTTTAATGTGGAAAAGTGTGAGGTAATGCACTATGGCAGAAATAATAAATGTGTAGAGTATAGGGCAAATGGTAGGATTCTTAGTAGTCTAGATGAACAGAGGGATCTTGGTGTGTATGTGCATAGATCCCTGAAAGTAGGCAGTCAGGTCGAGAAGGTTGTTAGGAAGGCATATGGAGTCTTGGCTTTTATTGGTAGAGGGATTGAATTTCGGAGCCGCAACGTCATGTTGCAACTGTACAAAACTCTAGTGCGGCCGCACTTGGAGTATTGTGTGCAGTTCTGGTCCCCACATTATAAGAAAGATGTGGAGGCATTGGAGAGGGTACAGAGGAGGTTTACCAGGATGTTGCCTGGTATGGAGGGCAGGTCTTATGAAGAGAGGCTGAGGGATTTGAGGTTGTTTTCGTTAGAAAGGAGGCGGCTAAGAGGGGACCTTATCGAAACATATAAGATGATTAGAGGTTTAGATAGGGTGGACAGTGATAGCCTTTTTCCTAGGATGGAGAAAGCTAGCACGAGGGGACACAGCTTTAAATTAAGGGGTGTTAGTTATAGGACGGATATCAGAGGTAGGTTCTTTACCCAAAGGGTGGTTCGGGAGTGGAATGCCCTGCCTGCAGCTGTTGTAGATGCGCCAAGTTTGGTGGCGTTTAAGAGGTTAGTTGATAAGTATATGGAAGAGAAGGGAATGGTTTAGTTTGGAGGGGCATTGCTTTTTATATTGGTCGGCGCAACATCGAAGGCCGAAGGGCCTGTTCTGTGCTGTAATGTTCTATGTTCTATGTAGGCCCCTCAACCTATCTTCATAAGGCCTGCCTCCCAATCCAGGCAGCATCCTTGTAAATCTCCTCTGCACTCTCATTTGTGAGGCTGCGGGGACAGAGGGTGGGATTGTTGTCAGTGCAATCTCGATGTGCCAAATGGTTTCCCTCTGCACTACAGGGTATCTAAGATTCAATGGATTTTCATTTCTCGTGGTAAGAGACAGGGGGATTCTTGATCATAAAAGCCTGTCTACTGACCCACATGTAATTAATTTTTTGTTTACATATTCTACATTCTCTGATGTCTCACACATTATCTGTCTGAAGCGAATGGACATTTTGGAGCCAGAGTAAAATTTTTGTCCAGTAAGTGCTGGATCTTCACTCTGGACGACTGCAATTAGTCTGCGGACTGTTCTCCCAATTTGGTGCCATGAGCAAATGCGAGGATATTTCCACAGAGGTGATGACGTTTTTGTGATCTCTACTCTGAATACCTGATGCGCTCTCTGCCATGATAACTTCACAATGGCTTCATAAGTAATATGCCAACCAACCAATTATATTGTGCTTATCAGTTTCTTCAAGCATTTACTCCTTCAACCAGATTGAATATTACACCAGTCACAGTTTGGGAGACAAGGATAATGGATCAGAATATCGTGAAGTAGAATTCTCCTCTATTCAGGGTAGGTCGAGTTCACATCCTCTCATTTCCTCCCGAGTCTTCTCCACGCTGTAATATCTAAAATAGCTTCTGATATTTCCCAAAGTGTACACCATGACGTGAAACGACAGTGCCAAGTAGCTCAAATATGGCAGATTGATTTCAGTTACAGAAACTTTGGATCTGAAACAATGTCTCATGATTGTTCAGAACAATTGAAATTAGTTATTCTTTAAAGTATCATGTATTGTCCCTGAGCGCTCTCGTGGCTATGAATTGTGTCCACGTTTGTGGGATCGGTGACTCATTAGAAAGGTATATATTTGAACTAAAATTCAAAAACAGATAAATAAAATTTCGTCCAATAATTCCCCATGCTCTAATTCACTGGCCTCCGCACTCAATAATGTCTGTTCCATAATTACTGTAGAAATAGACATATAAAAATTTCATTCTAACAGTCCTTTATTTATAATTCACATCAATTCAAACACTTTTCCTTCTCAGGTCCTGCTTTGACAGATTATGACGATGCTGAGACTGAAACCATTGACTCCCAGAGTGGGCACTTGCTGCTGGACCGGGACCCAGACGGTATCTTCACTTTGAGAAGTTCCAGCGGTGATCTCTGCATTCTGGATGGGATAAATCTTTGATTATTCAATATCTTAGACATTCACTGGATATCAGTATGTAATAATTGGAACAGGATTATGCCTTTCAGCCTCTCGAGCCTGGTCCGCCCCTCAGTGGATCATGACTGATCAGACATTCATCATATTGATTCTCTTGCCCTTTCCCCGTATTCCTTGATTCCTTTACTGATCAATAATGTACTCATCACAACCTTAAATGAGCACACGGACTCTGCCTCCACTGCTCTTTGTGGCAACGAGTTTCAAAGATTCACAACATGTTGAGAGGAGAAAATACTTCAAATTTCAGCAACAAGTTGGTACCCTTTATTCTGATTCTGCGCAGTTGGGTGCTAGAATCTCTAATGGCGGCAACATCCTCTCAGCATTTATTCTGTCGATCCCCATAATAATCCTATGTTTCAATGACATAATCTCTCATTCTTTTGAATGCCAATGTGCACAGCGGCAGTTTATTTAGCTTTCCATCCTAAAACTATCGTTTGATGCCTGTGATCATCCGAAGCACCTTTCTTTGAATTGACCGTAATCAAATGGTGTTTTCATTAAATACGGGACTCTCAATGCTCAATACTCCAGTTGTGGTCCTTCCAGGGTCACGGAATGATTACCGGATACCCCTGTTCTGTCCTTCTATGATTCATTCACAAGTACCAACAGGTTCCTGTGCATTTTAGCTTCCTGCAGTTATTCTCCAATATTATTTTGTTTTCCCTTTTTTGTGTTTTTTTTTTCTCCACTCACTTTTCCTATTAATATGTTTTTGTTTGTAAAATGGCCCTCTCGACATGGGTATTTCTAACAATTTTAGCGCCGTCCTTAAATTTGTCTCCAGTAGTTTTGCATCCTTCCTCCAAGTTGTTATTTAAAAAAAATGGACTTCAGATTGATATTTAGGTTGAAATAAATCTTTAAGTTAAATTGCACCATTCTTTCAAGCTCAGCCCTTGTGACACCCTGTTTCACGAAGATCTAGACAAGGCCACACTGAAAAACCTCTTGCCTTTGGCCCGAAATTCAAGGATTCTGAAGATGCATTAACCCTGATTTCTAATTAACTAGCACCAGCTGAGGGGCTGTGAAATCCTGTTTCCAATCTGCGATTAAAATTCACCCAAATAAAAGGACAATGCTTAGTTGATTGCTAAAATAATGAACAAAGTTGGTTTCAGATTGAAATTTAGCATTTCCTAGATACTGTGAGGAAATTCCTACCATTCCTGATTTCCTTCATAGAGTCCCATGCTGCAACTGCTTTCTGAGTTGATTTTCTCCTCTGATTATTACTGCAGTTTCCCGCCCTCTTGTGTGGAATATACTTGCTCTGGTGTGCATCCAATCGAAGAATCATGCGGCATTTGATTTTAGTTCCCATCACGAGGAAGTTACCTTAAGTCTAAACTTCACCAAAACTATGTCTACCCCCAGTACTGTACACTAAATCCGCATTATCCAATCTTATCGGTTTCTTCCACGCCAACCAAAAATAACAAATTTATTTATGCCACAAACACGGGTATTTTACGCATATACATTAGAATGTTATACCGTATTTTTACGACATTTTCCAATGAGAGAGCCGCAGTGTAGAGATGTGAGCTGTCCTACGTGGTTTCTGCTTTGTGATTTCCTGTAATATTTTGAGTGGTACGTTACACTGAAAGGATCAGAGAGTATGTGTAGTGCCTCTTTGATAGAAAGAAAATGCCAGTTGAACTGGAATATAATACAAGAGCTTGTGAAATGTTGATCTGATTGTGGAAATGGTTCTAATTCTTACTCATTTTTTCTCTTATCGCTTCAGGTCACAATCATCAACACATTCAGAATGTGACGTCCTCAGACAAATGACTTAAAACAAAGGGGATACTTTTCCTCAAATGTCACCGTGTCGAATATGCTTTAATCCCAGATAAAAACGTTGTTGTTGTTGTGTCAATAGTTATTCCTTCATGTTATGTGTTTTGTGAGTTCTTATTTCTGTCCTCGTTTTGTGTGAAAGAGTTAACATTTTGTTCAATCAACAATGAAAAAACAATGTAGACTGTGTATCGAATATTGCACTGTCCATGTTACATTGTGGAACAGAGCCGTTATTATAATTCAAGATTTGATGCGTGTTTTTGTCAAATGGATTTGAAGTTTATTTTGTAAAATATTTGCTTCTTTTGCCATTAAATAAAGATTAGGACTGATAAACACATGGTTTGCTTCCTTTTGTTCATTTATTGTTTTCCAAATCGTCACGGAGGCAGAGAGAGGACATTTACGGGGAATGAGGTTCACACAGATCGAAAGGGATTACTGGGAGGATGAGAGGGGACCTTAGGAAGGTTTTCACTCAGAGAATGGTGGGTGTCTGGAATTCGTTTTCTAAACTCGTCGATCAAACAGAAACACTTCCGGTCACTCGTTCAGCACCCAGAAATGGAGCTGAAATGTTGCAACTTGTAAAGATGGAGGTGGGTCACCAGCAGGTGGGATTAGAATGGAATGCTTGTTTATATTTCTCCAGCAGCTGCAGACGTGGTGGGCTGAATGGCCTCTTTCAATGCCGTAACCATATTTCTGCTTTCTGTTAGCCCTATTGCTGGGCCAGCTGGAAGTGTTTTTTTTTATTAAGAAACAAGAGGACGGTTGAGGATATTGGGGCAACACTGAGTTAATCTCATGCCCATCCCTCCCCACTCCCTTAATCAAAGTGAGTGAGAAATCTCCTTGCTCGCCTTACGTTCAATCCAAATAGATTTGCCCGAGTGGCAGCACGGTGCCACAGTGCTTAGCGCTGCTGCCTCACAACGCCAGGGATCCGAGTTCGGTTCCAGCCTTGGGTGGAAGTTGCAAATTTTCTTCGTGTCTGCGTGGGTTTCTTCGGTGCTCCGGTTTCCTCCCACATTCCAAAGATGTGTGGGTTAGGGGTATTTGAGGGTAAATATGTGGGGTCCGTGGATTCGGGTAAGATGCTCTGTCTATGCTGTTAAGTGGGGGCAATTCGATTCCTGGGGAAGAGCTCCAAGCTGCTGCAGTGACAATTCACTCTCTACTTCAAACACTCTGCAATGCAGACTATGGAGAGGATGTACAACAGGGAGCTTCTTCCGTTCCAGTGAAACTAGGATTGTTGCTCCATCTGCTGCAGCATCCCAACCACATCCACCAGGGGCAATCTGGGCAATAGGCTGCAGCGAGACCTGCGCCTGTGCCAAAGACACACCCATCGCTGCCGGCCATTTTGCGTTGCCCCGGCACACGGCAGGCAGCCATCGCAGGGAGATGGCTTCAAAGGGCGTTGTCCCGCGCTGTGCCCTCTGGGAGAACTGTCAAGATGTAGAGATGCCGGCGTTGGACTGGGGTAAACTCAGTAAAGTTTGACAACACCAATGTTAAATCCAAACAATTCATTTGATAGTAAATCAGCGAACTTTCAACTTTTTGTCTTCATCAAACAAATGCAGTGTTCTGGTCTGCAATAACACACATATCAGCACAGACAGTCAGAGATTGCTGATTAGAATGCGAATCCTTACACCTAACCTGCTATTCAAGTGTAAAAGTGGCTAACAATGTGAGTGAAGCATTGGTTCGAGAAATGTGTATTTTCTCCAGACAGCACAGTAAGTGAGGTTTTTTGCTAACCCAGGCAAGTCATGGGGGTTACAGATAGTGTGACATGAAGTCAAGATCCCTGTTAAGACCGTCCTCATGTGTGCGGAACTTGGCTATCAGTCTGTGCCCAGCAACTCTGCGCTGTCGTGTGTCACGAAGGCCCCCTTGAAGAACATTTACCCGAAGGTCGGAGGCCAAATGCCCGTGACTGCTGAAGTGTTCGCCCACAGGAAGGGAACTGTTTTGCCTGGTGATTGCTGAGCGATGTTCATTCATCCGCTGCCGTAGTGTCTGCATGGTCTCCCCAATGTACCATGCTTCGAAACATCCTTTCTTGCAACGTATTAGGTAGATAACATTGGCCGAGTTGCAAGAGTATGTACCGTGTACCTGGTGAATGGTATTCTCACGTTTGATGATGTCATCCATATCTATGATCCAGCATGTCTTGCAGAGGTTGCTGTGGCAGGGTTGTGTGGTATTGTGGTCACTGTTCTCCTGAAGGTTGAATAGGAGACGAACACGGGACACGGTGGACAGAGTACCCTTTGTTGTCCAGTACTTCCCCGGAGTGGAGAAGCTACGACATCTCTCCGGAGTCTTCAATATATTATTGGTGACGATGAACATCTCGCTAGGGCCATCCCCCGCCCTCCCCCCGCAATTCTTGCTTTCAGACAATCGCACAAACTCAAACAGATCATTGTTCGCAGCAAACTACCCAACCTTCAGGAGGGGCTGGTGGTGACTTCACAACAATATAGCGATGGCCCTGCCCCACCACAGACACCGGAAGTTCCGGTGAGGAGCAGCGGCCTGGCGCAAACGACACTGGGAGCAGCAGCTGGGACGGACATAGCGACCCCTGGTGACCAGGAGTAGAAACAGCCGTAGCACCAGCGCTGTCTCTGTCCAAAGGCTTCCCCAGTTCAGCTGCTCAGAGGCATTAGGAGCAATTTCAAATGTAAACAGTCTCTCAAATTTAAACCCATCCACCCCTCCCTCATTCCATCTCAAGCTCCCTGCCTCCATCCATCCCTCCTTCCTGTCATCCATCCCTCTCTATCTAACTCACTCTCCTTCTCTCCATCCATCCCTCTCTACAATAAGAACCATTCTATCAGATCAACAACTACCGCCTCATTCTCTCAGTCTGTATCAAATCTGCCATTAGATATTACAATTCAAACATTATCATCTCTCCAATATAGTACTCGTTCAGGGTGATCACAGACAGCAGATAAGTCATCAACACAACTGCTAGAGGGTGACAAAGTGACTGGAGATTGCCCCTGTTATCGGACAACAAATTTTATGAAATTGGGCACGCAATATGGAAGCAGACTAAAACCACACTCAGAGCCCCTCCACTAAAAACAACAGACACAGACTAGCGTGCTTTTTGAATGCAAATGAGGGTTAGCACACAGGAGAAGCTGGTCAGGAAGGCAACCCCAGGAGCTAATTTAAAAAGTACACCTCCCCACCCCACTAAATCAGCACTTCTAAACCAGTCAAACAACCAACCAACGGCTAATCACCTTAAGATTAGCATTAGCTTAGGAAGCACCACTGGCCCCTCAAACTTCCTGAGAATAATTGCACACCTATTGTTCAAGTCCTGGAGATTCCAGACCAATCAGACAAAAACAATTAACACACACTTAAAACGATCATCCATACAATTGAAAACATCGAGACAGGATGGCCAAAATCAAATACTGTAAACAAAGCATTAAAATTTGAATCGCCTACTATACCGAAGTTTGGGTATAACAAGATTTACAGATTTTTTTATTATTTAATTAGTCTATATTGTTCTCTTTGACATTTGTATGCATTTTTTAGCAAAGTATGACGCATGTTTTACATCTTGAAAAACCAGCATACAGGCAAATTCTTTCCCAGGAGAACAATTATATCTAACACATTTGTTCCATTCAAACGTAAATGCAATTTCAGGTATATGTGTTTTTGTTTGAGCTCAGAGATCATTGTATGTTCACCAAGAGCTTTTAACTTCTCTGTCTTTCTTTAACACTTTGACAGTTGTGTTCTTCTAAAGTTTTAGAATTATATTCTTCAAGCATAAGAATGGATGGTTTGTTGAATAAAATGAAGTGTTTTTAATATCCCAGGGAAACCCCTGTTTATATTTAGCCTGACTGATCAGCAACATAACGTCACTTCTCTGATTTCTGCATCTTATCAGCATTACAGTCACACTGCACCTGGCCTGTAATCTGTGTTTCACTCTCCATACCACAACTACTGAATTAGAGCTGATAACATGCCGTTTCTAAATCCACATGCCTAAAACGACCTAGCACCGGCGAATAACCCTTTCCATTATTCATCTGACTTCCTTTAGGTTCGTCAGATTTTTTTTCATTGTTAAGGTCACGCTGCTTGTCATTTAGAGTACATGAGCTGGGCTTTAATGTTGCAGTTGTATAAAACGCTGTTTAGACCTCATTTGGAATACTGTGTCCAGTTCTGATCGCCTTACTACCGGAACGACGTGGAGACTCTGGAGAGAGTGCAGAGGAGGTTCACCAGGATGCTGCCTGGTATGGAAGGTCTGAGTTAAGAGGAGAGATTAAGCAAATTGAGACCGTTTTCCTTAGAAAGATATAGACTTAGAGGAGATCTGATAGAGGTGTACAAGATTTTGAAGGGGATAGATAGAGTAAACAGGGTTAAGCTTTTTCCTAGGATGGACTCAAATAGCACGAGGGGTCACGGGCTTAGGGTGAGGGGGGTAAGGTATAATTTGGATGCTAGAGGGAGTTTTTTCACACAGAGGGTGGTGGGGGTATGGAATGCACTGCCAAGTAAAGTGGTGGAGGCAGGTACTCTAGAGTTATTTAAGAAATACTTAGATGGGCACATGAACAGAATGGGAATGGAGGGGTATAGAAAACTGATTTAAAATAGGGATCATGAGCCTTGGGAGTCCTTGGGAAGTGTGTAAATAGATGATGATATTGATGTATTTGTTTTTATCCTACAGGTGCTTTGGTCCACCTTGTTGTCTAATGAGGGGCACACACGTGATGGGTCGTGAGCGGACTGTTCTTGGATCTTTTTTGACAGTATCCTACTGCTTCACATCGTTAGCGTACGCTCGACCTGGACCATCTGATGGGCAACAGGATAGCTCAGTGACTATCGCTGTGCTGTGCAGTTACATGGTTTTGGGTCTGTGTCTGTGGGGGTTTGCGCATTCTCCCCGTGTTTGCATGGGTTCTCTCCGAGTGCTCTGGTTTCCTCCCACATCCCAAAGATGCGCTCTTAGGCTAATTGGCAAAACAAATTCTCCCTAAATTGTCTCAAATTTGGTTTTTAATCCATAGATCTATAAACATGGACAGGGTTCGCGTGTAGAAGTGGGAACATTGAGGTGGCGGCGCGGGATCGTTGGGCCGAAGGGCCTGTTTCCCGTGCTGTTTTGTTCTTTGTTCTTTGGTATAGCAAACTGCAGCAATTTGAACTCGGCCTGCACACTTTAGTATTAAAAGGAGATGGCAGCAGATATAGTGTACTTTTTTATTATTTCAAAGTTTCTTAGATTCTGGAAAGATACCGGAGATTGTTATGGGGATCGACAGGTTAAATGCTGAGAGGATGTTGCTCTATTAGAGATTCTCGAACCAGACTGCGCAGAACCTGAATGAAATTGAGACTGAAATTTGAAGCATTTTCGCCTCTCAGCAGGTTGTGAATCTTTGGAACTCGTTGCCACAGAAAGCTCTGGAGGCAGAATCTTGTGCACATTTAAGGCTGTGATTGGTAGATCATCAATCAGTAAAGGAATGAAGGGACACGGCGGAAGGCAAGAGAGCCAATATAATGAATGTCTGATTCGTCATGATCCACTGAGGGGTGGACCAGGCTCGAGCGCCTGAACGGCCTAATTCTGTTTCAATTTCTTGTCAACTTATTGTCTACTGGTCACGTCGACTGTTTCAGAAATGGAACAATCAAAGTTTTATCTCACTCAGAGTGCTGAGATCACCGCTGGAACTTGTCGAAGTGAAGATACCGTCAGGGTCCCGGTTCAGCAGCAAGTGCCCACTCTGGGTGTCAATGTTTTCAGTCACAGCATCGTCATAGTCTGTCACATCAGGAGCTGAGAAGTACAAGTATTTGAATTGGAATTAATTAATAATAAAGAGCGGTTAGAGTGATTTCCTTAAATGCATATTTCTACAACAATTATGGAACAGATATTGATCTATTTTAGGATTGAGGCCAGTGAGTAAAGCATAGGGAATAGTGGACGATTTTATTTTTAATTTTAGTTAAAATTTATACCGTTCTAATGAGCTACCGATCCCGCAAAGCACACCCAATTCAGAGCCAAGAGAAGTTTCTGGGGGAAAATATGGTAATTTCAATTGTTCTGAACGGTGATAAGCATTGTTTCACAATCAAAGGTTCTGTAACTGTAACCATTCTGTGATATCTGAGCGACTTGGCACTGCCATTTCATGGTGTACACGCCATGGTGCACGTTTGGAGATTTCAGAAGCCATTTTAGATATTACAGTGTGAGAAGGCTCGGAAAGAAATGGTAGGATGTGAACTTCAACCTACCCTGAATAGAGGAGGATTCCACTTCAGGATATTCTGATCCAGGATCCGTGTCTCCTAAACTGTGACTGGTGTAATACTCAATCTGATTGAAGGAGTCAGTGCTTGAAGCAACTGGTAAGAAAAAAAAAACAATTGTTTAGTTGGTAAATTGTTTATGGAGCCATTGTGATGTTACCATGACAGAGAGTGATTCAGAAAGTCAGATTAAAGATCACAACATCTTCATCATCTCTGAGGAAATATCCTGGCATTTGATCCTTGCACCAATTTGGGTGAACAGTCCGCAGACTGACCGCTGTGGCCCAAAGTGAAAAATCGGCATTACCTTACTGGCAATCTCACTTTGGAAATTTGTTCAAATGATAAATTTTGTTCCGGACAAAGGTGCAAACTCAAGTCTCTAGTATGGACAGCCAAAAGAGAATGGATATTGACCATTGAGTGAATAGCTCCTCTGAAAGATCATATCGGCAAGTGTGCAGCAACTCGCTCAGCACGGCATTGGGGTGACAGCTTTATTTTTCTGTCGAAGTGCTGGGATGGGACATGATCTGGAAACGGTTGAAATAAAGAAAAGATTGGAACTTACTGAAGAAGGAGCAAGCAGGACATTATCCCATTAGCGGTGTATTAGATGGCAGTTTCCCAAATGAATGTTGGACACAAGATAAATACTTTCCTGATGTTTACCGTATCTACTCTGATGATTTTTGTAAGATTTTGATTGTGTTTATGATGTGAGGGATCCTTACATGACAAATTTTGTTTCTATTGCTTTAATGTAGATAATTTATTTCTTCCTTTTGATTAGTTTCCCTCCCAGTAATGTTCAGTAAACTGTTTTATCGGCATTCTCCTTTTTCTTTCCTAATCACAGAATCAATATTTGCTTTCCACCATCACTCTGACATTACACACATTAGCGATGAGTCGGTGAAAAGCTGCAATTCTGCTTCTGCTAAAAGTTTCCTTTCATTGAAAATACATGGATGAAAATGTTTCAATGAGTTTCATGTTTTCAGTTCGTTTTTGTTTCGACATGTTGATACCATTCCCACTCACATCTAGTGAAGTCATGAGCTCAAGTATTATCTCTGGTAGAAACAGAAACAAACAATTAATTAATATTTCTTTCATTTCTGTATTGTGATTTTTTTTTTATAAAAATTATCCTTCGAAAATGTCTGACGTAAATTCCGAATTGGCAATTTTATTTCTACTTCGATTGAATATTTCATTATTTTAATTAATATTCGATTAATCACTAATATGGTGGTCTTCCTTTGCAATCTTAACAAATAACACCATCATTTTATCCCCCGATTCCAAATGTCACTTGGCTCATTTCACTACTCCACTGAGTCGAACAGATTTCCTGGCTGTTGTCCCTTGCTGCATTGGCGATGCGTCTTTTTATTTAATAGTTTGCTTTTATTTATTTTTGTTTGTTCTTATTATATTTTATCTTTGATTCTGTCCTAAAAAAGTTTTTGAAACGAACAATTGTACCAAAAAAAACTATTTTCCTCCAGGATATTTCCCAAATACTAATCTATCCTGTAATTAGACGCTGTGTATGTGGCCAGCAGGAATAAGGTATTGAGTGTATTTACATATTCAATCAAATATTTTACTAATTGTGATTTAGAACAGACATTGATGTGTGCAAGTTGAAAAGCAGTTGGAAATTGGAAATAGTTATTTGCTTTTGATTTTTAAACAGGAGGCAAACATTTTCTTGAACAATAATGAGTATTTGTAATTTATTAAGCACGCAAATCCTCTGAAGATAAATAAGGACATTTATGAGGACAGTGAGGTTAATGCTTCTCTTGACCATGGCCAAAAGCGGGTAAACATGAAGTGGTGTTTTTTTTTCATGTAACTTTCGTTTTTTAAAAAAAAACACAAACCTGAACCACGAGACTGAGTGAATTGCTTGGCTGGAGGAACATCGTCTACTTCTTCATATATGGCTTGGTATATAACATTAGGTGGATCCCAGCTACGCACGGCAGGATCTGTTGGAGGAAGACCGGGACAATTAGCATATTCTTACATTCTGGAACTATATATCTGTTCATGATTTGTATTGATTTCATATCTCACTCCATGTAGAGGTTAGATTCGTTCCAGGGTCCCGCAGAATTTACTTTGTTTCTGTGTATCATGAATCCAGTGATGATGTCACTGCCTCCATCACAAGGAACACTGAGACATTTAGAGACCAGTGAAAGGCAGCGCATAAGATTGGAATCAAGAGAATTCAGTGCGAGTTCACACATTTACAGTAGGTTTGTCTATCTGTTCAAAACTAGTGGTGCAAAAGGCAGATATTCATCAGATTCCATGGCCACGTTTTAACATGGAGCAGGACAGTAACCTGTTGCCAGAGGGCGCCACCCTAAACTAAACATGGCTGAACAAAATATCTCCGGTTCTCACTGCTCAGCATTGTTGCCTTGGGAGGATTTTACAGGAAGTGCTGACACTTTGTTCTATAAAGTCTTGGGACTGAACATGGAGTATCTGACTCAGAGAGCGGACGTTATTTACTGGCTTGAGTCCTCTCATATTAGTGGCGTAGTTTTGCTGGGATGAAATTCTGAAAAATCATACAATTACATCTCAACATGGGTTGAGTAGTGTTTGCGAGCTTGACACAGCAAAAAAAAAGTCAGTGTTTGTTTGCAACCAATTGTAAGTGCAAAGAAACTGTCAGTTGCTAAATAACTAATAAACACATTGAGACATAGGAATTAGAAGTAACAAAGTAATTAGGAGCGAGATTGGGCAATTCAGCCGTTTGAGCTCGTTCCAACGTTGTACATAATCATGGCTGATCTTATCCTGCTCTCCAATCCACAAACCTGCCTGCTCCATTTGAGTTTTATCCATTTTTCGTTGAGACACTTTTTTTTCTTTCTTGAATCTGCTGACTGATTCTGTCTCCTTTGCACTCTGAACACTCTTTCTTAAGATCCACAATCCTCTGAGAGAATTTATCCCTCACCTCAGATTTGGAACTCCTTCCTCTCACTCTAAATCTATTAACCTTTGTTAAAGACTTTTCAACAAAGAGGAAAATCATTTCAACATCCACCTCATCAATCCCTTTAGCATTTTATATATCTCAATCAGATTCCCCGTAATTCTATTGAGCTCCAGTGAGTACAAACCCAGTCTCTTCAAACGCTCCTATCATGGCAGTCCTTTCATCCCGGGAATCAATCTGATGAACATCCCCTGAACTGCCTCCAATGTCAGCACATCATTCACCATGTGTGGAGACTAAATCTGGATACAATACTCCGGGTGAGTTCTCACCAACCCTTATCCAGTGATAGTAACATTGCTTTTCATTTAAATTCCTGTCCTTTTGCAATAAATTCCAATATTCTGTTTGTCGTTCTTACAAAATGCTGCTTTTGTGCATTCACGTTCTGTCACTCATGCACAAGGACCCAGATCCCTCTGCATTGACAGACTTTGAATATGTGCTTCCTACTTAAACACTCAGTTACCTTTCTTCTGCGAAAATGTCTGACCAAACAAGTATCCACCTTAACCTCCATCTGCCACAATGTGGTCCATTGTCCGAGCCTGATAATATCTATCTGTAAACTCGAAAATCTCATCAGAATCTACTTTCCCACTCATCTTTGGATCATCCACAGATCTCGCAATCTTTCACTCTGGCCTGAATCACAGGTCTGTTTTATCAGTTGTAAACTGCTGAAAGCTGAGTACCGTGTAATCCCTCATATTACACTTTTCTCTCTATTCAGAGAAGTAGCCTTTTAACCCTATGCTATACTTTCTCTCACTCCAAGCCAATATTCTGTGCCCCACGTCTGGGATCGACCTCTCTTTTCCAAGGCCTTTAAGAATCTAGATGTGCCATCCACGTGATGCCCATCATCCACCTCGCTATTTAAATCCTCTAAAAAAAAACTTCAGCAAGTTTGTGAAAGACAACTTTTCCTTCAGTAAATCGAGCTGATTCTTGTGAATTCCGCGTTGTTTTCAATTGATCAGCTATGATTGACTGCAACAACTTCCCAACATAGAGGTCAAAATAAGTGGTCTACAGTTTCCCTCTTTTTGAGTGTCTCCTTTTTTCTGAATATGAATGTCACACTGGCGTGTTTCCAATCCACTGCTATCTTTCCAGAATCTAGGAAACATTGAAACAACAAACAAGTAAACTATACCTGCTGCCATCTCCTTTAATACGAAAGTCTGCAGGTCATTAGAGTTCAATTTGTTGCGTTCAACTTTTTTATCATTGCAAGAACAACAAAAAAATTCCAATTAAAATTCCAGTACTAACCTCTGGGTATCGGCCTCATTGTTCCTGTGGAGCAGCACGGAGAGGCAGCGATTTGGGAGAGCGTAAAGTTCGAGTGTTAAGTAATTTTTAACCTTTTTTCTTTGGTTAAAGTAGCGAGCGGGGGTAGTTTTTTGCTGTTTTTATTTGAACTAACTGGAAACCGGAAGTCGTCATTAGGAGGCTGCCAGTAGTTGTAGTTTTTCTCTCTTACTCTATAAATTGGTACAGAGAGGAAACCCGATACTCTACACAGGTAGAGTATCCCACCCTCCACCCTCCTCTAACCTAATAATAAAAGTGTGTGGGAAGTTTTTTTTCTCTCTCCTAGAAATTAAAGTATCAGGGATGGCAGTGCAGGCAGTACGTTGCACCTCCTGCAGTATGTATGAAGTGAGGGACATCAGTAGTGTTCCTGCTGATTATACCTGCAGGAAGTGTGCACATTTGCAGCTCCTCGAGGATCGCGTTAAGGAGCTGGAGCTGGAATTAGAGAAACTCAGGATAATTCGGGAGCTGAGGAGGATATTGGCAGGAGTTACAAAGAGATAGTCACTCCTAAAAGTGATTCTTGGGTAACTATTAGGAGGAGGGGTAAGAAGCAATCGGGTAGACAATCCCCTGGGGCTGTTCCCCTCCAAAACAAGTTTTCTGTCCTGGAGGCTACAGTTGAGGAAGAATCAACTGGAGATGGCCAAAGGGAGCAGGTCTCTGGGGGTGAGCCTGCTGAGAATGCTCAGGTGGGTAGGGGGAATAAGAGATTGGGCCTGGTAATTGGGGACTCCATAGTTAGGGGGACAGATAGGAGAGTAAATAGCAGTGAAAGGGACTCAGGGCTGGTGTGTTGCCTCCCAGGGGCCGGGGTCCAGGATGTCGCAGGCCGGGTTTTTAAGATTCTTAAGGGAGAGGGGAGTCAGCCCCAAGTTATAGTTCATGTAGGGATGCATGATATAGGTAGGACAAGGGAAGGGGACATTAAACAGAAATTTATGGAGTTGGGGTGGAAGCTTAGGGCCAAAACTGGCAGAGTGGTTATCTCTGGACTCTTGCCTGTGCCACAGGATAGTTTAGAGAAGAACAGAGAGAGGGAATGTTTGAACTCGTGGCTGCGGGGATGGTGCAGGAGGGAGGGGCTCAGGTTCCTGAACAATTGGGACTCATTCTGGGATAGGTGGGACCTCTACAAGAGACATGGTCTACACCTGAACCAGAGGGGAACCAATATCTTGGGGGTAAAATTTGCAAAGGCTATGCAGGGGGCTTTAAACTGATTCAGAGGGGGGTGGGTGGGATCCTGAGTAGTTGGGGTGCTAAGAGGGACGAGAATAGGGGGGTCATAGAGGAGAACTGTAAAACACAGCAGCATACGGGTGGAGTAGGGCGTGGTTTGAAATGCGTATACTTTAATGCAAGAAGTATTCGCAATAAGGTGGAGGAACTTGCAGCTTGGACCAGTACCTGGAACTTCGATGTTGTGGCCATTTCAGAGACGTGGGTAGAGCAGGGACAGGAATGGTTGTTGCAGGTTCCGGGGTTCAAATGCTTCAGTCGGAGTAGAGAAGGAGGTAGAAGAGGGGGAGGAGTGGCATTATTAGTCAAAGACTGTATCACAGTGACAGAAAAGAAGTATGATGAGGACTTGTCTGTTGAGGTAGTATGGGCTGAGATTAGAAACAGGAGAGGAGAGGTCACCCTGTTGGGAATCTTTTATAGACCTCCTAAAAGCTTTAGAGAGGTAGAGGAAAGGATTGCAAAGTCGATCCTGGACAGGAGTGAAAATAATAGGGTAATTGTTATGGGGGACTTTACTAATATTGATTGGAATAGCTATAGCTCTAGTACGTTAGAGGGGTCAGTTTTTGTACAAGGTGTGCAGGAAGGTTTTTTGACTCAGTATGTATATAGGCTAACTAGAGGTGAGGCTACATTGGATTTGGTGCTGGGCAATGAGCCAGACCAGGTGTTAGGCTTGGAAGTTGGTGAACATTTTGGTGATAGTGACCACAATTCGGTTACGTTCACCTTAGTGATGGATAGAGATAGGCATGAAGCTGGGGGCAGTAGTTATAGCTGGGGGAATGGTAATTATGAGGCCATAAGGAGAGAATTAGTGTGCATAGGTTGGAGTAGTAAACTACAGGGACTGGGAACATCTGAAATGTGGAGCTTATTCAAGGAGCAGCTGCTGCGAGTCCTTGATAAGTATGTCCCTGTCAGGCAAGGAGGAAATGGTCGAGTAAGGGAACCTTGGTGTACGAAAAAAGTTAATTCGCTGGTTAAAAGGAAAAAGGAGGCTTATGTCAGGATGAGGCTTGAAGGCTCAGTTAGTGCAATGGATAGCTATAGATTAGCCAGGAGGGAGCTAAAGAGTGAGTTGAGGAGAGCTAAGAGGGGACACGAGAAGACTTTGGCTGATAGGATCAAGGAGAATCCTAAAGCTTTCTTTAGATATGTTAAGAATAGAAGATTGGTTAGGGCAAGATTAGGGCCAGTCATAGACAGCAGTGGGAAGTTGTGCGTGGAGCCTGAAGAGATTGGAGAGGCACTGAACAAATATTTCTCTTCGGTATTCACGCAGGGAGATGTAAATGTAGTTGTGGAGAACACTGAGGTACAGGGTTGCAAACTGGAAAGTATTGAAGTAGATAGGGAGGATGTGCTAGATATTCTTGAGGGTTTGAAGTTAGATAAGTCCCCTGGGCCGGACGCGATTTACCCTAGGATTCTCTGGGAGGCAAGAGAGGCGATTGCAGAGCCTCTGGCTCTGATCTTCAGGTCATCGGTGGTTACGGGTATGGTTCCGGAAGACTGGAGGATAGGGAATGTGGTCCCATTGTTCAAGAAGGGGAAGAGAGAATTTCCAGGGAATTATATGCCAGTGAGTCTTACTTCTGTTGTGGGCAAAGTATTGGAGAGAATTATTAGGGATAGGATTTATAGTTATTTAGAGAGAAATGAATTGATTGGGGATAGTCAGCATGGTTTTGTGAAGGGTAGGTCGTGCCTTACTAACCTTATTGAGTTTTTTGAAAAAGTGACCAAAGAGGTGGATGGGGGTAAGGCAGTTGATGTGGTATATATGGACTTTAGTAAGGCGTTCGATAAGGTGGCCCATGGAAGGCTTCTGCAGAAAATGCAGATGTATGGGATAGAGGGTGATTTAGCTAATTGGATTAGGAATTGGCTAGCAGATAGAAGACAGAGAGTGGTGGTTGATGGAAGATATTCATCGTGGAGTTCGGTTACAAGTGGTGTAACTCAGGGATCTGTTTTGGGCCCCTGCTGTTTGTAATTTTTATAAATGATCTGGATGAGGGTATTGAAGGATGGATTAGTAAATTTGCGGATGACACCAAAGTCGGAGGAGTGGTAGATAGTGAAGAGGAGTGTTATAGTTTGCAGAGAGACTTGGACAAGTTGCAGAGCTGGGCCGAGAGGTGGCAAATGGAGTTTAATGTGGAAAAGTGTGAGGTAATGCACTTTGGCAGGAATAATAAATGTGTAGAGTACAGGGCTAATGGTAGGATTCTTAATAGTGTTGATGAACAGAAGGATCTTGGTTTATATGTGCATAGATCCCTGAAAGTAGGCAGTCAAGTCGATAAGGTTGTTAAGAAGGCATACGGAGTCTTAGCTTTTATTGGTAGATGGATTGAATTTTGGAGTTTCACCGTCATGTTGCAACTGTACAAAACTCTAGTGCGGCCGCACTTGGAGTATTGTGTGCAGTTCTGGTCCCCGCGTTATAAGAAAGATGTGGAGGCATTGGAGAGGGTACAGAGGAGGTTTACCAGGATGTTGCCTGGTATGGAGGGCAGGTCTTATGAGGAGAGGCTGAGGGATTTGAGGTTGTTTTCGTTAGAAAGGAGGCGGCTAAGAGGAGACCTTATCGAAACATATAAGATGATTAGAGGTTTAGATAGGGTGGACAGTGATAGCCTTTTTCCTAGGATAGAGAAAGCTAGCATGAGGGGACACAGTTTTAAATTAAGGGGTGATAGTTATAGGACGAATATCAGAGGTAGGTTCTTTACCCAGAGGATGGTTAGGGAGTGGAATGCCCTCCTTAGTACAGGGCTAATGGTAGGATTCTTAATAGTGTTGATGAACAGAAGGATCTTGGTTTATATGTGCATAGTTCCCTGAAAGTAGGTAGTCAAGTCGATAAGGTTGTTAAGAAGGCATACGGAGTCTTAGCTTTTATTGGTAGATGGATTGAATTTTGGAGTTTCACCGTCATGTTGCAACTGTACAAAACTCTAGTGCGGCCGCACTTGGAGTATTGTGTGCAGTTCTGGTCCCCGCGTTATAAGAAAGATGTGGAGGCATTGGAGAGGGTACAGAGGAGGTTTACCAGGATGTTGCCTGGTATGGAGGGTAGGTCTTATGAGGAGAGGCTGAGGGATTTGAGGTTGTTTTCGTTAGAAAGGAGGCGGCTAAGAGGAGACCTTATCGAAACATATAAGATGATTAGAGGTTTAGATAGGGTGGACAGTGATAGCCTTTTTCCTAGGATAGAGAAAGCTAGCATGAGGGGACACAGTTTTAAATTAAGGGGTGATAGTTATAGGACGAATATCAGAGGTAGGTTCTTTACCCAGAGGATGGTTAGGGAGTGGAATGCCCTGCCTGCGGCAGTTGTAGATGCGCCAAGTTTGGTGGCATTTAAGAGGTTAGTTGATAAGTTTATGGGAGAGAAGGGAATGGTTTAGTTTGGAGGGTCATTGTTTTTTTTTTCATAATTGGTCGGCGCAACATCGAAGGCCGAAGGGCTTGTTCTGCGCTGTAATGTTCTATGTTCTATGTAATTCCGTATCCCATGCACGGGTGGATGGAGCAGGAATATGAATGTAGATTCTTTACTCAAAGAGTGATTAGGGAGTGGAATGCCCTGCCTGCAGCTGTTGTAGATGCGCCAAGTTTGGTGGCGTTTAAGAGGTTAATTGATAAGTATATGGAAGAGAAGGGAATGGTTTAGTTTGGAGGGGCATTGCTTTTTATTTTGGTCGGCACAACATCGAAGGCCGAAGGGCCTGTTCTGTGCTGTAATGTTCTATGTTCTATGTTCTATAACCCCCTCATTTATCTGTAATATTTTACTGTTTCTCGTGAGACTTGAAATAAATTCCTGGTCAATACTCAGTTAATTTGTTTCTGAAATGTTTTCAAATCATTCCATGTAAATCGGCAGAGAAGCCCATCTAATGTATGAAGCAACATCCATGACTCAGCGTGGGTTCAGGGATATGATTCAGGTCTTACCTTTTATTGATGATCTTCTCTGCATTACTGCCAAAAGGGCGATTAACTCACAGATCAACAGGACACCGAGTGATATGCAAATCATCAGAGGGATGGAGGTGCTTTCATCTTCATGTCCTTCATGAAAATTCAAGGAAATTTCGTGAGATAAGGTGCCCACAACGTTTTTAAATACTTACATGATTATCAGAACACTCAGACTGTCGTTAGTAATTGACAAAATTAAGGCAATGCAAATGTGTGGCAATTATTAATCCGCATGTAAAATGAGCCGTGGTAGTGATTGATATTTATTACTGAGATATACCTGAAGGGGTGGATGGAGAAGTCGGAGATAATTCCGGACCTGATGAAGAAATGCTAAAAAGTACACAATTATTTGCATTGTTGGTCAGAAAGACATCTGAAAACATGAATTTTCTTTGGCAAAAAAATGGGCCGAAAAATGTCGCACAATCCCAAACTGCACCACTCAGTGGGACACTTACCAGAGCAAATCACACTGGCATCTTCCTTGTGATCACAGTCAGCATGAGCTAATGACGAAGAAGGGCAGTCAAACAGAAAGGTTTCACTTCCGGTGCACTTCATTTCATCCAGCCAATTAGTACCGTTACCCTGCCCAAAAGCGGCCCGTCCTGTGGCCTCGAGAGCAGAGCCACAGCCCAGCTGTCTGCAGACAACACTGGCATCGTTCAAATCCCAGGAATCATCACACACCGTGCCCCAGGCTCCATTACACAATATCTCCACTCTCCCGGAGCAGCTGTTGTTACCTCCAGCCAAGCGCAAACTTTGTCCTGAGATTGTCAAAGATAATAAATAAATTACTAACCTTGATATAGCACAAAAGAGGAATACAATCAGATAGCTGTTTCATTAAGTTGAGAAAACACCTGATTCTCTCTTGCAGCTGTTCACTTGCTCTTGCTCCGGTTTGTCTCCCTCTGTTGATAAGACAAACATGTTGACTCCATGAGCTACATCAATATTTCAAATCACACATGCAAGCAGAGTGACTGATGGTGTTACCTGAACAAACGACACCTGCATCTTCCCGATGCTCACAGTCGTGTTGACCCCACGGGTCTGCCTTTCACTGCCAAAGGGTCGACTCGTGTGAAAGGCACTCGATCTCATCCAACCAAATAGGTCTGGATCCTTCCCCGAATGAGCAAGCGTCATAGGCGGTGTTAAGAAATTTGCCACAACCTAACTGTTTACAGATCACAGCTCCAGCGTCTCGCTCGAGCTTGTCAGAGCACACTGTTCCCCAGGTCTCGTTATAGAGCACTTCCACTCTGCCCTCACAGCGATGCTTTCCCTTCACCAAACGCAGTTCTTTGTGCTCTGTCAAGCAAATCATAAATAACCACGCGGTTCAATTATCAATTCCGTATCCATGCACTATGTTTCTAAGTTGAATTCACTCTTTGCCTTAATTATTGAATAAAGGTCACATAAAAACAGACATAATCAAGAATAAGCAATATTGAATTTCAGTCGAAACATTTGAACGATGAAGCCGATTGATTTATTTGCAAAGCTTGCAGCAATGGTGAAAGGGGCAATATTTTGGATGTTCTGTGCGCGGATTACCAGCAGAGTTTCAAAACGTTCCCCTAATGAAAGGCCACTAAAGACATTGGGAAACCAGGCAATCAGTGAAAAAGTAGATTTTAAAAAGTTTATGGACTTTTTCACTGCTAACGTAACAAAATTCCCGGAGTGAAGTTCATGCATTTGTGCTGTGGTCGCTGGTCCTTGGGAGTTAAATAAATCAGTAGGACTTTGTAATCAGCAATAATGATAAAAATGAACGGCTATTGTGGCAGCAAATTTGTCTGTACAATTAATCCTAAAGAGGATTGCAAGTATGTAACAAAATACTATTACATGACAGGATAAAGATGCCGATGACAGCTTAGTGTTCGTATTGTTAAGTGGAATGCAGCGAATTTTGATGCAAAGAATAAAGTGACAGCACGCGTCTAGAGAAATAAGTGATTAAATCAAATGCCTTTGCCAAATCATCCAGTTGGCTGAAACAGTTTACACATTGATGAAATTTAAGAGTTGTGATCATAGTAGTCAGTGATATTAATTGGAAGATGTGTTTATGTCAGGAAATGAGAGATAAAGAAACATAAGGCAACCCATCAAAAGGAGGATATAGAAATATTGTAGCGATAATGATGCCCTGAATAAATATCACAGGGAGGGATTTGGCAGAAGAGCATTCGTAAGTACCATCCTTAGGTATATCAGGAACATATCTTATATATGAAACTTCTAATGTAACTGAAGTTGGGACATTTACCAGAACACATGATCTTCACATCTTCTTTATGAATACAGTCGTGTTTACCCCACAATGCATGGGGACATTCCCAGAGAAATGATTCATTCCCAGAGCATTCCAGCTCATCCAACCAAATTGGCTGTGTGTCAGGTCCAGCCGAAGCAGGAAGAGGAAGCCGCAATGCATGTCCACAATCCAGCTGCTTGCAAACCACGTCAGCGTCTGTCAGATCCCAGGAATCATCACAAACTGAGCCCCAGGTCCCATTGTAATAAATTTCCAATTGGCCCGCACATCGGCTTCCACCGCCAGAGAGCCTTAACTGCCTGTGTCCTAACAGGAAATATATAGTGTCATATTATCCTTTCAACATAGTGACCTCATTGTTAAATTGAAACTATTGGATAATGTTGATCTAAATAATAACCGATATGTTAGATGGTATTGACAGGGAAATAAATCAATGCACCTGTTTCATCTTACACAACATAATAAATACCCAGTATACATATATTTCAGGTATTCCTAACACCCACAGATTGTACCTCACCCATTCTCTGCGATACACTTCGCTTTAACATATAATAGTGTCATTCTGTTAATTAATTGTTCTACAAACAGTGTTTTAAGCAGACATTTTATACTTTGTTTTTCACTGCTTTTTTTTGCCATGGACATTTCAACAGATTTTTGTAACACAAACTTATATTTCGGAACTAATCAGAAAATGCTGAAAATATCAAATAGCCCAGCAGCATCTAAGGACAGAGAAATAGACTTAACCTTTCAGACAGTGACCTGTCCTGGAAGTTGCTGCTAAAATCTCCAGAAGTCCCTTGTTTACTCAATAAATCCAATTTAAAAAAAACTGATGACCGTCTCATCTAAAACGTGAATGCAATCAGACCATTTCTAAATAATCGTGCAGCTTCCAATAAAGCAGCAGCGACCCACCGCTCGTACAAACCGGAACTCGCTCCCACCCGCTCCCCTCCACCACCACCAGCCCTGACGTTTGATCTTCACTGGACTCTCTTCAGACAATTAAAAAAAAAGCTTCAAAATATCGTGATCATTTTCAAAAACTTCAATACTCTCAACCCCTGATCCCGCTTCAAGTGTCAACCCAACCCGTTCAAGCGTTCATGATAACCAGTGTCTATGAATCCACTGAAGGGTCTCGATTTCCTTCATCCCTGATATTCTTTGCAGTAAAACTTTCTACATCCATATTTAAAGTTCACGATGTTAGCGATAAGGATACAAGATTGGAATTCCGGTCTTAAACATCTTCCCCTCTTTGCTTTCTCCTTGTGCTGTTTAAACCCACTCCTCTGATCAATATATTATCTCTATTATCGATACTAACTTTGTTCGGGTTGGTTTCAATTTACTACCAGCAATTACCCAAAGATGAACAAGAGTGACATACAGAAATCTGCTGAAATGTACATGGCAAAATTGTTTAATGTGCTTAAACAAGCGTTTAAGTTTTTATTTTTTTCCCGTGACGTCCTGTTCTGCATCCCGGCTTTCGTATCAAATATCTCATCTACGTTGTCCCCGGAAGCACGGAATTATATGATCCTGTTGACCAAGACTACATTTCTTTTCAATTATCGTTTCTGGAAAGTGACCTGTTTATTCACCTGAGCACAGAACCCCTACGCCGATGCTGTCACTGCGATGCGGGTTCAATGTGAATGTGCTGCACTTCCGGAGATGTGATTCGTTTCCTTCACACCGGACATCATTCATCCACACAGGCCCTTCACCCTCTCCGTACTTTGAATTGTTATAGGCGGTTAGCGCTTCTCCGCAGCCCAGCTGTCTACAGGTCACATTCGCGTCATTCAGATCCCAGAGGCTGTCCTGCACTCTGCCCCAGCTGTGGTTGTAGTAAATCTCCACTCGCCCATCACACCGACTGCCCCCATTCACCAATCTCAGTGACCAGTTTCCATCTAGGTGAAAAAAAGGCATTTAGAGCATTGATTACACTGCAGCAAATTAACGCGATTTGACACCACCTTTCACCAGTACATTTCTGTTTGTGAAAAGGTGAAGGATATTACTGAGAGCCGGTTTAACACAGTTAGGCAGGAGGGGAACCAACCAGAACTCCTGCTCTGTATCGAAAGTAAATACATTGTTCATTAAAGCAATAATATATGTTAGCAGAACACAGGAATGGGCTAGCATTTGGACGGACAAATGTAGAGACATCCTCATTAATCCCAGGACCGCGTGTTACTGAGTGATTTCAACAGGACGTAATGGGTGAATATCCAGCTGAGGCGATGGTGCGAGAGGTTGGACATTCATTTCCTGCAATTTGGGCAACACTTCTGTGAAAATTTATCTGGGCATGCTGGGATATGCTGCAACCCATCAAAGCAGGGACAGAGGGTATTCTGGCTGTGGGATTATTTGTTCGAAATGATAATTTGATACACAAAAATCAGTTTTAAAGATATTAACTATTAAGAACACAAGCGAGATGTTTTTTCAGAAGCTTCTTTGTGTTTTGTATTCAGAGAAATCAAAGGGGAAAGTTAATAATGGTAAGAAGGATACCGTTGTACAGATAGTTCTCCAAAGAACACTGAAAGGCCACGATAGAGGCTTCACTGGTAAATTCATATCAATGAAGTGAAAGGACAACGGTTACCCAAGTGTGAAATTGGCCCTTCGACGGGAAATAATTACAGGATTATTATGAACAGGAAACATTAACTCTGTTAATGTGGCTTCCTTGGGGGAATCTGTGAAGGCCTCCTGTACCTGAGATATGTTAAAGACATTGACTGTGGTGTGATGGACAGGATTAAAATTTTCAAATGCCGCGCTGGAGGTTTGCACAGGAAAATGGCAAGGTCATCTGATGTGGGAAAATCGAAATTGACTCATATTGGTGGGAAGTGGAACACGATTATTTTCCGCGAAGTTTTCACAGCCGCAGGATGTCCCAAAGCCTGGAATAGTCATCAATGAGCATTGCGGGAATTAGAGTTAGTTTTGAAATGTAATAATCAAAGCAGCGAGTTTGCACACATTACAGGACACCCGTATACAGCACTCTGATAAGTTTTAAGTTTATTTATCAGTGTCCTAAATAGGTTTAAATCAGGATGGACGCAGTGCCTTATATGATGCTGAGAAAGGGATAATACTAGCCTGGACACTGGGGATCTATTCTCTTGAATTACTTGATGTAATTTGGGTGGGTTTTTGTTTTAACCTCCAGGTTTCACAATGGCTTCAAAATCCCGAGGCTTCTGCAAATAAAAGGTGAATCTTAGAAAGTGTTCTGATTGGTACAGAGAGCGGGGAAGTCCTGGGAAGGGAGCCGGTGACGTTTAAAATAATTCACAAAATGTCAATGGTGACTGAATTGAAATCAGCTGCAGTAAGTGGTTAGGTTTGAAAATGAATTGTGTGAGTGTATAGCGGGGGAAGGACAGTCAATGTGTTCAGGAGCTTCCTTTCCCAGTTTCAGTCTGTGTGTCTATAAGATTATTGCAGTAGGGTTTTTACAAGATCCCACACCCTCGACATGAAGGTTTGTGGGACTGACATCCCATTGCTCAGGGATCAGAGAGAGAAACAACAGGAGTCAGAGGGGAAACAGTTTTCCTTATTTATAACTGACACCACGTGTAATGGGCAGTGTTTTTATACAAATACCAGCAGTGAAATTATATTGTTGAATATTCAGTTATTATAAACACAATCTCACACAGTCTGCTACCCACTGCAGTGTCTGTATTTTACAGTCCGGATTCCTCAGAGCCACAGACAGCCGTTTCACTCCTGAATCTCCCAGTTTATTGTCACCCAGATTCAGATCTATCAGTGAGCGGTTTGTACTGAGAGCAGAGACCAGGCCCTTGGCACAAGAATCGGTGAGATCATTGCCATTCAGACTGAAGATCAGAGAGAGAAAAATAACAAGAATCAGGGTAAATCCACATAAGATACAGATCATTAACAATAATAATATACGGCACGGGATATTCAAGAAACACAACTTCAGTCCATAAAGGCAAAATTCTATTGATGCCTTTGACAGGAATGGAGTGTGTGGTGGGGTTGAAGATGATGAGAAAGAAACCTTTTTCACCCTGCCAGTGGTTCGGGTCTGGAATTACAGCCGGGAAGTGTGGTGGAGGGAGACTGATTCGAGGCATTACAGAGGGCAGTCGATGAACATTCGAATGAAACAATGTTCAAAGATACGAGGAAAAGGCTGGAGAATGACACAAATTCCTAATGCTAATTTGGTGAGCTGGTACAGACACAATGGGCCAAATGGCCTCACTGTGCTCCATAACAATTCTGTGAAGATAATGTATCGATATTTCAGCTGGAAGTTGGTGATGTTGCAGTGTGGACAATGTTAGTAGCCCTAAACCTCAATGAAATGTTAATATTTCTCTCCAATACAGAGAGACATTTTTTTTACATGTAGCTTCAGGGCGACAGATCTCTTCCTTCACTCCTGAGGGAACAGAACCTCCCTCCAAACTGATATAGGCTTGAGAATTCCCAGGGAAGTGTCAGTGAATTGGGTTTAATCTTCCTTCTGCCATTTCAGTCCTTTGTTCATTAACCAGGGCTCCCTCACTGATCCCTTCAGAGCCTTTAAAAGTGCTGCTGGCTGCCTTTAAATCTGGTGCCAGCATTGCCTGAATGGGATCTTCCCCTGCAATCAGTGGTTAAGCTCTGGAACGAACTGAGCCCTGGAATAGATCACTAAACTTAAAAGAATGGGTCAAAGTACATTAGGTGGAGTAGATGTTTATCTGTGATGAAAGAGTGAGAGTGTGTAAGAGGTCTGAACTGAACATATACGGACAAGGAGGCATTTGTCTTTACACACCCAGTGCAGTAGTGAATGGGTCAATGAACTTTGTAATAGTGGAGAATGAAAAGAATATCGAGTAGCCTCCATACAGCTGGTTTTCATATATTTCAGATAAATGTAACTTTGTTTTCATGTACCCAGACTGTAGCTGCCCTTGCTGTTGTACACAAGTTTATGATAAGCTGCTCAGAAATGTAGCTGACCCAGATTGTAGTTAAGTTGTGTCTTTAATTTCATGGACTTTCACCTCATATAATGAAGCCTGCATGTCCTAAATATATTTCATATTCATTATATATTGCTTATGCGTCATGTACCAACATATTATACATATACACGTTATACAGTTTATGAACATAGGTTGTTATACCGGCCTGTTAATTTTAACTTGTCTTGTCAGTCTGTATGTTAGCTAAGGGCTAATCAAATGAAAGGAATGTATTTTTGTTGGAAATGCCATGCATTTGCGTATCACATATCTAAATCAGCTTGTTTTGTGGATGGTCAGTGACTTTTTTCTCAGTGTGGAATGGTCAACTACAAGACGGCACAGGGTGAAGGTGAGAGGGACAAGGTTTGGGGAGCTGTGTAGGATAAGTTTTCACGCAGAGGGTGGTGGGTTCCTGGAATGCACTGTCAATGGAGATGGTAGAAGCAGGCACGTTACCAATGTTCAAGGTGTATCTTAATGGATACATAAACAGGAGATGAACAGAGGAATAGAAACCGCATAATGGACAGTAAGTTCTGGGTCTGAATAAGGATTAGGACTCGACGCACTCTTGGTGGGCCGAAGGGCCTGTTACTGTGTTGTATGCTTGTTTGTTCTTCTTTGTATATGGAGATTAAAGTCACCCATGATTATTGCTGTATGTTTTTACACGATTCCATTATTTTTCCTGTGTCAGAGATTCTGAATATTGTTCGGGGTCACACAAATGATTCACACAAGTGATCTTTTAACTTTGTTAATTCTTATCTCTAACCAAACTGATTCTGTATCTTGCTCATTGGAACTAAGTTCACCTCTCGTTACTGTACTGTTATCCGTTACTAACAGTGAGACTCCACCACCATGTCCTGTCCTCCATTTACATAGAACATAGGACATAGAACATTACAGCACAGAACAGGCCCTTCGGCCTTCGATGTTGCGCCGACCAATATAAAAAGCAATGCCCATCCAAATTAAACCATTCCCTTCTCTTCCATATACTTATCAACTAACCTCTTAAACGCCACCAAACTTAGCACATCTACAACTGCTGCAGGCAGGGCATTCCACTCCCGAACCGCCCTTTGGGTAAAGAACCTGCCTCTGATATCCGTCCTATAACTATCACCCCTTAATTTAAAGCTGTGGCCCCTCGTGCTAGCTTTCTCCATCCGGGGAAAAAGGCTATCACTGTCCACCCTATCTAAACCTCTAATCATCTTATATGTTTCGATATGGTCTCCTCTTAGCCGCCTCCTTTCTAACGAAAACAACCTCAAATCCCTCAGCCTCTCTTCATAAGACCTGCCCTCCATACCAGGCAACATCCTGGTAACCTCCTCTGTACCCTCTCCAATGCCTCCACATCTTTCTTATAATGCGGGGACCAGAACTGCCCACAATACTCCAAGTGCGGCCGCACTAGAGTTTTGTACAGTTGCAACATGACGTTGCGGCTCCGAAATTCAATCCCCCTACCAATAAGAGCTAAGACTCCGTATGCCTTCTTAACAACCTTATCGACTTGACTGCCTACTTTCAGGGATCTATGCACAAATACACCAAGATCCCTCTGTTCATCAACACTATTAAGAATCCTACCATTAGCCCTATACTCTACACAATTATTATTCCTGCCAAAGTGCATTACCTCACACTTTTCCACATTAAACTCCATTTCCCACCTCTCAGCCCAGCTCTGCAACTTGTCCAAGTCTCTCTGCAAACTAGAACACCCCTCTTCACTATCTACCACTCCACCGACTTTAGTGTCATCTGCAAATTTACTAATCCATCCTTCAATACCCTCACCCAGATCATTTATAAAAATTACAACAGCAGGGGCCCCAAAACAGACCCCTGAGGTACACCACTTGTCACCGAACTCCACGATGAATATCTCCCATCAACCACCACCCTCTGTCTTCTATCTGCTAGCCAATTCCTAACCCAATTAGCTAAATCACCTCTATCCCATACATCTGCATTTTCTGCAGAAGTCTTCCATGGGCCACCTTATCAAACGCCTTACTAAAGTCCATATATACCACATCAACCGCCTTACCCCTATCCACCTCTTTAGTCACTTTTACAAAAAACTCAATGAGGTTAGTAAGGCACGACCTACCCTTCACAAAACCAAACAAAACCAAACAGTATCTATACCAATACTGGTATAGATGACAGTTACCAATACTGTCCAAAACCAATACTGTCGTGTATTCACTCTCCCCCTTTCACAAATCAATGGATGCTGTGTCCGGGGAGAGCTGTGAACATCTGAGGAGGAGGACAGAACCTCAGAGGGTGAACCATTATATTATTCACCCACACCCTCAACATAAGGATCTGTGGGACTGACATCCCATTGCTCAGGGATCAGAGGGAGAAACAACAGAACTCACAGGGAAAACAGTTTTTCTTATTCATAACTGACACCAATAGTAATGGGCAGTGTTTTTATACAAATACCAATAGTGAAATTATATTATTGAATATTCAGTTATTATAAACACAATCTCACACAGTCTGCTACTTACTGCAGTGTCTGGATTTTACAGTCCGGATTCCTCAGAGCCACAAACAGCCGTTTCACTCCTGAATCTCCCAGTTTATTGTTACCCAGATTCAGATCTATCAGTGAGCGGTTTGTACTGAGAGCAGAGGCCATGTCCTCGGCACAAGAATCGGTGAGAGCATTATCATCCAGACTGGAGATCAGGGAGAGAAAAATAACAGAAATCAGGGTAAATCCACAGTGTTTTTAAGAATAAGATCATTAACAATAATAATATACAGTGCAGGACATTCATAGAACACAGAACACTACAGCGCAGAACAGGCCCTTCGGCCTTCAATGTTGCGCCAACCATTATAAAAAGCAATGACCCTCCAAACTAAACCATTCCCTTCTGTTCCATAAACTTATTAACTAACCTCTTAAACGCCACCAAACTTGGCGCATCTACAACTGCTGCAGGCAGGGCATTCCACTCCCGAACCACCCTTGGGTAAAGAACCTACCTCTGATATCCATCCTATAACTATCACCCCTTAATTTAAAGCTGTGTCCCCTCGTGCTAGCTTTCTCCATCCTAGGAAAAAGGCTATCACTGTCCACCCTATCTAAACCTCTAATCCTCTTATATGTTTCAATAAGGTCTCCTCTTAGCCGCCTTCTTTCTAACGAAAACAACTCAAATCCCTCAGCCTCTCTTCATAAGACCTGCCCTCCATACCAGGCAACATCCTGGTAAACCTCCTCTGTACCCTCTCCAATGCCGCCACATCTTTCTTATAATGCGGGGACCAGAACTGCACACAATACTCCAAGTGCGGCCGCACTATAGTTTTGTACAGTTGCAACATGACGTTGCGGCTCCGAAATTCAATCCCCCTACCAATAAAAGCTAAGACTCCATATGCCTTCTTACAACCTTATCGACTTGATTGCCAACTTTCAGGGATCTATGCACATATACACCAAGATCCCTCTGTTCTTCAACACTATTAAGAGTCCTACCATTAGCCCTATACTCTAGACATTTGTTATTCCTGCCAAAGTGAATTACCTCACACTTTTCCACATTAAACTCCATTTGCCACCTCTCGGCCCAGCTCTGCAACTTGTCCAAGTCTCTCTGCAAACTATAACACCCCTCTCACTATCTACCACTCCACCGACTTTAGTGTCATCTGCAAATTTACTAATCCATCTTTCAATACCCTCATCCAGATCATTTATAAAAATTACAAATAGCAGGGGCCCCAAAACAGACCCCTGAGGTACACCACTTGTAACCGAACTCCACGATGAATATCTTGAATCAACCACCACTCTCTGTCTTCTATCTGCTAGCCAATTCCTAATCCAATTACCTAAATCACCCTCTATCCCATACATCTGCATTTTCAGCAGAAGCCTTCCATGGGCCACCTTATCGAACGCCTTACTAAAGTCCAAATATACCACATCAACCGCCTTACCCCATCCATCTCTTTGGTCACTTTTTCAAAAACCTCAATAAGGTTAAAAGGCACGATCTACCCTTCAGAAAACCATGTTGACTACCCCCAATCAATTCCTTTCTCTCTAAATAACTATAAATCTTATCCCTAATAATTCTCTCCAATACTTTGCCCACAACAGAAGTAAGACTCACTGGCCTATAATTCCCTGGAAGGTCTCTCTTCCCTTTCTTGAACAATGGGACCACATTCGCTATCCTCCAGTCCTCCGGAACCACACCCGTAACCAACGACGACCTGAAGATCAGAGCCAGAGGCTCTGCAATCTCCTCTCTTGCCTCCCAGAGAATCCTAGGGTAAATCCCGTCCGGCCCAGGCGACTTATCCAACTTCAAACCCTCGAGAATTTCTAACACATCCTCCCTATCTACTGCAATACTTCCCAATTTGCAACCCTGTACCTCAGTGATCTCCATAGCTACATTTCCAGCACTCTGCGTGAATACCGAAGAGAAATATTTATTCAGTGCCTCACCAATCTCTTCAGGCTCCACGCACAACTTCCCACTGCTGTCTATGACTGGCCCTAATCTTGCCTTAACCAATCTTCTACTCTTAACATATCTAAAGAAAGCTTTAGGATTCTCCTTAATCCTATCAGCCAAAGTCTTCTCGTGTCCCCTCTTACCTCTCCTCAACTCACTCTTTAGCTCCCTCCTGGCTAATCTATAGCTATCCATTGCACTAACCGAGGCTTCAAGCCTCATCCTGACATAAGCCTCCTTTTTCCTTTTAACCAGCGAATCAGCTTTTTTCGTACACCAAGGCTCCCTTACTCGACCATTTCCTCCTTGCCTGACAGGGATATACTTATCAAGGACTCGCAGCAGCTGCTCCTTGAGTAAGCTCCACATTTCAGATTCCACATTCAAGAAACACAACTTCAGTTCACACAGAAGGCAAAATTCTACTGATGCTGTAAATCTGAAATATGAATAAATATGTTGGAAATTCTCATCAGGTCAGGCAATATCTGTGAAGTAGATTTAGTTTCAGCTTAATTCGCTAAAATTAGAACTTGGAAGTAGCAGTGAATTAAATTGTTTGAAGTGACAGGGAGCTGGGGATGGGTGGGTGACAAGGAAAGAACAAAATGGAAGTGCCAGAGTGATTAAATGACAAAAAGGATGATGGTGAAAGGGAAGAGCACAGGATCCCCATGTCCTTACCCTGAGTCACAGGGAGGGACATGGGATGGTCAGTGGCTCAGGAATGGAGTGTGTGGTGAGGTTGAAAATAAAGAACAAAGAACAAAGAACAAAACAGCATGGGAAACAGGCCCTTCGGCCCAACGAGCCTGCGCCACCACCCCGATGTTCCCATCTCTTACCGCGATCCCTGTCCATGTTTATAGATCTATGGAAAAAAATCAAATTTGAGACAATTTAGGGAGAATTTGTTTTGCCAATTAGCCTAAGAGCACATCTTTGGGATCTGGGAGGAAACCGGAGCACCCGGAGAAAACCCACGCAAGCACAGGGAGAATGCGCAAACTCCCACAGACATAGGCCCAAATCCATGTATCTGCACAGCACAGCGACAGTCACTAAGCTGTCGTGTTGCCCATCAAATGGTCCAGGTCAAGTGTACAGTAACGACGTGAAACAGTAGGATACTCTCGAAAAAAATCCAAGAGCAGTCCTCTCACACCCATCACGTGTATGCCCCTCATTAGACAACAAGGTGGACCAAAGCACCTGTAGGATAAAAATAAGTACATCAATATCATCATCTATTTACACACTTCCCAGGGACTCCCAAGGCTCATGATCCCTATTTTAAATCAGTTTTCTATACCCCTCCATTCCCATTCTGTTCATGTGCCCATCTAAGTATTTCTTAAATAACTCAGAGTACCTGCCTCCACCACTTTACTTGACAGCGAATTCCATACCCCCACCACCCTCTGTGTGTAAAAACTCCCTCTAGCATCTAAATTATACCTTACCCCCCTCACCCTAAGCCCGTGACCCCTCGTGCTATTTGAGTCCATCCTAGGAAAAAGCTTAACCCTGTTTATCTATCCCCTTCATAATCTTGTACACCTCTATCAGATCTCCTCTAAGTCTACGTCTTTCTAAGGAAAACAGTCCCAATTTGCCTAACCTCTCCTCGTAACTCAGACCTTCCATACCAGGCAGCATCCTGGTAAACCTCCTCTGCACTCTTTCCAGAGTCTCCACGTCCTTCCGGTAGTAAGGCGACCAGAACTGGACACAGTATTCCAAATGAGGTCTAACCAGCGTTTTATACAACTGCAACATTAAAGGCCAGCTCTTGTACTCTATAACCCTTCCTATAAAGGCTAACATACTATATGCTTTCTTCACAACCTTCTCCACTTGCTCTGCCACCTTCAGAGACTTGGTCACCTGCACCCCCAGGTCCCTCTGCGTTTCTATACTCTTAATAGGTCTACCCTTTATCATATACCTCCCTGCTACATTCTTTCTCCCGAAATGCATCACCTCACATTTATCAGGATTGAATTCCATCTGCCATCTAACTGCCCAAGCTACCAGCCTATCTATGTCCTGCTGCATCGCCTGACAATGCTCCTCACTATCCACAAGTCCAGCCATCTTTGTATCGTCTGCAAATTTGCTGATCACTCCACTTACTCCCTCTTCCAAGTCATTTATATATATTACAAATAGAAGAGATCCCAGTACCGAGCCCTGCGACACACCACTAGTGACGGACCTCCAGCTTGAAAAACACCCTTCCACTATTACTCTCTGTCTCCTATTACTAAGCCAGTTACTTATCCATCCAGCTACCTGTCCTTGTATTCCATTAGCCTTGACCTTCTCAACTACCCTCCCATGAGGGACTTTGCCAAACGCCTTACAAAAATCCATATAGACAACATCAACGGCTCGCCCTTCGTCCACCGTTTTCGTCACCTCCTCAAAAAATTCTACCAGATTCGTAAGGCATGACCTCCCCTTAACAAATCCATGCTGTGTTACCCTAATCAGATTGCAACACTCTAAGTGCCTATACATCCTATCTCTAACAATCCCGTCCAACAGCTTCCCTGCCACTTGACGTCAAACTTACCAGCCTATAATTTCCAGAGTTATCCCTACTACCCTTTTTAAACAACGGTACAACATCAGCTATTCTCCAGTCCTCTGGGACCTCACCTGTGTCCAAAGAAGAGACAAAGATTTGCGTCAGAGGCCCAGCAATTTCACCTCGCACCTCCTTAAGCAGCCTGGGATTAATGCCATCAGGCATTTGAGCTCCCTCCTACTCTCTCTGTATTCCTCCAACGCTGTCTCCGTTCCCAGCTGCTTTGACCTATCATATGCCTCTCTTTTCTTCCTAACCAAGTCCTCAATATCCCTAGTAATCCACGGCTCTCTAATCCTATCTTTCCCATCTTTCCTCTTGGCCGGCACATACTTATCTTGCAACATTTTCAGTATTCCCTTGAAAGATTCCCACATGCCTAGCGTGGACTTACCCTCAAACAACCGTTCCCAATCAATTTCCCTAAGTTCCTGCCTAACCTGACCATAGTTAGCCTTCCCCCAATTCAGCACCCTGCCCCTAGGGCAACAAGCATCCTTTTCCATCTGTATCCTAAAGTAGACAGAATTGTGGTCACTGTTAGCCACATGTTCCCTTATTACAACATCAACCACCTGCCCTGGCTCATTACTCAGAACTAAATCCAATATAGCCCCTTCTCTAGTCGGACTAGCTACATTCTGCTCCAACTATCCTTCCAGTACACACTTTACAAATTCCTGCTCATCCAAACCCCTAGCTCTAGGTACCTTCCAATCCACCCTAGGGAGATTCAAATCTCCCACTGTAATGACTCTGTTCTTTCTGCACCTATCCAAAATGTTTTTCTATACATTCTATTGTTCTTGGGTATGGTGCGGTCGGCATGCAGAATGCCTCGGATGTATTGAATATTATCACATGGGATCATTGGTAAGTGGTGTGTCCCTGGAAAGTGACACCTAACAAGAAGATCACTAGTAGGGTCATCTTCCAAGGTGTTGACATTATCCTGGAGAAGGGGGTGGGAAGAGTACACAAAGCCTGGTGGCCACCAGATATTGGAATCTTAGTGTTAACTAATTTCTATTAACGAACTTACTTAAGCATCCACCTACATCTATATACATATATAATATACTACTGCCATGGCTGACTTGTGGCTCTCCTCCGTCCTAGAAATGAAAGTTGTTAGTTCGATCTCCGCTGTGTGGATAAAGGTGGTTAGTTAGGGGTGATACATGGCCCATTTATGTCGACGGGCTATCCTCGTACCTACAGTCGCTCTGTGCTGTCTCCCCCCCCACTCCCCAGTGTGGTATGACTTTAACTGTGACCAGTGTTTGCAGTGGCCTTTCCCTTTGATATTGACACAGGCACATGTGTCGCTGGTGAAGATAATCTCATGGGGTCCTATGCATTTCGGTGAGAACCCTGTTTGGTCAGGAGGTCAACTCGGATTAAAACTTTGTCTCCTACTCAGGGAAGTGTGGTGGTTTCTTAACCTGGTCTCTTGATCTTCTTGTCAAGAGTCTCATTGCCCTCCCCGTCATTAATTCAAGTAGTGTGAGTCCTATGGTGGGACCTGGGGTGGCTTGAAGGCGCATTAAGATGCAGGGAAGAACATCTACCCAGCCCTGATTTGTCTCGGTGATTGACTTGGCAATTGCATTTTTAAGTGTGCGGTTCATTCGCTCGACCCATCCCAGAGCTCTGAGTGTGGTACGGGATATGGAATCGCAGTCTGATTCCCAGGGTTTTACAAGCCTGTTTCGTTATCTTGCCCGTGAACTGTATCCCTCGGTGGGAGTCCAGTTGTAGTGGGACTCCCCACCTTGGGATGCTCTCGTCTGCTAAAATGCGGGCTACGGTGATGGCTTCGCAATCCTGAGTCAGGAATGCTTCTACCTAACGGGTAAATTGATCAATTAGGACTAATGAATATTTCTTCCCTCGGCTGGTGGGCAGAGGGCCTGTGAAGTCGATCTGGAGGTTTTCCCAGGGTCCCTTTTGGTCGGGGTTGGTTGGCCAGTTTGACTCTCAGGAATCGGGCCTGGGTTGTGTTGGGCGGATATGATACAGCGCTGGCAGTGTTTGCCTACATCCCATCCAATCCCTGACCACCACCAATCAGCTGACAGTCGGGCCAGGGTCCCATCCCGGCCGGAGTGGTCGGCTGGTGGTGGAGTGGGAGTAGTTTGGTGTGTATAAAGGAGGGGGCGCCTACACGGTGCCCTCTGCGCCACACTCCATCTTTGTCCCTGGATGCCTCTGCCTGTATCCACTGTGCCACCTCATCTGGACTTGCATTACCCTGCAGCTTACAGATATCCCTTCCTCCGAGGGTGCTGTTCTGATAGAGGCTGTGTGCGGGACGGTTTCCCCAGCTGCAGTCTTGGCCGCAGCGTCTGCTAATTGATTCCCTTCCTGTTCTGCTGTCTTTACCCTCTGCTGGGCTTTTATCTGAATTACGGCTGATTCTGACGGCAGCCTGGGGCTACAGCTACCAGCTCTCAGGATTATAGTTTCATGCTTTATGCGCTCCTCTCCCCATGTAGTGATAAACCTGCGCCTTTTCCAAGCCATCGTGGACCACCCCGAATGCACATTGCCTCTCGGCATACACATTCACTCTTCCTGTTTATAGGGCTTCCCTGAGGGCTATGATTTTGGCCATTTGATCGGAGGTATCCCCACTCATGGTGTCTTTTGCTATCAGTGTTCCCTCTTAGTCCTACTCCTGCCCAGCCTGTGTGCTATTGTCGTTCTTCTCATCTTCGGAACCCGTCTACATACAGTGTGAGGTCGGGGTTATCTCGGGGTTGGTCGTTAATCCCCTCTTCAGTGTCTGGGTTAATCGGACAGCGGTGCAGACTTCCCTCTGATAGGAGCCCCTCTGCGGGGTTCTTCCCGGTGTCCCGCACTATCTGGACTGACCGGTCCCGGGGGAGGAGTACCCCTTCCCAATTGGACACCAAGGGGTGTCCGAAACAGTCCGGAGCCGGCCTGTATTCAGGAGCTGGACGATAGTGCGTTTTGTGTGTAAAATGATTTGTCCTGACACAGTGATCAATTCACAAACCCTGACTGCCCAGGCGGCACAATCTAGAGCTGCTACACATTTGTGCAGTCCCTCGGCTACTGGGGACTGCCGGGTGGGATAATATACCACCGGCTGCATGGTACCCTGTATTCTTGGGTTACTACAGAGCTATAAAATCCCTCTTCTGAGTCATAGAAGAGGTGGAAGGGTTTAGTTATGTTAGACCGGCATAGGACTGGGGCTAGTTCTGATTTTAGACAGGTGTTTACTACCTCCTGTTCAAGTCCCCACTCGATCGTTTCTGTCCCTGGTTTTCCCCCTTTGACCAGCTGCTGAATCGGTTCGGCCAGGGATGCGAGCTGGTCAGTGAAATTCCGGCAGTAGTTAAAGAGTCCCACAACTCCGCGCACCCCTTTGACTGTGTTTGGACGGGGCAGATTTACAATCACTGTCTTCCGATCGGAGCGGAGAGCTTTCTTTCCCATAGCTTATGTTGTGCCCTAAATACCAGACATAGAACATAGAACATTACAGCACAAACAGGCCCTTCGGCCCACAAGTTGTGCCGGAGTTTCATTCATAGAACATAGAACAGTACAGCACCTACAAATTCCAATTTGTAAATTTGCATATTTTTATGCACCTTGGCTCCATCACCGGTGATGGGTATTCACTGATACCGTGTACACACCGTCATTTTGTTAGAGAACAATGATGTAAAACAAATCATTCGGTACCCAGCTCGGTTACACCATCAAACAGTTTGATTTTTACACCAGTGCAGAGATAGACATTTGGCTCACCAACTGGTCTCTCCACTGAATAACATAATTCAAACATTCTTATTTATTTCCTCTGGTATCCCGGCTGGTTACAAACCAACCACGATATTGATTGATTGCATATCATCCAATCAAAATGAAAATTAGACATTTTCTACCTGTGTGATCAGCTCGAGGACAACTTTGGACCATCTCTTGATGTTTACCAGACACCTTATAGCAAATGCCATTGGGTGAGTCACTCTGACTCACTCCTCTGAGTTTATTTGCCGATCAGTCAGTTACACAGTGTAGCTGCCTGGGTGCTGATGGGAGAGGGCTTGCTCAGCAAGTTTAATGAACCATGACTGACGTACTAACCAGTCACAGGAATGTGGTCAAAATAGTCAAGTCTCCTAACGCCTCACATTCAATCTGCAGCATATCATTATATCATATCAAGGGAAATATATCTGCATTGTTTTCAAAAACTCTGATGAAAGGTCAAGGAAACGGTGTGATAGAGCTCAGGCTTCCTTTTAAATGTGCCTGAAATCACTGAATGAGAATGCGTATCAGGTGACCAAGTACATTGAGGACAGATCAGGTAATTATGCACATCAAACCAGTTGACCCAAGTGAAGAACATGTTCGGTTTGGGGCAAGCCTGCATCCAATGCTGTCGTTTTAGCAATTTTCACGGTGAGTCTTGAGCAATGCTCCTTCTGGGATTGTCTCCTTTTGCAGGAGTACGACTTCTCCCTCAGAGTTAATTTCAAATCATTATTATTTACTTTTCATTGCACTGTGACGACCAAAAACAGAATGTGACCAGAGAAATGACAGATATAGATTTATTGGATTCGGGCTTGCTTTTGTTTGAAGATTTTGATAAAATACGTGGTCTCAGCAAGGAAATGTTTGTTGAAGAGTTGTTGAAATTAGTTTCATTTCAAAGCCCAAACAACTTTATTCTTCACTTAAATTTAGCATCATTTTTTGTTTCGTTTCAACTGCAAGGAGCATCATAGAGTCTTAGAGGTCCATATAACACAGTCAAAGGCCCTTCAGCCCATTAAAGTCTGCACCAGTCAAATACAACCACTCAACGATTTTAATCTTATTTTCCAGCAATTGGTCAATAGCCTTGGCATCACAAGAACCTATCTGAATGCTTTGTAAATGTGAAAGAACTCTCTGCCACCAACACACATGAAGGCAGGAAATCCCAGGTTCACATCATCCTCTCACTGGATAAACCGTCTCAACATCCTGTTCCTTACTTTACATCTATATCATCTGGTCATAACTGTAGTGTCAATCCCCGACCCTGGACAGATACAAGATGGTGCCCAACAAGATCATTGTCTCAGAGACCAGATTTGCTCTTCGATTACATCAATTATCCCAATTTTCCGAGGCAGGATTCGATATTAGAATGTACAGACATCCAAACCAGGAGCAAGAAACTTTTACCTAATTTATCTGATTGTAATCTGAAACCCGCACTCTGACGATCTTTATTCAAACATAATGCTCATAATTTGAATTCATAAAATGTGGTTACTGCATGATTGTTCATGAATCAATAAATATTATGTCAGCCACATGTCTGTATTGGATGTTTTCAGTTACCGTTATTCCAGAATGCCATCTGGATATGTGGAACAATTCAGCTATTGCAAAAGAAAATTGCGTCTAATTTTATCACACAATCAGTCTTGCATGTTTCCCTGCTTCAGGACTCAATGATATTGTCAGTATATTTCCTGATGCATAAGCATTGCATGGATATCATTTGATGTTAGAAAGTGCCATTAAATTTTTCAGTCAAATCAGTCCATGCGAGCCGCTGCCAGTGCGACCAAAATTGCAATCTCCAATTATCTGTCATTTACAATAATTAGGGAAAACATTTTTTTAGATCTTTGGAAAACGTATATTTGTGAGTTGGAAATTTAAACACTTAGTTCCATGCAGTCTGTTGTGATGAAGTTCTTCCAACAAATCACAGAAGCCTCTGCTACAGGTTGCAATAATTTATGGTTAATTCAAGCAGAGATGGAACAACCCCAGAGCGGTTGAGGAGGGGTCACTCTCTAACACATTCCAGGTCTCACTGTTTGGTTCATACTGATATCGCTCAGAGAAGTAAATGTTCCGAAACTAAGAGCAGGCTTTGTGCAAATGTTGGAGTTTTCCCATTAGTTGGCTGTCACAAATTGAAGCCCCTTTTGATTACACATCGAGGGGTGTAGGAGCTGGGTGGTGAGGATGGTGTGGGGGAAGCTAATGTCTGAATTCTGACTGGCTGTGTCCAACGACAGCAAGTGTGCTACGCTGACTTATTGGCTGATGAGTCTATCTGAATTCACGATTGGCAGGCTCATTTCATTTTCAAAATTGCCAGGAGTCTCCTCATGTGTGGAGTTATCACGGGATCATGCTGCTTCCCTTTCAGTCTTAGAATGGAAACATCTGATTAGTTGGGAAAATATCAATCCATCTTATCCTGCAGGTACTTCAGTCCACCTTATTGTCCAACAAGGGGTGTACACGCAATGGGTCATGAGAGGGCTGCTCTTGGATTTTTCGAATCATTATCACATCATTAGTGTACGCTTGACCTGGAACAATTGATGGGCAACACGACAGCTCAGTGACTATCGTTGTGCTGTGCAGATACATGGATTTGGGCCTGTGTCTGTGGGAGTTTGTGCATTCTCCCTGTGCTTGCATGGGTTTTCTCTGGGTGCTCTGGCTTCCTCCAACAACCTAAAGATGTGCTCTTAGGCTGATTGGCAAAACAAATTCTCCCTAGATTGTCTCACTAATATGGTTCCAATGCAGATTTCTATAAACATAGACAAGGATCATGGGTGGAAGTGGGAACGTTGAGGTGGCGGCATGGGCTCATTGGGCCGAAGGACCTGTTTTCTGTACTGTGTTGTTCTTTGTTCTTTGTTCATCTGAGAGCTTCCTGATTGGACCTGCTGCTGTTTGTATCATCAAAGTTTCGAGATTGGCACATCCTGTTGTCGGGGCAGAGTCCAAGATAGACATATGCTTCATTCTGCCAGTGGGACTGTCCAGTTGATTAGTGAAGACTGCACTGTAGTGAAGCTTGATTGTTAAAGATTGGCTGAGGTGGCAGCTTTTCATGAATTTGGATTACTTGCATTCCTAGTTGTTTAGGATGATCACAGGATGATACATCCTGGTTGGCTACAGAATCTGTCAGCCAGTCTGTGTTTGGCAAACATGGCTGTCAGGCTAACAGCAATCTGATTACCTGTGGAAACATTGAGTCACTGAGTAAATCTTCATAAATTCCTGAAGTGGTTGAGAATTAGCAAACAAATCATTACAATTGGTGGAGGTGGATCACCAATAATCAGCTGTGTCTCCCTGATTGGCTGAAATGTGATGCTATCATTTGATTTGTTTCTTTACTAATTTAACGATTGATGCGAGTGGATATTTCACTGTGATACCGATCTGTTCTCTGAACTTGGGCTGAGTCACCACATAAATCAATGCGTTTGTGCAGCAATTAAAGTTCCGCAACATAATGGCAACTTGTCTAAATATATATTCAGAATATGTGTGATAAATTGGATCCTTCCCTGTTGTTTCATTAAACAAAAAATGCATTACATCCCCCAACCACAGGAGAATAAAGCAGCCGGATATGCTGAAGAGTAGTATTATAGACTTCTTCCTGCTCTCCAGCTCTGGGTCACGGCAGCTTTCTCCCTGAATCTGACCTCTCAGTCCCTTCCGGACTTGACTGGTCACTAAAATGTGTCTCACTGTCAGAGCATTGATGAATGGAATTAAAACAAATGGCATCAATGGATTTAAAACTACTTTAAACCAAGTAAATGCCGCCCATCTGTGGTCTGTATAATAACTTGTTTTTTCAACACAGAACCATGGCACATTTTTAATGATCTCTCCAGGTTCTAATGCAAAGAACGAGGGTATAGTTTTCAAACAGGATAGGACACTTATTGTTGTTAGAACCACAGTTGCAGTTTTCACTGTGCAATATTTTGTTTTCATCTTCTGGCAACAAATGGCCATAAATCGATCAAATGAGAAAGCAGTGGTGAACCAGACAGAACAATCAATGGCTGAAAAAAGGATTGCATTCACAACGGTGCACACAGGGGTGATGTCAAGGAAAGTTGTTCCAAAATAATAATAAACCATCCTCCAAAGTAAGACATTACAGATTAGGAGCACCAGATCCGCTGTTGCCATCGCCGTCAGGTAGAAAGTGGTGCAGGTGGAGAGGCCGCACTTTCCTTGAATTAAGATCACAATCGCCAGCAAATTAACTGCAATAGAAAGATAGGAATGTAAACTGGACATTGACTGTTCACTCGTTCCAGCGATGGAGAGGAAGGACAGGACTCTGTCAGGAAAGTAACTCAGTGAGGACTGTTTCCATATTAGAAATAGAGGGGTGGGTGTGTTGTGTGAAGGTTGAGGACTTGGGGGGATCAGGCTGGGATGAGGTACAGTAGGCTGTTCAGTGTTCCAAGTTATTGGGTGTCCTTGGTCTCGTGATTTCCGAGTTGATGTGAGTTTAAGAATCGGGGGTGGGTAATTCCATTTGTTTATTTTTGGAAAATGCCAGATATTAATGGGTGTAGGGCACATTCGTATTTTTGTGGTTTAGGTGGAATTGTTGGTGCTGTGCAGTAGGGATATTGGTCGGGATTGAGGTCGCGAACACAGGGAGCTAGGCCCCTGACTAACTGTCCAACAGCATTGAGGACATAAGAACATAGAACATAGAACATTACAGCGCAGAACAGGCCCTTCGGCCCTCGATGTTGCGCCGACCAATTAAGAAAAAGCAATGACCCTCTAACCTAAACCATTCCCTTTTCATCCATAAACTTATCTACTAACCTCTTAAACGCCACCAAACTTGGCGCATCTACAACTGCAGCAGGCAGGGCATTCCATACCTTTACCACCCTCTGGGTAAAGAACCTACCTCTGACATCCGTCCTATAACTACCACCCCTTAATTTAAAGCTATGTCCCCTCGTGCTAGCTTTCTCCATCCGAGGAATGAGGCTATCATTGTCCACCCTATCTAAACCTCTAATCATCTTGTATGTATCAATAAGGTCTCCTCTTAGCCGCCTTCTTTCCAATGAAAACAACCTCAAATCCCTCAGCCTCTCCTCATAAGACCTGCCCTCCATACCAGGCAACATCCTGGTAAACCTCCTCTGTACCCTCTCCAATGCCTCCACATCTTTCTTATAATGTGGGGACCAGAACTGCACACAATACTCCAAGTGCGGCCGCACTAGAGTTTTGTACAGTTGCAACATGACGTTGCGGCTCCGAAATTCAATCCCCCTACCAATAAAAGCTAAGACTCCATATGCCTTCTTAACAACCTTATCGACTTGACTGCCTACTTTCAGGGATCTATGCACAAATACACCAAGATCCCTCTGTTCATCAACACTATTAAGAATCCTACCATTAGCCCTATACTCTACACATTTATTATTCCTGCCAAAGTGCATTACCTCACACTTTTCCACATTAAACTCCATTTGCCACCTCTCGGCCCAGCTCTGCAACTTGTCCAAGTCTCTCTGCAAACTATAACACCCCTCTTCACTATCTACCACTCCTCCGACTTTGGTGTCATCCGCAAATTTACTAATCCATCCTTCAATACCCTCATCCAGATCATTTATAAAAATTACAAACAGCAGTGGCCCCAAAACAGATCCCTGAGGTACACCTCTTGTAACCGAACTCCATGATGAATAATTTCCATCAACCACCACCCTCTGTCTTCTATCTGCTAGCCAATTCCTGATCCAATTAGCTAAATCACCCTCAATCCCATACATCTGCATTTTCTGCAGAAGCCTTCCATGGGCCACCTTATCGAACGCCTTACTAAAGTCCATATATACCACATCAACTGCCTTACCCCCATCCACCTCTTTGGTCACTTTTTCAAAAAACTCAATAAGGTTGGTAAGGCACGACCTACCCTTCACAAAACCATGCTGACTATCCCCAATCAATTCATTCCATGCTGACTATCCCCAATCAATTCATTCCGTGCTGACTATCCCTAATCAGTTCATTCCATGCTGACTATCCCCAATCAATTCATTCCATGCTGACTATCCCCAATCAATTTAAAGCAGCCTTTTTTATTGGCTTCCATGCAACAATAACACAGTGACAACATTCACCACCAATGGACATCAGCAATTGTGCATTCGAACTAAAATAATGCACTGAAATATTTCACAAAAAACTTCCTAGGACAGAACCTTTCAATCCACAAGTACGATCATCCTGAAGAACAGGGACAAGGATACAACGGAACCCAAGCAGACAGAATTACCCCACAAAGGAACACAACATCTAGACTTGGGGTTATATCAGCCTTCCTTCACTGTCACTGCGTCAAAATCATGGATCTCCATCTCTCATAGCACTGTGGGTGTAACTACGCACCCAGAACTGCACCAGTTCCAGAAAGCAGGTCTTCACCACCATCTCAGGGCAAATTGCAGCTGGGCAATAAATTCTCATCTCGTCAACAGTAGACACATCTCACGATTATATAAAACAATATTACAATCAATGGCATATTTGTATCCATTTCTGTTTCTTTTGCATGAGTAACTCTCCGAATTTGAAAATTACAGTAAATTGATAGGTGCAAATCATTTTAATTTTCCAACATCCTGTGGCAAGTTAGAAAACCCAGCCTCGTGAAGAATCTCAAAACAAGTTGAGTTTGGCGATAAGCAGCAGAATAATCAACAAGCTGGCAACAATATCACTAGTGAGAAGTCTGACAACACCAGGTATAAGTCCAACTGATTTATTCAATAGTAAACTCACAAGCTTTCGAGACTCCCCTCTTCATCAAGTGAATGCATTTCCTCATCATGATCTAAAATACAAACTGTTTTCACATCTCAATCTCATACAACATTTTATGATTCCACATCTCACTCTAAGACAGCTCAATAGGACTAGACAGGAAAATGGTTCAACACAGCCAAGAAGGGCCAAAATGTCTGTTTCTGTGCTGTAATGTTCTATGACTCTATGGTTCTATCTCATCATAATACAACGCAATAAGATTCCACATCTCAATCTCACTCATGAATATAATATGATCCAACATCTCAATCTAATTCAACACAATATGATTCTTCATCTCATTCTAATTCAACATAACGCGATTCCACATCATAAGCTAATACATCAAATCATGTTTCTATATCTTAATCTGATACAACAATACAATATGATTCCATATCTAATCTCAATGCAACACAATAAGACTTCACATCTCAACTGAATACATCAACACACCATGATACTACATCTCAATCCAATACAGTTTTTGTATTGCAAGCATAGAATAGTGGGGGAATAGTGAAAAGCCACAGCGGTAATTCAATTCATCTGATGACTTAAATAGTATGATTGACCAAATGTTTGTATATAGATGACAATCAATTCGCACAGAGTGAAATATTTGTTCAGTTCACACACCGTATCAGATAATTACCATGGATATAATTACTTACCAGGAATCCCAAAAACACCTAGGATTGAATAAAATACTTTCTTCGCCATTTGAAATAGAGGTCCCATTTTCTGCGTGGTGGCCTTTTGAACTGCAAGCAATCTCTATATTAACTCTGAGGTAATGCAATCCTTTTAATATATACCCTGGGTATGCTCTGGGATTCAGGCATTGCAAAATCACTCAACTTATTTTCTTTTCTTTAATGATCAACACATGACAACACTGGATTAGTCTGGGGAATATGCATGTTTCTGAATTCGAGTTGCTGTGTTTCAAAGACTGGGCAATATTGAGAACAGTAAGTAACTAATAAAATTAGAGAGTACATTTTCCCATCAATGGCGGTACCATCTCAAACATCAAAACTCAAACTGACAAGTTGCTTCAATATGATCTTTCACCTGGTTGTGACTGATCAATAATTCAACTTCCAAGAGAGAGTTTATTTCTCAGCTGTTCTGCACTACCCTGGGATATAGAACATAGAACATAGAACATTACAGCACAGAACAGGCCCTTCGGCCTTCGATGTTGTGCCGACCAAAATAAAAAGCAATGCCCCTCCAAACTAAACCATTCCCTTCTCTTCCATATACTTATCAACTAACCTCTTAAACGCCACCAAACTTGGCGCATCTACAACAGCTGCAGGCAGGGCATTCCACTCCCTAATCACTCTTTGAGTAAAGAACCTACCTCTGATATCCGTCCTATAACTCATACCCCTTAATTTACTCCCAATATGTTTACTCTTTTTAACTGTAACATCATTGCAGGAATCAAATAATAAAATCTCTGCATTTCAACAGCACAATATGATGTGGTTTCTCATGCCAGTCTAATACAGTGCAATATAATTCCACATTGCCATCTGATAAAAACATATTTTCCCACATTGTAATTTAATTCAACAACACAATCTTTTGCACATCTCAATATAATGCAACTGAATATAATTTCAAATCTCGACTTAATGTTACACACAGTACGATTCCATATCTAATGCAACACGATATGTTGCCATATCTCAATCCTATCCAACACAATGTTCTCCAAAATCGAAGTCTAATTCAGTAACTCAATATGTTTCCACAAGCCAATCTGACACATCATAATATTATTTCACACCTCAAAGAATAAAACCTTAGAATCTGATTCCAATTCTCAATCCAATACAATACCTTAAAATTCCACATCTCAATGTAATACAGCAATACTGTATAATTCCACGTTTCAATCAAATACAACACAAAATGGTTCAATATCTCAATCGGGCTTAGGGTGAGGGGGGGTAAGGTATAATTTGGATGCGAGAGGGAGTTTTTTCACACAGAGGGTGGTGGGGATATGGGATGAGCTGCCAAGTAAAGTGGTGGAGGCAGGTACTCTGGAGTTATTTAAGAAATATTTAGATGGCCACATGAACAGAATGGGAATGGAGGGGTATAGAAAACTGATTTAAAATAGGGATCATGAGCCTTGGGAGTCCCTGGAAGTGTGTAAATAGATGATGATATTGATGTACTTGTTTTTATCCTACAGGTGCTTTGGTCCACCTTGTTGTCTAACGAGGGCATACACGCGATGGGTCATGAGAGGGCTGCTCTTGGATTTTTTCGTGAGTATCCTAGTGCTTCACGTCGTTACTGTACGCTTGACCTGGACCATTTGATGGGCAACAGGACAGCTCAGTGACTATCGCTGTGCTGTGCAGATACATAGATTTGGGCCTGTGTCTGTGGGAGTTTGCGCATTCTCCCCGTGCTTGCGTGGGTTTTCTGCGGGTGCTCCGGTTTCCACCCACATCCCAAAGATATGCTCTTAGGCTAACTGGCAAAACAAATTCTCCCTAAATTGTCTCAAATTTGTTTTTTAATCCATAGATCTATAAACATAGACAGGGATCGCAGGTAGAGGTGGGAACATCAGGATGGCGGCGCGGGGTCGTTGGGCCGAAGGGCCTGTTTCCCGTGCTGTTTTGTTCTTTGTTCTTTGTTCTAATAGAACAACACAAAATGACTCCACATCTCAATCTGATAGAACAGCACAATATGATACCGCATTTCAATGTAATACAAAAACATATCATGATTACGCATTTCAATCTAATACAACACAAAATGGTTATGTACCTCAATCTAACAAAATATAATGTGATTCCACAGCTCAGTCCAATGTACCGTCACCATATGCTTGCACATCTCAATCTAATACAACACAAAATATTTCCACACCTCAATATAATTTAACAGTTACGTTTCTTAATCTAACACAATACATGTTTCCACATCTCAATCTTCTTTAACGACACAATATCATGCCATATCTCAATCTAATACAACATGGCAATATGATTCCACATCTCAGTCCAAAAGACCAACGTAATATGATTCCAGATCTCAGTCTAATACAACACAAAGGGTTCCAATATTTCAATTTATTTGTACAACACAATGTAATTCCACATCACAATCTGATCGAACGCAAATATATTTCCTCATCATGTTCTAATACAACACAATATGATTCCACATCCCAATCAAATTCAACACAATATGATTTAACATCACGATATAATACAGCACAAATGATTCCACATCTCAATTTAATATAACAGACTATGATTCGACATCTCAAATACAAAACAATATAATTCCACATCTCAATCTAATACAAAACACTATGATTTCGCATCTCAACATAATAAAACACTATGATTTCACATCTCAATATAATACAACACTATGATTTCACATCTCAATCGAATACAACACAATGATTCAACATTTCAATTTAATACAGCACAATATGATTCAACACCTCAATCTAATGCAACACAATAGCATCTCACATCCCTATCTAAGACAACACAATATGGTTCCACGTCTCAATCTAATACAGCAAAATATGATTGTAATCTCAATCTAATAGGCAATATGATTCCACATCTCAATCTGACACACAATGTGATTCCACATCTCAATCTAATACAACACTATATGATACCACGTCACAATCTAATACAGCACAACGTGATTCCACATCTCAATTTAACACAACACCACAAGATTCTACATCTCAGTCTAATACAGCACACTATGATTCCACATCTCAGTCTAATGCAACACAATATATTCCACATCTGAATCTAATTCACCTTATGATTCCACATCTCAATCTAATACAACAGAGTATGATTCTGCATCTTAATCTAATGCTACACTCTATGATTCCACATCTCAGTCTAATACAACATTGTATGATTTGACATCTCAATCTGATACAACACAATACGATTACACATCTCAGTCTAATGCAACATAATGTGATTCCACTTCTCAGTCTAATTCAACACAATATGATTCCACATCTAAGGGTGGACTCTCAGAGACTATTTCCCCGAGCTGAAATGGTCACTACGAGAGGACACAGATTTAAGGTGCAGGGAAGCAAATACAGAGGGGACGTTAGGGCTAAGTTTTTCACTCAGAGGGTGGTGAATGAATGGAATCGGCTGCCGTCGAAGGTTGTTGAAGGCAAACTCGCTGGGGTCTTTTAAAAGACTTCTGGATGACTATATGGAAACAAATAGGATAGGAGGTTATAGATAGGTCTGTGGATTAGCCTGTTTGTGCTATATTGTTCTATGTTCTATGTTCTCCCCAATCTAAATTTAACAAGGCTAATCCACCTCTCGTAAACAACTTGGGACACTAAGATGAATTTAACATGGCCAATCCACCTCTTGTAGACAACTTGGGACACTAAGGGGCTATTTAGCCTGGCCTATCCACATCTCATACGCACCTTGGGACACCAAGGCGCAATTTAGAATGGCCAATCCACCTCTCATACATATCTTGGAACACTGAGGGGCAATTAGCATGGCCAATCCATCTCTTGTAAACATCTTGGAACACTAAGGGGTATTTACAGTGGCCAATCCTCTCTCGTACACACCTTGGGACACTAAGGTGCAATTCAGCATGGCCAAATCCACCTCGTGTGCTCAACTTGGGACACAAAGCAGAATTTAGTACAGTCAAAGCACCAGTGGTACACATCTAGGGACAGTAAGGGGAAATTTAGCATGGCCAATCCATGTCTTGTCCACTTCTTATGACAGTAAGGGAGATTTAGCACATCCAGTCTCCCAAACCTACTCGTCTTGGGGCACTAAGGAGCAATCCATCTAACCTCTACATCTTCGAACACAAAGGTGTAATTTAGCGTGGCCAATCCATATCTTGTACATGTCTTAGGGCACTAAGGGGCAATTTAACAAGGCCAGCTCACGTCTTGTACATTACACAAATGGTCAATCCAGCACTGGTACACATCTAGGGACACTAAGGGAACATTTAGCCTGGCCAATCCATCTCTCGTACACACTTTGGGACATGAAGGGGCGATTTAGCTTCCCAAATACCCCTAGCCAATATGTCTTGGGACACTAGTGAGCAATCCACCTAACCTATACATCTTCAAACACTAAGGGGCAATTTAGCATGGCCAATTAACCAAAACTACACATCTTTGCACATATTGGGATGCTAAGGAGAATTTAGCTTGGCAATCCACTTCTCGTACACATCTTGGGACTCAAGGTGAATTTAGCAAGGTAAATCCACCACTCGTACGCATCTTGGGACAATAAGGGACAATTTAGCATGGTCATTCCATCTCTCGTACACATCTTGGCACAACTAATGGGAATTTAGCATGGTCAATCCAACAAACCTGCATATCTTTGGATACAAAGGGGCCATTGAGCACGGTCAATCCACCTAACCAAAACATCTTGGGACACTAAGGGACAATTTAACATGGCCATTGCAACACTTGTACACATCCTGGGACACTAAGGGTCAATTTACCATGACCAATCCAGCTCTCGTACACACTGAGGGGAATTAACCATGGCCAATCCACTGCTGCACAGCTTGATACACTAAAAGGCAATTTAGCTTGGCCAATCCATCCTGTCGTACACATCTTGAGAGACTAAGGGGAATTTAGTATGGCCAAATCACCTCTCATAAATATATTGGGACACTAAGGGGTAATCCAGCTAATTTATACATCTTTGGACACTGAGAGGAACAATGAGAGGTGGCCAATCCACCGAACCAACATATCTTGGGACACTAATTCACAATTTAGCATGCCCAACCCATCTCTAGTGTACATCTTGTGACACTAAGGGACAATTGGCAATTTAATATGGCCAATCCACCTAATCTACACATCTTGGGACACTAAGGGGGGCAACTTACCAAGGCCAAGCCAACTAACCTACACATCTTGGGGCACTCAGGGTCAATTTAGCAAGGCCAATCCACCTCATACACATCTTTGGACACTAAGGGCAATTTAGAACATACAACATAGAACAGTACAGCACAGTACAGGCCCTCCAGCCCTCAATGTAGTGCCGAGCTTTGTCTGAACCCAAGATCGAGCTATCCCACTCCCCATCATTCTGGAATGCTCCATGTGCCTATCCAATAACCGCTTGAAAGCTCCTAAAGTGTCTGACTCCACTATCACAGCAGGCAGTCTATTCCACACCCCAACCACTCTCTCGGACTTCTACTACCTCGGACATCCCTCCTATATCTCCCACCATGAACCTTATAGTTATGCCCCCTAGTAACAGCTACATCCACCCGAGGAAATAGTCTCTGCACGTCCACTCTATCTATCCTTCTCATTATAAACCTCTATTAAGTCGCCTCTCATCCTCCTCCCCTCTAAAGAGAAAATCCTCAGCTCCCTCAACTTTTCCTCATAAGACCTACCCTCCAAACCAGGCCTCATCCTGGTAAATCTCCTCTGCACTCTCTCCAATCCTTCCACATCCTTCTTATAGTGAGGGGACCAGAACTGCACACAATATTCCAAATGTGGTCTCACCAAGGTCCGGTATAGTTGCAGCATAACCCCAAGGCTCTTAAACTCAAACCCCCTGTTAATAAACACTAACACACTATAAGCTTCTTCACAGCTCTATCCACTTGAGTGACAACCTTCAGAGATCTGTGGATATGAACCCCAAGATCACTCTGTTCCTCCACATTCCTCAGAACCCTGTCGTTGACCCTGGAATCCAAATTCAAGTTTGTCCTACCAAAATGAATCCCCTCACACTTATCAGGGTTAAACTCCATCTGCCACTTACCTGCCCAGCTCTGCATCCTATCAATGTCTCTTTGCAGCCTGCACCTCATCCACTACTCCACCAATCTTGGTGTCATCAGTAAATTTACTAACCCACTCTTCAGCCCCATCTTCCAAGTCATTGATAAAAATCACAAACAGCAGAGGAGCCAGCACTGACCCCGGTGGTACACCGCTGGCAACTGGCCTCCAGGCTGAACATTTCCCTCCACCTCCACCCTCTGTCTTCTATGATACAGCCAGTTACTGATCCAAT